>OZ010790.1:164791794-165391794 GCA_963932465.1 Maratus speciosus
TATTTAAATTGGTGATTATGTAATTAATGTTCATTAAAAAAAAAATGAAATGCTAAAAGCATTTACGTTAATATGGCAATTAATTAGTTAATTCTGTATTAGCTTCTTTATGAAATTTTAGCTGAGAATAATTGAGAATCATACAAAGGGTTGTATCATTAAGGATATAATTGTATGGTCTGGCTTCACTAATGTTTAATTATGAAGAAATTTTCCCATTTTGTTGATTTAACAATGTTCTTTAGAGAATAAAGAAACTATACGCAGAATTTGCATGGTTTTATTTTTATATATGTTTTATGAAAATGCAGAAGTCATTCAGAAATTTTATGTTTCAAGGTTTTTCAATTTTGTTTTTGTTGATTTAGCAATTTTTTTTCCCTTTACTCACCAGTCCCATTTACTATTTTAATTTAAAAACGTACATTGCATTTGTCGGGTTTCCTCTAAGTCCACACAACTTTGAAGAAATCCTTTACTATTTATATGCTGCCACCACCGATATGATTACGTGATGATCGGTCACGCTATGAGAGGATTGTTGAAAAGAAAACCAACTCTTTCAATTAAACTGAACTAACAATTTATTTACAGATTATTTACAGATAACAAAGACATTATTTACAATTAAGAACTCGGATATAGATGATCCGGTCCAACATTAAATTAAATACATTAAATACTTGCTGTGTACTGTTAAACTACTTTATATTCCTCTCACTCTACGCTAGTTAAATTAGATTTATCGGAGATCACTATTAATCTCCCAACACATTAGCTCTATACTCCAAGAGCATCACCGCATAATCACGCTCTATCCACGAGCTACTCTGGAACTACTCACACCTTGAGTTCCAGGCATTCACTGTACCGTGCGAGAAAGCGACCACCCACTTTCAGCTATACGCCTTAATTGATCTCCCTCAGCGATATCACTCCTCTCCCAAAAACATCAACGGGGCTTCCCTTCTGCCATCAGGTTCCCCTTCCCTTCCTCCAATCCATCGAGCCTCCCCCTGTCACCTTCCGTGACGTCCGTTATTTTGTTATCTGGTGAAATCCTTTTGTCTGCCTTATCTCAGGTATGCATTTGAATAGCAGGGACCCCACTCTATTCATAAACTACATTCCTTCACCTACTCTGTATAACTCACTAACTCGGATTAAATTTCAGATAAGAAAAGAGTGTTACTTTAAAATTCCCAGTATACAGACAATATACAAGCAAGAAAATAATATATAACCACAGTTCTAATAGTATATGTTCCTCAGAACCCGACAGTATTACAAAAATGTATTAAAAAATTACAATTAGGTAAGGTCCAAAATATGTGAAGAAATGTCCATTGTAGAATCAGTCATACACTATTTATATGTGATATTTAAACTTGTAATTCTGAATTAATTTTTATTGGGTAAAAAAATAAGTATTAAAAGCTATGCTGATACAATATGAAAGGTAAATCATAATCTGAAATAAGCATTCAAGTTAATTTGAAAATTAATTAGCTTATTATACATTTATTTCTTTGAAAAATTTTAATGAGAAAAAATGATTAATTACGGATTTATAACTGAGTAATTTAGTTTCATTAATGTTTAAGTATATGCAGAGAATTGATTACTTGTGAAAACAATGTTCTTCAGAGTAATATATATTGAGTATAGGATACTCGTATTTTTTTTTTCCTTTTTACCCGACTGAAAAGAGGGGTTATGTGTTTCACGCGTATCTGGATTTCTTTATACCCTCGAAACATCCCAACGACTGGATGGATTTTAATGAATGAGGCCTCTATCGATTCGTCTTAACGGCCCGATGGTTATAGGCTAAGTTTTGTTTTTATAAATTCAAAATGGTGACCGTAAAATACATAATGGCGTAGAGACGAAAAAAAAAATTACGCACCTATTGAGTGGCATATCATTGGATAGGTCTTTCAAAATGAAGACGATGTTTCATTGACTATTTTACAGTCAGAAGCTCCGTTAAAATATTATACAACCTGGAAGTTGTGTAGGTAGGATCTCTAGCTTTACTGCAACTCTAACTATCATAGACATCTATAGACCTCATCAAAACAGTGTTTATAGATAGGAACTAACAACTAAACACAACTTAAAAGTCATCAATACAAGTAAATAAAAAAAATAGGTAAGTAATATAAACAAGTAATATAAAAATATTTGAAGTCAATTCCAACTTATAGTCCAGGCAATAGGGGATTTTATCTGGCAAAATTAATGGCAGTTCTGGAAATTGGCTTACTTTATGTTTTTTGGGTCGCTGAATCCGAATTTGTAACTTCCCACCAAAATTTCCCCCGGCAACCCCCCCCCCCCAAATTTTGGTAAAAAGCCCCCCAAAAAAGGTTTTTATTAAAAAATTCCATTTCTTTATTGTTTTAGGGAAAAAGTATCTAGAAATTCAGAAAGTAGACAAAATTTGCAACAAATTAGACATATGACATTATGACTTAGGATGAAGGGGAAGGGGGACCTGCTTCGGAACATACGCTGCGGTGCTGCGTGGGCTAAGTTGCGCAATTCCACTTAACCACTCACATGTTTACATTCGCCCTCCTATCTCCACTCCGAACTTTCTCTATAAGGTTTACTTTAAGTTTTTTGGGTCGCTGAATCCGAAATTTTAACTTACCCCTAAAATCCCCCCCCCCCCCCAACAGTTGTTTTAAAATCAAATTTTTTATTGTTTTAGGGGAAAGCTATGTAGAAATTCAGAAAGTAGACAAAATTTGCAACAAATAGGATACATGACATTACGACGTAGGATGAACGGGGAGGGAGAGGGCTGCCTCGGAACATACACTGCGGCGCTATGTGCACTAAATTATCAAAGTCCAGGTAATAGGGGATTTTACCTGGCAAAATTAATGCTAGTTCTGAATTTCGGCTCACTTTATGTTTTTTGGGTCACTGAATCCGAATTTGTAACTTTCCACCAAAATTTCCCCCGGCAAACCTCCAAAAAATTGATTTTTTGAAAAATTTTTGGTTTTTGAGAACAGCGCGCGGGGAATGAAGGGGCAGCCCCCTCTCTCCCAGTTTATCCTACGTCATAATGTTATATATCCTATTTGTTGCAAATTTTGTCTACTTTCTGAATTTCTACATAGTTTTCCCCTAAAACAATAAAAAATTTAATTTAAAAACAACTATTTTTTTTTTTTGGGGGGGGGGGTTCCGGGGGGGAAATTTTGGTGGGAAGTTAAAAATTCGGATTCAGCGACCCCCCGAAAATATAGTAAGCCTTTTTCCAGAACCACCATGAATTTTGCTAGGTAGAGCCCCTATAACGGCCTCTATTGCCTAGATTATTAGATCAATAAGAGAATTTTCTTTCTCCCATTCTTCTTGCCTCTTGAGGTGCACTTAAAATGCCTTGATCAAGAAGAGGGCTCTCTCGGTCTTAAAATACCTTGATCAAGAAGAGGGTTCTCTTGATTATTGAAAATTAATTAATTTTATTTAATTAATGAATTAATATTTGAAAAAAACTGGATTAACATCAAGTGTCATGCACTAGGAGTTTAAAAAAATTTATTTGAGCTTGATTGGATGAATAGTAAGTATTTTATTAACGATTGGAAATTTGAACAAGATATGTATAGCGAGCGTGTGAGCTAATAGTAGGAATTGAATAAAAAATAGTTTCACATTGATGAGAAATAATTAATTAGTTTGCTTTTTACGCAGTAGGGTTTTTTGATTTTTTAAATTTAATTGTTTATTTGATTTCTTTATTATTATTTAAGGCTGTTCTTAACTGCTCTGCTCAACAGGCGCAAAACGTTTTGACACATTCATTTTTTTAACGGTAAGATATAAAATTGGAAAGTCTGACAACGGAAGCGATTTGGAATTGAAATGTGTTTTCCATTTTTTGATCAATAAATTACCTATTGAGTTATGAGCGATTTTGATCACGTGAAAAACACGTTTTTAGCCCGCTCTTGAGTGGTTATTCTACTTTCTGCGGAAATTCCGTTCAAAACGTCCACTTTGACACTAGTTCCTGAAAGATCTATTGCGTTTTCAAAATAAACCCGGAAAAAACAGCTCGAATACATGGTTTCTGAACAACAACATCTGCTAGTTTCATGCATTTCCGAATAAAAATAAATTAAAACTTATGTCATAAAGTTGCCCTTTTGGATGTAAGAACACCCTTAACAATGTTCTTCGAAGAAATTCTGTAAATATTTAAGGGTCTGTAAAGTGAAGCGAAAATGTGTAGCAAATCTTCTTGTCAAGGAAAATAAAAAGTTTAAGATTTTTTTTTCCCTTTTACAAACTGACTACTTCAATTCCCAAATGTACAGTCGTGGAGGAAAAAAAAGTAAACACCTCTTACTAACTCTGCAACAAATTACTGTAGAAGAAAATTACTGGTATCAAATGATTATGGAAATAAAGTCTAATTTTAAATGATGTATATAAAATTTCCTTAGGGGTCATCTACATATTAAAACGAACCCAAACTTGTTTTTTTTACCTATAGCAATACCCAACTTTGACACCATAAATGAATTCTACACCTGTTGATTATCCTAAAAACAAATTTTCGCGAAATTTGCACGGTTAGTTTCGGAGAAAGAGCCTATTTTAGGGGTTGTATTCAAATTGAAGTTAGGTACTCGATTGTTGAAATTCTACAGATTGACTATGTCTCTTCTCTTAATGCATTATTTCTTGCCAATATGACCATTTCACTCGCTTAATAAGTTTCGGCTATTGCCAACGCAAATGTTTCAATAAAATGAGTATAATATACTTTTTGTAAAGTATGCTTTACTGCACATCATTTACGGTCCCTTAAACCATCATTTTGACGTTTTTTAAGCATAATTCGAAAACTACCTGGAAGAAAATTTGAAATTGAGAAATTGCATAAAGCAGGTCATAATAAATATAAAATCTATCAAAAATATTATAGTTTGCAATTCATATTTTTTCGAATACTAATTTCATAATTCATATTATAAAAATTTTTTAATTAAAAATTCAGTGTTTTTATGTCTGGGTTTTATAGTATTATAACCACAGAAAAAATTATCACCTTAGGATTATAATTTCAGGAGATATTAATAAAAATGTGAAAATGTAATTTAACATTAGAAATTCTAAATTTTGAATATTTATATTCAAAAAATTATAATCCAAACGACTTGCAATTTCGTTGCTAGGCATAATTTCAACCAAAGATTTAAATTATATTGTCAAAATTGGGTGTTGTCGTTGAAATAAACATAGTTTGGTCTGGTTTTGATTTGTAGATGACCCCTTAAGCAAATTTTAGATACATCATTCAAAAGTAGACTTTATTTCCAATCGTTTGGTATCAGTAACTTTCTTCTATTAACGAGTTGCCGAGTTACTCTAGTGAGTTTACTTTTTTATTTCCACGACTGTACATTGCATATCAATAATGAATTTAAAACTTCATCAAAACGGTGAAAAGTTATTTGAAGAAATGACCATTGTAAGAATAGGTACACCCCATTTCTATGCGATTTTAAAATTAATGATACTGTCTTTATTATTTTTTAAATAAAATGTTAAAAGATAAGTTGGCACAACATGAATAGAAACCTCATAATATTAAATAAATATTCAAGTTAATTTTGAAATTAATTAGCTTATTACGTATCTATTTCTTTGTGACCTTTTGATGGGAATAATCGATTATCATATCATTAAGAATTGTATCATTAAATATTTAATTGCTTCATTTGGCTTCCCTATTGTGTAAGAATGCAGAAACATGCCTCTTTGTTTCATTTAACAGTGTTCCTCAAAGAAGATAAAAATTTTGTAATATTCGCTTTTATTTTTGTTTTTAAATAATTTTAACAAGGCCCTACGGAACCATGAGGAATTTACATTTTAAGGATGAAAAATAAAGGGAAAAAATTTAACAAATGTGTTTGTATTTTTCTTTCTTTCCTTTTCACAAAAAGTATTTTTCTATTGAAAAAAGTACATTGCATTTTCACAATTAATTTTTAACTTCATCCTAGTAATGCAAAGTTATGGGGCTATGCATATATAACGTTATCATTTTAGGGCGGGGGGGGGGGGTGTTTTGATATCGTTATCATTTTTGATCCAAACAAAATTTTCTCTTTTTATTTATAACTTGGTCTTTACGTAAAAATAGTATGTTATCTTTTTTTAGTCTGCTATCTATTTTTATGAAAATACAAAGTTGTTATTAAAATCATTAAATGATTATAAAATTACTTAATCCAAAATATGGGATACCGCAATGTTTGTCATTCCCATTCTTCCGTCATATGTGTATGCATATATAATCCACTGTTCGAGAAACCATATGCGAAGTACATTTGGAATGATACTTGTGTTTAGTAGTAAATAAAAGAGAAAGAATGCTGTCCACCTGTTTTGTTATTTCATAAGCTATATTTTACGCCAAAACTAAATGCAACCATATTTGTATATCACCCCAAAAAGAGAAAAAATTCCAAAAATTAAAAAAATTCTAGACATTGATTACGATATCATTGCGGCGGGGGGGGGGGGGGGGGGGTCCAAAATTACCAAGAAGTTGATAATGATATATATGTACAGCCCCTTATGCAACGAAATGAGCCTGTATGTATAGACACAACACATGCTATTTATACATAATATTTCAAATATTGATCGTGTAATTAGCTTTTATTTTAAAAATGTAATATTAAAAGCTAACCTGACGAAATATGAATGAAAATATCATAATATGAAATAAACATTCAAGTTAATGCGGAAATTAATTAGTTTATTATGCATTCATTTCTTTTTAAAATGTTGCCTGAAAATAATTAATAGTTGTAATTACAAATGGAATAGCTTGTATCATTAAAGATTTAATTGTTTCGTTTGGCTTCACTAATGTAGAAGTATGCAGAAAGGTGCGCGTAATTGATTTAACAGAATTGGTTTTTATTTTTTTCATTGTTTTTCAGAGGCTAGAGACATTATGCAGAATTCCCATGGTTTTTTTTTTTTAATTATTATTATTATTATCATTATTATTTAACAATTTTCAGAAATCAACAGACTTAAAGCTGTTCTCAACTGCTCTGCTCAACAAGCGCAAAACATTTTGGCACATTTACAAATTCCTTTTTTAACAGAAAGGTATAAAATTGGAGTTGCCTGACCATGGAAACGATTTGGGATCAAACTGTGATTTCCATTTTTGGATAAATAAATTACCTACTGAGTTATAAGGGATTTTGATACGTGACAAAGACTTTTTCACATTTTCTTGAGTGGTTATTCTTCTTTCGCGCGAAAAATTGGTACAAAACGCCCACTTTGACACTATTTTCTGAAAGATCTACTGCGTTTGCAAAAAAACGGAAAAACATTGCTCGATGACATAGTTTCTGAGCAACAACACCTGCTAGTTTCATGCATTTCCGAACAAAAATAAATTAAAAATGATGTCATAAAGTTGCCCTTTTGGATTTAACCGCCTTAAAACGTTTTTGACTAAAAAATTATTTTAAGAAGAGGCAAATTTTATTTTTTGCCAGATTTGTTAAAAATTATGCAAGAGTTAAAGTAAAAAATATCCAGCTGAAACCCCAATAACAAAATTTATATAAAAAGAATCATCGTAGATTTTTTTTCATCTTGAGGATTTGTTTAACATAAGCATGATATATGGCTAAGCATGAGAAGCCATTTAAAGCCTTTGTTGATCTCCACTGTTGTGCAGAAAAACTGAATATCGGTGGTTTGTCCAAATATGGTAATGAAAAGCAGTGCAAAATCACTTTAGCTTTACTAATAGAAGTACTATGTAGAAAAATAGCCAATTTAATTTAACGATGTTCTCCAAAGAATGAAGAAATGCGAAATTTACAAGCCTTTTTGAATTCACAATGAACATGGAAAAATACAGAAGTCGTACAGAATTTGTGTGTTTTGATTGAATAAAAATTTTAATGCGATTAGACTTTTATTTCCATCACAAGTCGAACACAATCCATTTCAAAAATTAATTTCTATTTTGAAATGAACTTACCATTAAAAAGTAGTGTTAAATGAGAAAATCCGTTCTTGAGGCTGTTCTCAAATCCAAAAGAGCAACTTTATGACATAAGTTTTAATTTATTTTTGTTCGGAAATGCATGGAACTAGCAGGTGTTGTTGTTCAGAAACTATGTAACCGAACTGTGTTTTTCGTTTTTTTTGCAAACGCAATAGACCTTTCAGAAAATACTGCCGAAGTGGGCGTTTTGAACCGAATTTCCGCACGAAAGAAGAATAACCACTCAAGGAAGGATGAAAAACGTCTTTGTCAAGTGATCAAAATAGTTTATTACTCAATAGGTAATTTATTGATCAAAAAAGGCAAAACGCAGTTCGATTCTAAATCGCTTCCATAGTCAAGCCTTCTAATTTTACATTTTTCCGTGAAAAAGTGAATTTGTAAATGTGTCAAAACATTTTGCGCTTGTTGAGCAGAGCAGTTAAGAACAACTTTAATCTTCGAAAAACGGGTAATTGTTTTCTCTATTAGTTCTATCGGAGAGCCATTGAGTAATTTTCTCCTGAATTCAGATATAGTATACACTTTTATTATTAAAAAGGAATCTCTAAAAGTAAATAATACTGAGAATAATTATAAAATGAATATCAAAATACTATAAATGTTATTTTTTTTCCTATTTTTAGTTTACTAAGCGTTTTATTAGACTCTGCAGTCGTTTTATATTAATTGTTTTACGTTTTAGAATTTTTTACTTACCTGAAAATACATTAAATATTGGAATAATTGTAGTACTCATTGTAAATCATTGCACATACCTTAAAATTCGAAAAAATATCTGCAATGCATCAACGGCCAAGTCGGAGGATGCCATTTCCGATAAAAGATTTCGGATTCTTGATTTTAATTTGGGCGAAATTCAAATATCAATAATTTTTATGGCAGATTAATTAAGCAAAAGCCTTTTTTTTTTTTTTTTTTTTTTTTTCCAATTGTTTAAGCGCGTAGTTCGATTACATGTTTATTTAATTTGTGTTTTTATTTATGTTATTCTATTATTTTATTTATTCATTGATGAAGTTTTAATTTCATTATGGAATATTAGAAGGAAACAACTCCTGAACTATTTATATATATATACCGGATGTCCCAAAAAGGACTGACTGATTTTAAAATTCAATAACTTTCAAACGGTGACAGATATTAAAAAAATTCTTGCAGGAGGGTTATGCATAAAGTCAAAAGTTTTATTACAGTGATTTTCAATTTTAGTTCGAATTACAAACAAGAGATGGCGCTGTAAGCAATAGTCGCTAAATACAGGCTCGATTTTTGGTCCTTTCTGTTGTTCCATGCAGAAAAAGGAGATGGAAATGTATTATCCGGACCACGAAGTACCAAAAATCGAGCCTGAATTTAGCCTCTATTGATCGCAGCGCCATCTATTGTTTGTAATTCGAACTAAAATCGAAAATCACTGTAAAAAAAAACTTTTGACTTTATGCATAACCCTCCTGCAAGAATTTTTTTAATATCTGTCACCGTTTGGAAGTTATTGAATTTTAAAATCAGTCAGTCCTTTTTGGGACACCCGGTATATATACATGTATATTTTATATGCAAACAGATCTCTCGCAATCGTTCTTATATTCTGCCTCAAAAAAAAAACAAAAAAAAGAGTGAGGATTAGGCTGAGGTTGTGGACCACAAGCGCATCTGTTTCAAAACATTGCGCCTCCCTAGGTTTTCTGGCGGGACACATGTCCCTTAGTATTTGAAGTTATATCTTACTATTTTCAAAGATTTAAGGATGTGTGTGTGTGGGGGGGGGGGGGGATCTCCCCTACACCCTCTGCTGAAGGTGCCTAAAACTATCGTTTTGATTTAGGAACAAACTTCAGAGAAATGATGAGTAAATAACGCATGATAGAAAATACACTCTTTAGGCTTCCACATTTCCACCTGAAGCTGGGGTAGGAGGCGAAAAGGCAACTCCCTCCTCCTCCTCCTCCCCCTCTCCTCCACCGTCGCCTGATCGATAACTAACAATCTTATCTAGTTTCTCTTCGTTGGTATAGCAATATGTGTACGTATCTGCGTGTATATGTATCTGATGTCTATACATAGATGCGCTCTCATTTCATTCCAAGCTCAGTCACATAATGTTTTTATGTTTTTCCTAGATGGCGCACTCAATTTGCTGATGTGTGGACGTGCGCTTGACAGAATATAGAAAGGCATGCTTAAAATTTTACTGATATGTGATGCAATGTTTTGGAGAACGAATGCGATTTCCGGATTTTGAGGTGATTCTTTGGTAAAGAAATAGACAAAGAAGCAAAGGGATAAGAGGGGAAGGGAGTGGGGTTGTCTGCGGATGCGACGAAAAGAAAATAAATTAATAACAAGAAATAAAAAATCATGACTGAAGCATACATTATGAAACACTTTCCAACACATTCAGAATTATGTAATAAAACTGCACCGTTTAAAAATTAAAATATAACGTCTATACAACATGTATAATAATCACTTATAGACAGATTAAGTTAAATAATGCTATAAAAAGTGATAAAATATCTTTAAGATTGACGATCGTTTCATCGCACAAACAGCGACATTTTCAAAATCATTCACGATAGAAAATATTTTCAAATAGTTTAAAAACAATAAACATAGTAAACAGTGTCACGAGACATGATGCATAATGAAAACATTGCAAACATAAAATTAAATTAAAATTAAAATTAAATTAGCTATTTGCGAGCGTGGATTAATTTTCATATAATTTAAAATAATAACATGGTAAACAATGTCACGAGACAACATACATAATGAAAAACATTGCAAAACATAGAACAAAATAAAATCATCTTGGCTATTTGCGAGCTTGGATTAATTTTTACTATTGGGACACTGAATCATTGCAAATATTCTCGTTGCATAAAAAGATCTCTATTGATTCCCGGATTATGGATGATAAATAAAATCTTGATGGATAAATTAACTTGCTATTTTAAAAATCGATCTGTAAAGGTTCTTTACTGCATAGTCTAGCCAAAGCTATGGTTCTTCTGTTGTATTCCATGTTATCCACTTTACATTATTTTCCTGGTTTCTTCGAACGTTTGAAATATAAACTCAATAAATTCAATATCTCCCTAGTCGCAAAACCTTCCATGAAATTAAAAAAATATAATATGCAAGAAAATAGATCCAATTGAGTCAAACCAATTATCAGAAGTATACGAAATACCTTTCACCAAAGAAGATGGAACAAAGCAATTTTATATAAAACTAAAATCAAAGAACACACAGAACAGATATAAAATACAACAAAAGAACCACAGCTTTGGCCAGGTTATGCAGCGAAGAACCTTTACAGATCGATTTTAAAATAGCAAGTTAATTTATCCCCCAAGATTTTATTTACCATCCATAATCCGAGAATCAATAGAGATATTTTTACGCAACGAGAATATTTGCAATGATTTAGTGTCCCTTGATTTACCGAAAATTTGGAAAGAGATGCTATGTAATTTTAGTAACAATAGTAAAAATTAATCCGCGCTCGCAAATAGCCAAGATAATTTTATTTTTATTTTATGGTTTGCAATGTTTTTTATTATGCATGTTGTCTCGTGACGTTGTTTATCATGTTATTGTTTTAAATTATATAAAAATTAATCCACGCTCGCAAATAGATCATTTAATTTTAATTTTAATTTTAATTTAATTTTATGTTTGCAATGTTTTTCATTATGCATCATGTCTCGTGACATTGTTTACTATGTTTATTATTTTTAAATTATGTGAAAATATTTTCTATCGTGGATGATTTTGAAAATGTCGCCGTTTGTGCGATGAAACGATCGCCAATCTTAATAAAGATATTCTATCACTTTTTATAGCATTATTTAATCTAATATTACGTCTGATTCAACCATATGGAAACGCTTAACACATTTCAATACCTATTTTCAGCTGTTCCCATCTACAATCGTAAAATTATCGGAATTTTTTCAGCAGCCCTGTATATGATCTATAAATTTGTATCTATTAACTACATGCATGCCAAAATTTAGTTCACCTAGGAAATACATGTACTTCAGTTGAAAATTCCCCTTCAGCAATTTCATCTAATAAGGAGAATGGTACATGAGCATTTTTGTGCAGCCCTGTATGTGAGGTATAGAGTTTATATATAACGAGTAACATGTAAAAAATTAATTAATTTAAAAGCGCATACCGAATTTTAATCCAGCAATTACTACTCAAAGACATTACTGTAACCGATTTCTTCTGTGTGTCCCTGTAAATGAATAAAAAATGCTATGAATGCCCTGTTCTAACGTGATCGTAGTGAAATTCAGTGATTTATATCAGTTACAATACATTTGAAATAGTGTAATGTCATTGAAATCTTTCTGCAAACAATTTTTCCCCATATACCATAATGTAATGGAATACTTTTGAGTGCCCCTGTAAATAAACTATTAATCCTACATACTTCATGTACAATACCAAACATACTTTGGCGACCCTAAATAACCTTTATCAATTACACGAAAATCCGACTATATTTACGGGAGTTAGAGCGTGGACAGATGGCCAGACAAACCGAATGCATAAACACTTTTCAACTTTATTGGAAAGTGTTAAAAAGGCGACAATATCGAGTATAGTTACAGTCCTCCTCACTTAATCGGGTCACGGATAATCGAATATCCCGCTTATTCGAATACAATCCTCCGGAACCGAATTTATTCCTATTGGTTCCATGTTATTTTTCCCCCGCTTAAACCAAATACCTTTTACGAACGTTTCCCGCTTAATCGAATAACAACTGTGTGACCGATGTTTGAAAATAAAGCGAGAAAGAACGTTTCAGCCGGAATTTCCTTTCACCTTTTGCTTTTTTCGGTTCCTTTACGCTGAAAACAAATTTTCAGTTCTTCCTGCAATGATTTCGGCCGGCAGGTGTATAATGGACAGGTCAAATGATTCCCCCACCTTGAGCTCTCCACCATCACTTCTTGCTGTTAACCAGGCTTTAATGGGAATGCGCTGTCACTTCGAGACTCGAGATGGTAGTTGTGATATTTTGCACCCATTCGAAAAATAACTCGATATTTACTCTTTTAAAATTCCACTTAAACAAACCACTTTAAACGATTTTTTAAGGCAGTATAAGTAACGTAAATTAGAAGTAGTAAAGTTTTGACCAAATTCAAACGAGCTGCATTAAATGTGACGTAAACCATATAAAAGTATGTACTGACATTAAATTAATACGCATTTACTTTATATTTATTTTATTCTCTTAACGATTTATTATGCTGTTAATTGAATATACCGTAGACGGTTATTTTGCCTTTTTATTACGCATTAAATATTTCAGTTATGATTCCCCGTTTAATCAAATACCGCGCTTAATGGTATATTTTTTCTGGGACCGTCCATATCTGTTTAAACGGGGACGACTTTGAAAACAAAAAAGCCTCATTACCATATCTTATTTATGTGTACTCGATTTTCGTTATAGTTTTTTCATATGCGGGCACCTTCACTTTTGAAACCGGCTGGAACTGGTATCTTCAGATAAAAAAAAAAATTGTAAACAAAATTGAAAAAATGCACAACATTAAATATCGATCTCATGTATCCTATGAAAAAAAAAAAAAAAAATCTTTGAAAAACTCTAAAATACAAGCGCAAAATCTGTAAAGATTTCTCCCATAGGTTTAACGTCGGCGTTCGAGTTTTTTCGCGTGACTAGTAGTCTTAAGGCTGTTCTCAAATCCAAAAGGGCAACTTTATGACATAAGTTTTAATTTATTTTTGTTCGGAAATGCAGAAACTAGCAGGTGTTGTTGTTCAGAAACTGCGTATTTGAACTAACTATTCAAGGAAGGGTGGAAAATGTCTTTGTCACGTGATCAAAATCCTTATAACTCAATAGGTAATTTATTTATCCAAAAATAGAGAACACTGTTCAATTCAAATCGCTTCGATATAATCAAGCCTTCCAATTTTATATCTTTACGTTAAGAAATGAATTTTTAAATGCGTCAAAACGTTTTGCGCTTGTTGAGTAGAGAACAATTGAGAACAGCCCGGAAGGCGATATAATATAATGACCTCCCCACCCTTTCTTTTTGTTTATGGCTATTAAAAGCAATAAGCAAGTATGTCTCTTAATAAACAAGTAATGAATAGGCAAAATCTTAAAATATGTTCGCAGTCTCAAATATTCTCTTTCTGTTTAATCCGTGATTGTTTTGATTTCTAGGAATTGGAAATTTTGATAGTACTTAAAAATAACAAAATGTATTTAGGCTTTAGATTCAGATTCAAAACTTGCTTATATAAACATTTCTAAGCAGTTAATGCGGCAAAAGCATAACTCGTTTTTTTGGAAACTGGTTGTATTTTCTCTGCCAAAAGTTTGAATATTGATTTTATTATTTACTTGTAAAATACAAAATGCAGTGTAAGAATGAACAGATAATGTGGCATTTTCTACCGACGTTTTTCGAAGAGTCAGTAAGATCGTTGTAGTAAAAAAAATAATATATAAACATTTAAAAATGTAAATAATTGTCTTATTAAAAAGATTTATGGGACTTTTTTTCTTTTCTTTTCCTTTTTTTTTTTTTTTTTTTTTTTGTAAATGTTTTTATGGTGAATATGTATTCGATTTTTTGGGGATTTTAAAAGGGGTCTGTTTTTTTTTTTTTTTTTTTTTTTTTTAAATAGACTTCCAGTTTCATAAACTTTTGGCATCTATAAAAAAAAAAAAAAAAAAAAAAAAAAAAAGCTTACCTAGAGCGGGGAGTGAGAGATTACAGCTTACTTCCGTGAAATCAGGCAAATTCGGTGCTGTTTTACCTGATTTTTGGCCTAATTTAGCCCATTTCCATGATCAGCTCCATCGAAACAAAATCTTGGCTGCTCCTCTTGTAGACACGGTGATTCACTGACTCTTTCACTGACCTTTTTTTGGTCGGTTAAAAACTGAAAGATTTTAATATTATTATTATTATATTAAAATGTTACATTATATTTTAGGACGTTTTGAACCGAAGTTCCCGAAGAAAGGTAAAAAATCAGTTAGCGAAGGGCGAAAAAGTGTTTGTCACGTGATCAAAATTGCTTATAGCTCAATAGGTAATTTATTGATCAAAAAATGGAAACACAGTTCAATTCCAAATCGATTCCATGGCCAGGCTTTCCAATATTATATCTTTCCGTTAAAAAATGAATTTGTAAATGTGTCAAAACATTTTGCGCTTGTTAAGCAGAGCAGTTAAGAACAGCCTTAAAGTTACACTAATGAAGCATTATTGGCGCAAAACCTCCTCATACATGATATTTGTTTTTTCCAGTACTCTTTAGTAGGGTAGAAAACAAGGGGAAATGTATTAGCCTAGAAGGAATTTTAAAAAGCTCGATTTTTTTAACACTTTTTTTATGTCTTATGTCCAGTCTTACTTTTTTTTTTTAATGTTTTATGCATTATCGTTTAACAGTACATAATAACTTATTGTAACAGAGATTTGTAATAAAAGCTTATTTCCATTGTACAAAACAAATTACCTTACTGTGTGAGAAATCCGCGTTTACAAATTCTTTCAATCCCTGATAAATATGGCTCCTGCAAATCTAAGATGGTTTCTATGGAAACAGGATTCCCTATCAACGTTTCATCTCAAGGTAGTTAATTCGTTACAGATGCAACCACGTCGGAGATATCATTTTATGCAATATACAAAACACAATCAAGTAATAAAATATATTGACTGAAGTCCGCATTGTCTTTATTAAATGATCATTCATTTCTGACATTAAAAATATTTTTGCATTTATTATTTTATATATATAAATCACTTTTCTGTTAGAAACGAAAATAAATGAACAAGTATACAGTGGCTGCTGCTTAATATACCCACTTACGTTCTAAGAAAAAATAATAGCAATGTACCGAATGAAAACAGTGTTAGAATAAAATTTTTAAATAATAATATAAAATTAATGTCATAACAATAGCTGAATATCAACAATATCACAATCAAATTTTAAAATGATACAATAACCGACTAATAGCAACATCAGAATAATATTTTAAAATGTGATAGCAATAACCAAATCATAACAGTTTTAAAATATAACTTTAAAAGAATAACAAAAATGGAATAAGAACAATATCAGAATAACATTTTCGAATTACAATAACTGAATGACAATAAAATCAGAATAAAGTTTTAAATGATTTTATCAAAACCCATTAAACCCTGTATTTAAAGCAAATCTTATAAACTTTAAAATTTCTTCTTGAGGAAAATTTACAAAATTTATCGGTGTTTTTTTTTTTTTTTTTTTTTTTTTTATATATACATATACTTAAAATTTAAGGATGCAATTTTTAAAAACACCCCATGTCCATATCGAACGTCTATATATTCTGTTTGTGAAAACAACCTTTTTGATAATTATGTAAAATAATTAGTAATATTCTATTTACATTTTGCTATAGGTTGAAGTTCCTGATCAGTCAGTTCTGAAATCTCCCTTGCCAGTGTTAAACCTATGGGGTTGGAATCATCCTCATCTTTCAAATTTTGCTTCTGAAAATTATCTAGTAATCCCTTATTTCGCCTCTCAAAGTTAAAACTTTTACCTTCCTTTTTTTGTATGCTTTTCTTGAAGGAAGTTTCTTTTTTATTTGACAAAATGTTCAAAAATATATATTTAATTTTATATTTCAAATATTAAAACCTAAGCGAAGCAGACGAGTTGTAAATAAGATTTTAACATTAGAAATAAAACTAACTACATATTTTAGAAATATTTCGTCAAATAAAAGAGAAAGAAATATCCTCTAAGAAGAACATACGGAAAAAAGAAGGTACAATTTTATTACTATTTTTAATTGGAATTTAAAAAATACAGATGCATTCCAAGTTCATGGGATTACACGAACGGGGAAGATCGCCGAAGAGTTTCTCAAATCCAAAAGGGCAACTTTATGGGATGGCATAAGTTTAAATTTATTTTTGTTCGGAAATGCATAAAACTAGCAGGTGTTGTTGCTCAGAAACTATGTCATCGACTGCGTTTTCCGTTTTTTCGCAAGCACAATAGATCTTTCAGAAAATAGCGTCAAAATGGTCGTTTTGAACCGAATTTCCGCACGAAAGAAGAATAACCACTTAAGGCTGTTCTTAACTGCTCTGCTCAACAAGCACAAAATGTTTTGACACTTTTACAAATTCATTTTTTAACGGAAAGATGTAAAATTGGAAAACCTGGCCATGGAAGCGATTTGGAATTGAACTGTGTTTTTCCATTTTTTTGATCAATAAATTACCTATTGAGTTACAAGCGATTTTGATCACGTGACAAAACGATTTTCGCCCTCTCTTGAGTGGTTATTCTACTTTCGCGCGGAAATTCTGTTCAAAACGTCCACTTTGATACTATTTTCTGAAAGATCGACTGCGTTTGCAAAAAAAAATATTGAAAAATAGCTCGATTACATAGTTTCTGAACAACAACACCAGGTAGTTTCATGCATTTTCGAACAAAGATAAATTAAAACTTATGTCAGAAAATTTCCCTTTTGGATTTGAGAACACCTTTAAGGAAAGATGAAAAACGCCTTTGCCATGTGATCAAAATTGTTCATAACTCAATAGGTAATTTATTGATCAAAAAATGGAAAACACAGTTCGATTCCGAATCGCTTTCATAGTCAGGCCTTCAAATTTTATATCGTTCCGTTAAAAAATGAATTTGTAAATGTGTCAAAACGTTTTGCGCTTGTTGAGCAGAGCAGTTGATAACATCCTTAAGGCGGTTCTCAAGTGCACTGCTGAGTAAGCGGAAAACTTTCAGAATCATTTACTAACTTATTTTCAAACGTAAAGGTACAAAATTTGCAGGGCTGACTATTGAAGCAGTTTGGAATCAAAATTAGAGTTTTATTTTTTGATAAGTAAATTACTTATCGAGTAATCAGCAGTTTTGTTCACGTGGCAAACAGTTTTTCTTCCCTCTCTGGCTTGTTTTTCTCCTTTCATCTGGAAATTCACTTCAAAACGACCACTTTTCTGAAAGATCTTTTACGTTCACAAGAAAAAAAAAAAAAAAAAAAAAAAAGGGAAAACGCCTTTCGATGATATAGTTTCTGAATAACAACACCTGCGTTCCCGAACAAAAATGAATTAAAACTTGTGCCATAATGTTGCCCCTTTGGATTCGAGAACAACCTAAATTATTTTGACATATATATATATATTCAATAAGACAGTATTATTCAAAGCAAAAAAGAAGGAAAAGAAGAAGAAAACATTTCATACTTTGCCCTGTTTAAAGAGGTTTCAAATGGAAAGGGCGAATTTTCAATTTGAATGTATACCAACACTTTAAAAAAATACAGTTTATCATCGAGACGTTTTAACTTCATTTTAATTACTCATCTCGCAACTCGTAATGCGAGACATATAAATAGACAGTCAGTCTGCTGAGGCAGTTTGTTGTTTGGTGCTGTCTTAACAATACGTTTTCTTGTTACACTTAGCAGACAACAGAAACAGTAACAAGAATGAAAGAAGCTATTCTTAGATGTCAATAGAGAAAGGAGAAAAAAAAAAGAAAAAAAAGAGAGTATATTGTGTTTATAGTAAACAAAATTTTATTTTAATGAAGAAACGCACTTTTAATGAAACGAAATTCTTGTCAGCTTTTCATTAAAAGTACATAATGCAAGGGAGCAACATTTATGCGTTTCTCATTGAAGTATATTTTCTCATTAATACGTTTTTCATTTTTGGGTCTCAATTCATTCGAGTGTGCTTTAATGCCGTTCTGAAATCCAAACTCGCATTTTTATGACATATTCACGATGTCATTTTTATTCTTAGATGTTTGAAGTTGGCAGGCTATATTATTCAGAAACAATGAATCGAATGGCGTTTTCCTTTGGCGTTCCTTCTTTCTGTCGGGATCTTTCGGAAAAATTTGGAGTTTTGAGCCAATTTTCGGAATGCGATAGCCCTGAAATGGTCATCATGAGACAGCGGTCACTTGTAGCTGTTCTCAAATCCAAAGGGCAAATTTATGACATACGTTTTAATTCATTTTTCTTCAGAAACGCATGAAACTGTCAGGTGTTGTTATTCAGAAACTATGTAATCGAAAGACTTTTTTTTTGGTAAACGCAATAGATATTTCAGAAAATACTGTCAAAGATCCAAATTTCCGGACGAAAGTTGAAAAACTAGTCAGAAAAGGGTGAAAAGAGCTCGTCACGAGATCAAAATCACTTATAACTCAATAGGTAATTTATTGATAAAAAAATGGAAAAATCCTTTCGATTCCATATCGTTTCCAGAGTCAGGCCTGTCAATTTTATACCTTTACTTTTAAATATAAGTCCGTCTTGGTGTCAGAAAGTTTCGCGCTTGTTGAGCAGTGAATTTGAGAATAGCCTGATGTCACTCATGATGTCACTCACCCGCAAGAAAAGTGACACAACTCAAAAATACTATTTTTCACACGAAGAACAAAAGAAGTTTTGCATTATAAGATAGAATTATAGCACTTAGGCTGCATGCAGCTGTAAAAGCTTACATAAACCTGTACCTTAAAAATCAAAATGTGTAAGATACACCTAAAAAAAACTGCTTATTTTAAAGAAAAAAACTGTCGACCAGGACGCCAATAAAAAACTGTTTATTTTTCGGAAATAATCTGTATTTATTATGAAATTTCTGTTATTTTAACAGATTTTACTAGTAACTTTGTAATAATTTCCTTAAAATGAGCAGATTTTTACAGTCATACTGGCAATTTTTTTTTTCTGTAAAATAAGCAGATTTATTTTTACAGTGTATAAGGAGGAGTGAGTAACTTTATTCCAACACAATTTGCCGCCATGGCAAATCACATATTAATAGTGGCAAAATCACATGTAATAAAGGTTTCATATTCTTGTGAATAGTTTTCATAAATTCATTTACATTTATATTAATTCATGATAATTAATTAATTCATTAATTAATTTATAACATAAATTATTTAATATACAAATTAAATTATATTAAATTATATTAATTTAAGGTTACCAGAAAAGTGTTATAAATGTTTCATATTATTGTGAATAAATTTTGTAAATTAATTTATATTTATTTTGAATTACCAGAAAAGTATTATAAATGTTACATATATTATTGTGAATAGTTCTCATAAATTAATTTATATTAATTTTGGTTTATCACAAGACTGCTATAAATCAAAATTTTTATAATGTTATAAATGTTTCCCATTATTATGCATATTTTTCATAAATTAATTTGTAAATAAAATTTACATAGTTATAATTGAATTTTAATTTATAAGAAAAATTGCGAATTTTACAGAAAAAAAAATCATATTTGGTTTGTTATATTCTTCTCAATATCTCCAAATTTAAAGAACTAACAAAACGAATTCATTTCTGGTTTATCAAATATTCAAACTAATTTTTAAATATATATATTTTTTATCTATATAAAAACATTCTAATTGCTATAAAATTCTTACAATTTTCAATATTTTGCAGAACATGCTAAAACATTTTCATCCTTTTTCAAACAATTTTAGAAATTTTATAAATGAAATGAAACATTACATTTTAAATAATTAGAAACAATTTTAAATCTTTAAAAATACATTTTAGTCATTTCTGTCCAACATTCTGTAATGAAAAGAAAATTACTAATTGTTTTATTTTACTTTATTCAACATTTTGAAATAATTCAATATTATTTTTAAATATTATAAAATTTTCTAGTAATAACAGAGTTTTTTTTTTTTTTTTTTTTGACAAATATAAGAATTTTTCTATTTCAAAGAGCTTATTTCTTCCAAAATTTGAAATGAGATGCACATTATTTTAATAATAATAATATAAACCTGTTACTTGTACGTTATTTGCTGCACGAAAAAATTTAGAAAATTAATTTTACTTTATGAAACTTTTTAAATAATTTTAAATTTTAATATTTTTTTATGTCTAAAACTTCCAATTTCTATAGAACATTCATTTTCTTATTTTATTTTATTTTATTTATTTATTGAAAAAAAAAAGTTTTGTTTTGGAATACTTTTTTAATTTTTCAGTATTTTCATGTATGACTATTACTTTAATAATAATAATCTGCTTTATTTGCTGTAGCTTTAAAGCCTTTTGCGAAATTTTTGTTCTTTTGTCACCGTTTTTTAAAAACAGAAATTTGTATCTTCTTGAATCGAGAAAATGCGCTGATTAAATAAGGCAAATTTTACAGTAAAATTTTACTGGTGAGGAAAAACAAGGATTCTGAGCACTTCATGCGGCACGTATACGTGTCGCTCGTCCCCAAGGGGTTAGGCCATCTCTCCGAAAGTAATAAAATAACTTGCTGAATAAAAGGAATTTGAAAACTAATTCCTTTATTTTACCAAACTTTTGAATTGGTCTAAAATTTATTTTTATAGATTTCTTTTGTTTATTTAAAATATTTTGACGGAAATCTGTTGTTTCTCTTTTCAATACTTAAAGAAAAAAAAAAAAAAAAAAAAACAGAAAATATTAATTATTTTTTAATTTTGCATGTCAGTATTTTTTTAGAAAGCTTTTTTTCCCCAGCATTTTCAACCCAATCTACATATGACCCACATTACGCTATAATATTCAAAATGCTTGAAATCTTAACTTTCAGTTACCACATTAAAGCAATAAAATGATTTGCTGAATTTAAAAAAAAAAAGAAAACTAATTCCTTTTATTTTACAAAACTTTTGAATCGATCTTAGAATTTAAAATTACAGGATTTTTTATGTATATAAAATAATTCACTGATTATCTTAGGGTCCATCCAGAAATGATGTTACACTTGTAGAGGGGGAAGGGAATTAGTGAAATTGTGAAAATTTGTGAGAAGGAGGTGGGAGGGGGTAAGAAGAAGTGTGACATCACACATTTTGGTTAAACATCAGAGGTCTTACTATCATTGCATTGACATTAGAGGGCTTACTATCCCCGAGGATGAGTGTGATGTCAAAATGCCTGTGCACTCTATGGACGAGCATACATCTTCTCCAAGGGAGGAAAGAGTCGTAATAGTAAATGATTCGGAGTAATTTCTATTTTATGATTTAATATATAATTTTATAAATGTGACAAGTGAAATGTTATGGCAATTTCATTTAAGTGAAACTAATATTGAGGTTTCTTCTTCAAAATCAATTTGTTTTAAAGTATTTTGTGTTCATAAAGTAAATATAAGATTTAAAATCCAAATATATTAAATTCCATTTCAAATTCTAAAGTACTACTGTTTTCAATTGCTTTTTCATATTAATATTTTTTTTTTATTGTACATTAATTATGGTTTTTGTTGCAAACCTTAATCTTATTTCATACAAAATAAATACACGGAATCATTTTTATTGTTATGCTCACAAAGTTAAAAAATAAAATTTGAAATATGATTTATAACATAGTGCTTTGTTTCTGAGCTGCAAGTATATGTTTGCGTAATATAGCGTGACATGTGACAAGAGGAGGAGAGGGGAGGGGGTATGGTGAAGTGTGACATTTTGTGATAAAGGGGAGGAGGGGGTAAAAAATGTTGAAAAAAAGTGTGATATCATTTATGGATCGCCCCTTATCTGTTGTTTCTTTTTTCAATACTTTCAAATTTAAAAAATTAGAAAAACTATTTTTTTTTTTATCATGCATGTTACTATTTAAAAAAAAAAAAAAAACCTCCATTTTAGAACACCTTTTATCAGTATTTGTAATATGACTCACATTACTTTAACAATATTACAGAATCCTGTTATTTTGCTATAACTTAGAAGTGCTTGAAATCCCAACTTTCAGCCGCACATTTTAAAAACAATAAAATAATGTTTTCATTTTATTTTACCAAACTTTTGAATCGATTTTTAAATTTAAATTTAGAAATATTTTTTATTTACATATATAAAATATTTCACTGGTTATCTGTTGTTTCTTTTTTCAATACTTTCAAAAATAAATAAATAAATAAATAAATAAAAATAAATAAATAAATAAAAAATAATAAAAATCAAAAAAACTATTTTTCTTTTTTTAAATTCTTCATTTTAAAAAGCCCTTTTCAAAATTTGTAATATGGCTCACATTAGTTTAACAATATTAACATAATTCTGTTATTTGTTATATCTTAGAAATGCTTGAAGTCCCAACTTTCAGCCGCCGCTTTAAAAACAATAAAATAATTTGCTAAATAATAATAATAGTAGTAATAATAATAATAATAAAAGTAAAATGAAAAATAATTCATTTTACTTTACCAAACTTTTGAATCGATTTTAAAATTTTAATTTAGGAATATTTTTTATTTATGTAAAATATTTCACTGGTTATCTGTTGTTTCTTTTTTCAATACTTTCAAATTTAAAAAAATCAGAAAAACTATTTTTAAAATAATTCTCCATTTTAGAAAGCCCATTTCAATATTTGTAATGTGGCTCACATTAGTTTAACAATATTAACATAATCCTGTTATTTGCTGCAACTTAGAAATGCTTGAAATCCCAACTTTCAGCCGCCACTTTAAAAACAATAAAATAATTTGCTGAATAAAAAGAGTTTGAAAACGTATGATGACACCGGCAAATATCTCTTCAGAGGCACTTCTCCTTCTTATTATCATCGATTTATAAAGACGTTAAGGGCTGCAAAAGCTTCTGAAACGATAAGAACATTCGATAAGGAGTATATTGATCAGAACAAATCTCTCTATCGGGAAAAGTAACAATAAAAAAAAAGACCGGAGTATGAAAAGGAAGTCTTTTATTCTTCAGAGAGCGGGAGTAGTAAAATTAAAAAAGATGCTGTGTTTAATTAATAAAATAGAGTTCTTTCGATATTAAAATCGAGTGATACTGTAACAAAATAATTAATTAAATCATTAGTTTTAATAAAATGTTATAAAGAAATACACTGAACCAAAACAAACTTTCTCAAGAGAGTACGCGTAAAGATTTTCTGTTATCCTTTTGAATATTGATGCTAATCAAATGAACATAAATAACAAATCAGAAGTTACACATGGATTATAAAGAGTTTTATCATTGTAATTTTTAATCACACCAAATGTCTCTTGGAAAATATGGGGGCCGGGAGGGGGATTCTATCGTAACTGAAGTCATTAGAAAGTACAATTTTAAAAGACTGGGATAAAAAACAGCTTATTCAGCATCATACCTTATTTAAAAAACAGTTTTATTTAAAAACGAAAACGTTGACCTTTGCATAAGTATTTGCACGTTGATCAGAACAAATATCTTTATCTAGAAAAATAAAAATAAAACAAAGTAAGAATAAAGAAAGAAAGAAAGAGAAAGGTATGTAACAAGAAAGAAAGAAAGGAGTATAAAAAGGAATTCCTTTATTCTTCAGAGAGTGGGAGTAATGTTTTTATACCTATTTTGAAGTTTATGGATAAAACTGTAGTATATTTTTTAAAAAGTTCATATTTACTTACATAATATAGGTCTAAATATTTTTTAAAGATATTAATAACTACTTTCTACATTAAAATGTTTTTCTAACAATAAAAACAGTTCATATGTAGTCATTTATTTTATTTTTATTTCCTTCTTTATTTTTCTATTTCATAGATCAATGTTTTCCTATAAAACATATAAAATTTATTTAGCTCATATTCACAAAATACAATATAAAAAAATTAAATTAAATGTGCTTATCGTATCGTTTCATAAATAAATATTAATTCCCTTTTTCAGCAATAGCGGACGAAAATTAGAAATCATGATTAAGTTAAGGAATATGTTTAAAAGAAAAATACATACATATTCCAGAGAACATAAAAATTTAGACTCCATGTTCATATTTAATAAAACAAAAACAAATCACAACAGATAAAAAAAAATTACTCAATCTTAGTATTTAGATCATGCTTAGAACTTATTTTAAAAAGATGTGAGTTTATAAACATTGTTTTTTAAGTGGAAAAATTAAAAATATTTTAGAACAATAGGACTTTGCAAAAATGGCAATAATTTACGGAAAAGTATGGTAAAAAGATTGGGATTTATATTTAAGATGAAATATTATTTTATATTTTAAATGAAATCAAACATTGTTAAACATATAACATCCACCTATTAAAAAGTTATTAATAAAACTTTAAAAGTAACTAAAATACAGTAAACAATAACGTTTAATTAGTTTTAAATTCATTAGCAATAAATACTGAGATCTAAAGATCTAAAATTTTAATTATACATGGGGGTGGGGGGGGGGGACATAATTGACGTACATCACAGGAATTATTAAAACACTTAATACAACTTTATGGGTACCTGAAAAGAAAGAAATAATATTAACTTATTAATATTTTGCTTAATTACTTGCCCTTATGAGAATTTTAAAACTCTCATATCTTTATAGGGCATACAATAAAAGCAAACACAAAGGATAAGATAGGAATAAAATATTTCAGTTTATTTCAGTCAGTAATCTAATTTAATTCATATGTAATTTTAACTGAATTTTTCCTTAAAAGTTCAATTAGTGTTGCAAACTATGAATTAAATAAATATTGACAATAAAGTATTTTATTCCAATCTTTACTACGCTTGTATCTATTCTCATTGCATGCTCTAAAGATGTGAATCTTTTAAAATGCCCATAAAAGTAACATAATAAATAGAACTGACTCCATAAAAAATGAACATTCACGCCTATGAAAGAGTGACTATTCACTCCTACCAGGAGTGAAAAAACGCACTTTTTTAGCAAGATTGAATAGTCACTCCTCCAAAAAAGTGATTATCTACCCCTGTTTAGAGTGAATATTCACTTCCCAGAAGTGACTATTAACTCTTTCAGAGAGTCAACAATTTCACTTTTGCTCCAAGTGAATAATCACTCTAAAGAGGTTGGGCATATTTTGACTCTGCGATAGTGTGACTATTCATTTAGTGTAAGTAACAAATGAATGACTAATACAACCTTTATTTTACTTCAAAAGTTTGCTTGGACTAGGTTTATTTGGATAATTTTTCATTTAAAAATATAAAATCATACGAATTCGAGGATGTACGCCGCTAAAAGCAGCGAGGTTCCCAACCGTAGGTTCGTTAGGAAAGATTTTCGTTTAAAAATATAAAATTATTAAACGCTGATTTTAGGTATATTTAAGGTTATTACCACAGGCTCGGGCAGTGGTCAACTATGGTAGGATAACGTGGTCAAAGGGCTGTGAATCAAATGGTTATAAAGTAAAAAATAAATTATAAATAAAATTAAATTACATAAGTTTGAATAGATCACTCTTTATTTCATTAATAACATGAACCATGAGGAATTTCCATTCCGCAGACTGTTAATATCATGTTGTAATAGTGATATTATAAATTACAATTCAATAGGCTTACTCTAATAATAACATTATAGATCGCAATGCCATTGAATGATAAAGTGAGACTCCAATAATTACATCTCATGAATTACAACTCCATTCCGTAATTATTTGCTCTAAAATACAGAATAAAGTGAACCGGTGATATTGATTAGAATAAATCTGTAAATTCGCCAAGGGAAAAAGTTAAGTTCTTTTGACACTGAAAATTAATGAAACTTCTGGATTCACTATTAAAATACGACACCGGATTTTATTTGTAAAATACTGTCTGTGTATACATAGCCGTAGAATTAAGTTGTAGTGGAAGGAAAAAATCACAAAAGCAACAAGAAAGAAAAATCATGGAACACACATATATTATGAAACACTTTCTAACATTTTCAGAATACTGAGCGAAACTTCACTATTTAAGCCTTTCAAGAGCGATGGTGCGTTTATGAAACCACTTAATTTTAATTCGCAAATGCTACAATGGCACCAGAATTTGGAGTATAAAATTTTCCGTTTATTATATATGACAAATATAGCTTTTCTTATTTCCAAGTAAATTTGTTTGTTAATTCCAGTGTCATTCATTCAACATGGAATTCAACATTCAACCAATGAAAGTGCTTTGCCCCTGAAAGGGTGAAAAAGATAAAAGGAGCTATCAAAATAAACAAGTTAGAAAACGCATAATACAATGGAACACTCAAGTTCAGAAATTAGCTCCCACTTTCCATAAGATCTACGAATTCTTTTGAGAAGCCCTGTATATGACCTACAGATTTATATACACCCTCCACGATTTGTTAAAATTTATTTCAGCTATGAAATGCGAAACACATTTGAAAATTTATTTTTAGCATTTACCGTCCATATATCGTAACTTGAAATATTGTGCGCTGTCCTGTATATATATATATATATATATATATATATATAATCTACATATTTTTTATACACACAACATATTAAGCCAAAGTTTTATATATATGTGAAATGAATAACACAACTAAGATCGCACTTCGTGGAATTACCATTTATAGACGGCGATATATTCAGTTTTTAGAGTAACCCTGTATATGAATTTCTTTATATTCTACAAACCAATCTTGGTATAGACTAAATAGAGTTAAGCTGGAAAAGGCGTAGCACAATTATAAAACAGTTTTAAGCAATTCACGCCCATAGACAGTGATGCTTACGAATTTTCTTAAGCATCCCTATTGCTTATATATGTGCTACAGAATTTATACATACCACGTAATGCATTAAAATTTGTTTAAGCTAAAAAACGCATACCGCATCTGAAAACGCACTTCCAGCGATTATCGCTGTAAAGTAATTCTTTTTTGTGACCCTGTAAATGAACAAATACTACTATGTACTCCATGTTCTACTGCACTTTAGAAATGCACATCAATTTCAGTATGTTTGAAATAGTGTAACATAAAAATAAATAAATAAACAACAACAACATTGTGAATGTTTTTTTTCTTGCAGGCCATAATGTAATGGGATTTTTTTGCATATCCCTGTAAATGAATGAAAATGTTAGGCACACATATTATGCAGAAAAAATGCTGTATTGCGGCTCAAATATATTTAAAATAGTGTAATATCATTAAAATACACTGCAAACGAGTTTCCCCCATAGATCATAATGTAACGGAATGGAATTGTTTTGTGTGTCCCTATAAGCGAACTATAAATTCTACATACTCCATTTTCAATAGGAAATGTAAACCTCAATAACATATACACAGCTCATGGAAATCCAAGTACACTGGCCTCCAAAAGTTAAGGTACAGGGACTGGATGCTTTCGATTGCACACGTTTTGTCGAATATCTACCAACATTAGAGGCGAATTGTTCTTGAACTTCTAGGGTGTAAAGAACATGTTTGATTTTATATTTCTCGGTGAAGATTTATCGGGGGGTACAATTAGGGGGCTAATAATAAATTTAATAATAAAATAATATTTGCGATCACCTATGTGACATAAAAGGCTGGAAATGATTTGTCACTGTGATAAATGACTATTTGGGTCCTGTTCAACGTTTGTATGCATTTGTGTAAGCATAGCACTCATATTCGTGAAGATGTTAACGTTTTGGGGAAAAATTCAAATGTTTTTTGTTTATAGCATACAGAGTTTTCAACTAAATTTAACACAACTTTCCGAAAACTTGCCAAAGAATAGTAGCAACAGTATACTGCAATTAAAACATGAATATATTGAATATTCGATGAGATATGGGCATTTTTATGAGATAATTTTTAACTGCGCATGCGCGGAAGATTTCAAAATTTTTATTTCATAATTTGGTAGTCAGTATTTTGGGGCAACTTCTATAAAAAGTTCAGTCAAATATTGTGAAAACTTAGAACGATAAAGTGGGCTGATTGAAAAGTTGTGGAAAATCCCTTATAATAAAGCTATTTTTAGGAAGCAACTCACTATATCGACCCTATCTTTGTGAATTTTCGTGATATTTGACCGGACTTTTTTTATAAGTTGCCCTAAATAGCTGACTACCAAATTATATAATAAAAATTTTAGGATCTTCCCCGCATGCGCAGTTAAAAATTATTTCATACAAATGCCCATATCTCATCAAATATTCAATATATTCACGTTTTAATTGCAGTATACTGTTGCTACTGTTCTTTGTCAGGTTTTTGGAAAGTTGTGTTAAATTTGGTTGAAAAGGCTCTATGCTATAAACAAAAAACTTTTGAATTTTTCACAAAAACATTAACATCTTCACGAATATGAGTGCTATATGTTTACACAAACGTTAAAAAGGACCCAAATAGTCATTTACCACAGTGACAAACCATTTCCAGCCTTTTCTGTTACATGGGTGATCGCAAATATTATTTTATTGTTAAATTTATTATTAGCCCCCTAATTGCACCCCCCGATAAATCTTCACCGCGAAATATAAAATCAAACATGTTCTTTACATCTTAGAAGTTCAAGAACAATTCGCCAATAATGTTGGTAGATATTCGACAAAACGTGTGCAATCGAAAGCATCCAGTCCCTGTACCTTAACTTTTGGAGACCAGTGTATATTTATGCTAATTATAGAGAGTGACTAGGCGGCTAGACAATACAAAGTCGTGAACGCCTTTTTCAACTCTTTTGAAAAGTGTTAAAAATTGACATAATTAATTAAGGCTGTTCTCAAATCCAAAAGGGCAACTTTGTGACGTAAATTTTAATTTATTTTTGTTTTGAAATGCATGAAACTAGCAGGAGTTGTCATTCAGAAACTAAGTAAGCAAACCGTTTTTTCCGTTTTTTTTTTTTTTTTTTTTTTTTTTTTTTTTTTTTTTTTGTAAACGCAATAGATCTTTCAGGAAATATTGTCAAAGTGGGCGTTTTGAACCAAACTTCCGCTCGAAAGAAGTATAACCACTCAAAGAAGGGGGAAAAACGTCTTTGTCAAGTGATCAAAATCGCTTATAACTTAATAGGTAATTTATTGATCCAAAAATGGAAAACACAGTTCTATTCCAAATCGCTTCCATAATCAGGCCTTCCAATTTTATATCTTTCCGTTAAAAAATGGATTTGTAAATGCATCAAAAAGTTTTGCGCTTGATGAGCAGAGCGGTTGAGAACAGCCTTAAATGATCATGACAAAATGTATTAGCTTGCATATATAGTAAAGTATAGTGGTAAAAATAAACCAATCTGTCGAAAATACAAAATATATAATAAAATAGATTATGTACAGTTGTGGGAAAAAAAAGGAAACACTTCTACTAATTCCTCAACAAATTATCGTAGATGAAAGTTACTGGTACCTAACGATTTGAAATAAAGTCTACTTTTAAATGATGTATATAAAATTTGCTTAGGAGGCCATCTACATATTAAAACAAACCATAGTTTTTTTTTTTTTCAATAGCAGTACACAAAGAACTCTACACTCTTCAATTAATCTAAAAACAAATTTTTATGCAATTCGTACCATAAGTTTCGGAGAAATTAATTATTTTAAAACGAGCGTATTTTAAGGGCTGTATCCAAATTGAAGTTCGGTACTCGATTGTTAACCGAGAGAGCTCCCTTCTTGATCAAGGTACCTTAAGCAGTCAATTAAGCCTGTTAGATAATAGGATAGCATAAGAAATTTCAAAATATTTAGTCACTTCTATCATAGACGGCCCCTTAAACCACCATTTTGCCGTTTTTTAAGCATAATTTGAAAACTTCTTGGAAGAAAAATGTGAAATTTTGGATTTCCGTAAAGCAGGACTTAATAAATCTGAATCCATAAAAAAAAATTGTAGGTTCCAATTCATAATTTTTTTTAATATTAATTTCGTTATTCATATCAGAAAATTATAAAAATTGCAAATTCAACGTATTTATGTTTGGGTATATTAGTATTATTATTATTGCTACACAAAAAATTAAAACATTAGGATCATAATTTCAGAAATTATAAATAAAAAAATATGAAAATGTAATTTAACTTTAGAAGCACTAAATTTGAATGTTTATAATTCAAAAACTTATCATTCAAATGACTTGAAATTTGGTGTCTATAGGCATAGTTTGAACCAAACATTTGAAATATCTCGTTAAAATTGGGTATTGCCATTGAAAAAAAATGAAGTTTGGATTCGTTTTAATATGTAGATGGCCCCCTAAGCAATTTTTATATACGTTATTTAAAAGTAGACTTTATTTTCAATCGTTCGGTACCAGTAACTTTCGTCTACGATAATTTGTTGAGGAGTTAGCAGGGGTGTTTACTTTTTTTTCCCACGACTGTACGTAAAAGAATGTGCTTTATTTCATTAATAAAATACACCGTTATAAATTTGAATTACCTAGACTGATGTTTCAGTAATGCTATCAGAAATTACAATTCGATAGGATTATTATATGTGATACTCTAATAATAGCATTATAGAATGCAACGCCATTAAATGATAAAGTGATATTCCAATAACTATATTATAAATTGCAATTCGCCTAATTGCTATTTACTGTAAAATAAAATAGAAAATTCTGCATAAAATACGTCGATCATATACCTACTTCAAAGTAAATGTGTGAATTCTACAAGGGAAAATGTTAAGATATTTTTGCTTGCATAAATTTATGAAGTCAGAAAATACATAAGATCTATATTATAGAGGACAAACGTGTCCTCCCGTCGTTGGTACTCCTTAAGCACCGCGATGTCATATCATGTCATGTCAACGTGTCCTGCGTAACGCTGACGTCATTTTGACGGTGGCAACAGCAGACGATTAAATTTCACTTTTATTGCAATTTTTTAAATCTCTAAATACTGCACGTTTTCAATTGTACATCGTCGAATTAGGGGTGGGGGTGGGGGCAATTACTTTTAAATGCAATTTGTTTGAGAACTGTATCGCAATTTACTCAATTTTAATTCATTTTAAAAGGATTTTCGATCATGATTTTTTTTTTCAAACCTATCGCTATCGGGTGCAGACGATTAGGAAAGGTAAATCCGTTTGCAATTAAATTTATATAAATAGCTCATCATTTGTTTCCAGTTTATATTCCATAACGGAATAAAACATTCATCAATCAATCAAAACAAAAATAAATCATGAATTTAAGACATGTATTGGCCGTACGAACTTAAACTACTGAAATAAACAGAACCAAAAAGACTGAATGTAAATAGCAATTTCTTCGGCTGTTAATTCCTGTGAGGCAAATATGAAAGTTTCGATTTTAATAAGTTTCAAAATTTTATTTGAACACATTATTCCAATTTTTTTTTATAAATATGATTTTTAGTATTGTTAATGGGTATTCTAATAAATATATGAGGTGTTCATCACCATAGTAGACCAAGTAGACCAAGTCCATTTTGAAAAAAAAAAAGAGATAGTCTATTTAGAAGGTGCATAAAATCTGTTCTATCCACTCCCACAGTGAACCAAGTCTGTTTTCACATACTTTCTCATATATTTCATCTGTTTATAGACTATGTTTACTATGGAAGTGGATAATACAGATTAGAAAGAGAGCAGATTATGAAGAAGTAAAGACACTTTTTTTTATTGACCAGGTTCAGATAGTATAGCACAAGTACAGAGTAATAAGTTCCATGACTATGGCACACGGAATACGCCAAGGAGAGCATATCATACGAGGGTGGAAAAAAAAAGTTACAAGGGAATAAAAATTATTTATTAACAATGAACAGAAAATACAAAATGGAATTAAGGCTGTTCTCAACTGCTCTGCTCAACAAGTGCAAAACGTTTTGACACATTTACAAATTCATTTTTTAACGGAAAGATATAAAATTGGAAGGCCTGACTGGAACCGATTTGGAATCGAACTGTGTTTTCCGGTTTTTGATAAATCAATTACGTATTGAGTTATAAGCGATTTTGATAATGTGACAAAGACGTCTTTCTCCCTTCGCTGACTGGTTTTCCTGCTTTCTTCGGGAACTTCGGTTCAAAACGTCCACTTTGACACTATTTTCTGAAAGATCTATAGCGTCTGCAAAAAAAAAAAAAAAAAATAAATAAATAAACGGAAAAACAGCTCGATTGCATAGTTTCTGAACAACAACACCTGCTAGTTTCATGCATTTCCGACCAAAAATAAATTTAAACTTATGTCATAAAGTTGCTCATTTGGATTTGAGAACAGCCTTAAGACGCATACTTGCCGATCACTTTTCCACATAATCACGAAAACTATTTAGGCATTTATCTGAACGCAGGACCAACTTGTTTCCAATTTGTCCAGCTTGATAGAAATCATATCCCTACCCATTGAGCCAGTTCTCGGCAGAGGTTTTTTAATCACTGTTTAAAGAAAACCCTGTTCCAGGTAAGTGTTTCGTTAAATTTCCAAATCAGGAAATAGTCATTGGGCGCCAAAACCTAGCTGTTTGTTGTTGTTGTTTTGGTGGGATTGGCTCTAAACTTCCCACTTGAACTTTTGAAGCAATTCTTGAGTTTGGTAAGCAGTATGGAACTAGTAATGTCATGCAGGAGGATGAGACCACTGGCGTGGCGTCCGGTCATCGCTGGATGCGGCGATGACCAAGCAATATTTTAAAACTCTTAATAAGCTTTTAAAACTCTACGATCCAGTTTTAGCAGAACATTTGGAGTTCATGTATAAGTGAAGGTAAGATTTAAAGTTTCTTTTTTGAACATTCAACCATTGAATTTTAGAGTTAATAATTTTTCACCACAAACTTAAATAATTGCGATGACCACCGAAAATCTTCACGCCACGTCACTGGATGAGACCATCATTTAACATGCCAGGGCGTTTGCATTGGATATTTTAATATAACCTTCTCAAAGTGGCACAAGCGAGAGCACTTTTCTAAACGTCTTGCCATTTCAATCGCTCTGACTTACACTCCGAACTTACACTACCTAACCGTATAACTGCTGCAAGATAACTAGCACCATCTGTCTCCACTCTGAGGAAAAAAGTATTCACTACACAATAAATGCTTTTTAAATGCTGCTGCCTGTAACCTTTTTTAGGTAGCTTTCTTTACAAAAAAGCTACCTATTGCAGCCGTTCGGAGGAAAGCGATTTCAAAAAATTTTGGTATATTTTCATCGATCATGACCCCCAGACCCCGAAACCACCCTCCGTTCAAAATTGATATATATATATATATATCTGACCTATGTCACACTGTAACTCCCGTAATTATGAACCGATTTCGATGTAATTCGGTGTGTACATAGTACATACCAATGTCTCGACCGAGTTCGTTGGCCAACTTCATCCGCCGTTTTGTTTCAAGATGGCGGCCATTTAAAATTTTTAAAAAAATTTAAAACTTGAAATGTGGTACCAAAAAATTAAAAATGGAAAAATATTTTTTTCTTATGCATTTGACCTTTTTACAAAGATTCCGGAGCAGTTTTTGTTTCGTCTATATCTTAAAAAATGGCTGAGTTATAGCATTTTGAATTTCTAGCGTGGCTGACATTTTGAAACGTCCTGAATTTTGTCACGCGATAAAAGGCGTATTTATGAACCGATTTGGATATAATTCGGTGTGTACATAGTAAATACCAATCTCTCGACCGATTTCGTTGGCCAGCTTCATCCGCCATTTTGTTTCAAAATGGCGGCCATTTAAAATTTTTTTAAAAATTTAAAATTTGAAATGTGGTACCAAAAAATTGAAAATGGAAAAATATTTTTTTCTTGTGTATTTGACCTTTATACAAAGATTTCGGAGCAGTTTTTGTTTCGTCTATATCTTAAAAAATGGCTGAGTTATAGCATTTTGAAATTCTAGCGTGGCTGACATTTTGAAACGTCCTGAATTTTGTCACGCGATAAAAGGCATATTTATGAACCGATTTGGATGTAACTTCGTTTATACATAGTACATACCAATGTCTCGACCGGGTTCGTTGGCCAGCTTCACCCGCCATCTTGTTTAAAAATGGCGGCCATTTAAATTTTTAAGAAAAATTTAAATTTGAAATGTGGTACCAAAAATTGAAAATTGAAAAAATATTTTCTTCTTATGTGTTTGACCTTGATAAAAAGATTCGGGAGCAGTTTTTGTTTCGTCTATATCTTAAGAAATGGCTGAGTTATAGCATTTTGAATTTCTAGCGTGGCTGACATTTTGAAACGTCCTGATTTTTCTCACGTAATAACAGGCGTATTTATGAACCTACTTGGATGTACCTTGGTGTGTACATAGTACATACAAATATCTCGACCGAGTTCGTTGGCCAGCTTCATCCGCCATCTTGTTTCAAAATGGCGGCCATTTAAAAAAATTAAAAAATAAAAAAATTTAAATGAGATACCAAAAAATTGGAAAATGAAAAAGATTTTTTTGGATGTGTTTGACCTTAATACAGAGATTCCGGAACAGTTTTTCTTTCGTCTATATCTAAAAAAAAATGGCTGAGTAATAGCATTTTGAATTTCTCTTGTGGCTGACATTTTAAAACGACCTGATTTTTGTCACGCGATAACAGGCGTATTTATGAATCTATTTGGATGTAACTTGGTCTGTACATAGTACATAACAATGTCTCGACCGAGTTCGTTGGCCAGCTTCATTCGCCATCTTGTTTCAAAAGGGTTGCCATTTAAAAAAAATTAAATTTAAAATTCAAAATGAGGTATTAAAAAATTGGAAAATGAAAAAGATTTTTTTTATGCGTTTGGCCTTGATACAAATATTCCGGAGCAGTTTTTGTTTCTGAAAATTTGTTCTTTTATTGATATCTTAAAAAATGGTTGATTTATAGCACTTTGAATTTCTAGCATGGCTAACATTTTGAAACGATCTTGTATTTGTCACGCGATAACACACGTATTCGCCTATTTCGATGTAAGGAGGCATGTGGATAGTATACATCAACACCTCGACCAAGTTCGCTGGCCAGATTCATCAGCCATCTTGTTTCAAAATGGCGGCCATTAAATTAAAAAATATATATATATTTAAAGTGAGGTGCAAAAAAATTAGAAATTGAAAAAGGTTTCTTTCTTAAGTATTTGATCTTGATATAAGGATTCAGGAGCATTTTTTGTCTGTCTTTACCTTAAAAAATGGCTCAGATATAGCAGTTTCTCTTTCTATTGTGGGTGACATTTTGAAAAATCTGATTTTTTGCATGCGACAGCACTCCTATATATTAACCTATTCCGATGTGAGTGAGCATGTGCACAGCAATTACTAAGGTCTCGACCAAGTTCACTGCTTAGCCTCATCCACCATGTTGTCTTAAAATGACAGGCACTTTAAGAAATTGCCGAATTTGGCAGCCAAATATAAGTTACTTTAAAGAAAAGCAGCTTGGATAAAGCTGACTAATTTCGCGAAATTCTCATTCATTATATTGATAAAAATTAGTATTGAATCTCCTATATTCGGTTTCCACTAAATTGAGCTTCGTGTGTTTGCATGATATAAGTTGGCTTTTTTAAAATAAGGATTATGAAAGCTACCTCTTCCTCCCGGCACTGGCCGGAAGGACTTTTTCTAATCCATCCTCGTATTTGTAGCAACGCGACCAAGGAATCTCAGACGCTAACAATCACATACGCAAATTCTTTTCATTTCTTGCCATACTGAATTTGGCGAGAGAACACGAATCATAAAATGTCCGTTATATTGTAACATATCGATAATTTTGAATTTTTATCAGGACTTAGTTTCTAACAAAAAAGCACCGGAGCCCTAATATGTTCTGCAGAACTAAAAACCTTAGCGTGACATCTTCCCTCTCCCCTACATTCACTCATTTCCGCATATTTATATTTCATACATTATTTGCAAAGTTTAAAGCATCTTTTTTTTTTTCCCTTTAGCAAAATAGAAAAAATCAAATATATCTACCCTCATATAGTAGTTAACTGTCAAGTATTCCATATTTTAGTTTATCACTCCCTTCAAACAGAAATCTTTGCCTAATTTTGATTTCAATTAATCAAAGAATTCTGGAATTAAATAAAGTAAGGATTATGATTCGGAAATAGTGTTAACACAAAAAAGAAAGATTCTATGCTTTTATAGAAAAAGGCGAAACATTGCTGTATTGCGTCCTATCAGAATAAGAAACCATACATGTAATTATATCTATGTATACAAATGAAATTACTTCGTAAATGTGCAGAGTAGAGCCTTAGCATGGGCAGCGTTCATGATGAAAAATAAGTTAGAAAACGTTATTTTCATACTCGTACACAATAGAAGACTAAAAACCTCAAACAAACAAAACCTCAAGCTGATGCTCGATGTCTAAAAACGAAAGAAAATATTTTTTTCAGGCTAGATATCTAAATGAAAAAAATAAACGATCCAATTAAAAAATACTCTACTGTTACAAAAGAACATCGAGCAGTGGTGTAGTCGTAAAAAAAAAGAGGGTATACGTTCTAAGCAGAGGGTATACGCTGAAGGCAGAGGGTATACCCTAGTGTATATATACTATAGCTTTCTTGAGAAACAGAGGGTATACGGTGTTACTTAAAAAAATCCAGAGGGTATACGGCCTATACCCCCGTATACTCTCCACTACATCCCTGACTGAAAGTAAATTCATTGTTCGCTGTCTTGAATGGCGCCATATCAACACGTCTCCGCCATCAATGCCAGACATAGATCTGCAAATATCAATAGAATAGAAAAACACGATTTTTGTTTCCCCTTCATTTTGATCAAAATAGCATTAAAATGACTTGAAATGGAATAAGTAATTTTTAAGGGGTAAAAGGTCTTTTATTTCTATATATGAATAAATAAAATTTTGAATGTAAGACAGATTGAGCTTGAGCCCGCCCAAGTCCAAAAACTGATATAAAAATTGAACCCGTTTCATCTCCATCTCCTACGTGTGCGACACATTACGTCACATATAAATGTTTTGATAAAGAAAAAATGCTAAAAACTTGGAGATGGGAGAGAAAGGAAATGGTAATTTAGGCTTCGGTTTTTCGGAAGCGCAACTGCACTGGGCTCCGGAGCCCTGCATTTATGAGCTCCGGTGAATTCCGCCCAATATTCATTTTATTTTTTATTTTTTATTATTATTTTTTTTTATAGAAAAATACCGCAGCTCAGCTTTAGATAACTAGCTAATTTTAGCAAAACAAAACATTGCCAATAATTGCGTTACACAAGAATTTTGACAAACCCGTGAGAGGGTCAGAGATAGACAAAATAATAAAGAGAGGCTACACCCTACATGTCCCCATTATGATTCCGAAAGGGATAAAATATAAAAAATTATAACGAAGTCTAAAAGAGGAAGTAAACTTATCTTTTTATCGATGAGAATGCGGTCGATTTCATGTGCAGGCGAATGAATTAGGGAGAATTTTAAACGCTAGAAAGGGATATTTTTTTTTCTATTGTTTATTTAGGATAAGATTTAAAATAATTTAATCAATGAATTATAAAAGGGATATTTAATAAAATAAAATGAGATAATTTAAAACTATGTGTGATTTCACATCACAATGGGATTTTTTTATTTAGATATATCATTCCATTGTATAATAAATTATTTTTTTTTTAGCAGTTTCCGTTCGTGTTGGAAAGGATTTCATAATCTATGCTAGTTACATGATTTTTCGCTCTTGTACTTTTCAAATCTTACTTTTCATTGGTTTATAACGAATTTAATATGACGTATTTTTATTTAAAATTTAAAAACAAGGTTGTTATTTGAGAAAAGTTTCATCTATTTTTTTGTGTATTTTGAATGAAACAAAACGATTTAATTGGACTTTCGATCACAGAATTTTTGTGACGTAAGTAATAATGAAGGAAAAACGCTGGTGTGTTTCATTTCTCCCTCAGCTCCCAGTGGCGTCTCAGATGGGCAGTTGCCAATCGGTGTGTAAGATTGTCAGGGGAAAAAATACGAACTACTTTTAGAGACTTCATAAGAATTGATTGCAAGAATAGGAAATTACATATACATTCTGCAATTCCAAAAAGAAGGATTTTTCTTTCAACGGATGCGATAGGAAAATTGGTGGTGAACAAAGTAATTAATGATTATGATGATGATGATGATGATATTAATAATGGCAAACAATATTGCTTTAATATTAGAAATATTATAAGACGGGTTTTTAATGATAATAACTGTGTTGTGGGCGCAGTCATGCTCTATGTAGGAGGGATTTTTAAGCATTATTACTCATATCAGTTTTTAATAAATACATGACGCGGAAAAAAAGAGACATGATGAAAAGCACAAGCATCCAAAATAAATTCAGCAATAGTTATTCTAAGACTTCATAAAAAGAACCCCTTCTTTAATCTTCAGAGCAATATTGAAAACAGAGAGTGAGAAACAGCAGTGACAATAACACAAGGTACTTCTCTCCTATTACGAATCCTTGAAACAGTCGTATGCTAAAATGTTTATTCTTTTCTTTATATTGTTTATTTTTCTCACTATAGGGGTATGCGTCAAGCATAGATTATGAAACACTTTCCAACAGATTCGGAATACTGTAACAAAACTTCTCCGTTTAACCCCTTGAGGGGCAGACCTAACTTTAATCAAGATTTGCACCAGAAACTTTTAATTAATTTTTACTTCTATAACTTTGCTGGAAAAAAGTTATAAAATGGCTTTTCCTTATTTCAAATAAAAAATTTCGAAAATTCCGGTGTAAATTCAGCATTACAGAAACACAATTACTTGCCCCTGAAAGAGTTGATAGGGTGAAAGATGATATCTAAGTAAACAATTTGTAAAACGCGTAAAACATTTCAAAACCCAATTTCAGCATTTACCATCTACACTCGGAAAAGTATTAATATTCCTTGTATATGATCTAAAGATTTCTATACATTATATACTACATTATGCTAAAATTTATTTGGATTAAGAAACGCATAATAGAAGTTGCTGCGGTGTTGGTCAGGGTGCCACAAAATAAACAAATACCCAAAATGTATAGCTTCTATAGAAACTGACATCCGAAGAGGTACCAAGGGGTTTTCAATTCACGTTTTCAGAAGTAATAGTGTTTCTTGAAATAGCACAGGTCTGTAACCAAAAAACTGCATAGGATTTATTGACTGCTTCTTATAGATTTTTACTCACTGAAACCAGGAAAAATATTTAAAAAATTCCATCACGTCAGGTTTTTCTTACTAAACTGGTGTTTTTAGTTTAATTAAGCATAAAAATTCTCTTTTTAACCTGAAATCCGGTATCCTATCCTTGAGTAAAAAACCGCATCCAGTAATCCTTCCATATATTCATTTCATATTTCTATGAGTGATACTCATACAAATAGAAAATGCGAGGAATTTGAGAAACGAACAAAACAGTTTAAGCTTCTACGATGCACACAATATCTACTGAAATGTAAAGTATAAGCAAAAGGGAAAGTATAATTTGGAGCTCGTAGTATAATTTGTAACATATAGTTATTTGTAATAAAATATTGATTTTTTCATCACGTGCTTTTCTAATGTAAATTCCCCATGTTTTGCAACAATACCGTACGTGATAGAGGCAAATGGGGATCATATTTTAATTCAGCAACACTAAAAAACATAAAATTAACCAAAAATATCCCATGCAGCTGAAATAATATATATATATATATATATATATATATACACATATATTTATTTATTTATTTATTTATTTTTTGCATACCTGTGTAATCAAATGGCTTTGTAGTATGATATGAAGTGTATCCATTTATTCGGCGTATACAATTATTGTAAACTTTCTTGTTCTTACGCATATATGCATTGTATATTTTCGGGGAACACCAGTTCAACGTTTAAAAATACATTCAATACCTATGAACGAAAATTTTTTAATTAAAATTAATTGCTTTGATCTGTCTACTTACAATGTTCGACATTATAACATTGTCTTGACATGACTATATTCTGAATTACTGCAACATTTTACAGCTATCTTTATTTAAGATACACTTTAAACATTTTAATAAACTAAGATATAATACATCAAAGGGAATTTTGCGTTCACTCAACCTAACTCTTTCAAACTACAGTTTTCACCCGTCAGCTCTTTAGTTTTCCTCCATTTATGATATTATGAAAGCTTCAGTTATTTCCGCAAAAGCATCTGAATCTTTTACCATCATTTATGTTTGAGAATATTTCTTACATTAATATCCTTCTAAGTTTACTGTAGAAATTATCTTTAAAACTCGTGTTTTGAAGTTGAATGAATGTCTATTGTTCGAAATGAGTGTTTTAAAATAAGTAACCATGTATTCTCTTTTGAGTATTTCTTCGGTTTAGCTACAAGTGTTTAAGTCTCAATTTTGAAAAACACACTATGGTTACTTATACCATAACATGCACTCTTTTGTGATACGATTGTATTTTAAAAATGATTAGATTCAGGTCAGTGTCAGGGCTTAATTTGCACCGAAGCTCAACTACGGTACTTCTCTGTTAAAAAAGAAAAAAAAAAAAAAAAAATAAATAAATAAATAATGGTCGGAATTCACCGGAGCTCATAAATACAAGACTCCGGAGCCCAGTGCAATAGCATTTCCGAAAAACCGAAGCCTAAATTACTCTTTCCTTTCCCTCCAATTTCCAAGTTTTTGCATTCTTTTTTTATCAAAACACTTATATGTGACGTAATGTATCGCACATGCAAGAGATAGAGATGAAACGGGCTCAATTTTTACATCAGTCTTTCGACTTGGGCGGGCTCAAGATCAATCTGTCTTACATTCAAAATTTTATTTATTCATGTATAGAAATAAAAGAACTTTTCCCCTTTTAAATTACCTATTCCATTTCAAATCATTTTAATGCTATTTTGATCAGAATGAAGGGGAAACAGAAATCGTGTTTTTCTGTTCTAGTGATATTTGCAGATTTATGTTTGAAATTGATGGCGGCGACGTGTTGATATGGCGCCACTCAAGAGAGCGAACAATGAATTTGCTTTCAGTTCAATTTTCTTTGGTGACAATAGGATATTTTTTAATTGGATCGTTTATTTTTCTTTATTTAGATATATAACTTGAAAATAATATTTACTTTTGTTTTTAGTCAAAGAGCTTGAACTTGAGGTTTTGTTTGTTTGATGTTTTTATTCTTCTATTGTGTACGAGTATGAAAATAACATTAGTGACTTTTCTATTTATTTTTCATTATGAACGCTGCCCATATGCTAAGACTGTGCTCTGCACATTTACAAAATAACTTTCATTTGTAAATAGATATAATTACCGTGTGTTGTTTGTTATTCTGATAGAAAGCAATCGAGCAGTGTTTCGCCTTTTTCTATAAAAGCATCGAATTTTTCTTTTCTTTGTGTTAACACTATTTCCGAATCATAATCCTTAACTTATTTAATTGCAGAATTCTGCGATTAATTAACATTAAAGTTAGGCAAAGATTTCTATTCGGAAGGAGTGATAAACGAAAAAAGGGAAATGTTGACAGTTAGGTATATGCAGGTAGATATATTTAAAATTTTTATTTTTCTAAAGAGAAAAAAGATGCTTTAAATTTTGCAAATAATGTATGAAATATAAATATGCGAATTGGAGTGACGGCGGGAGGGGGGGGGGCACGATACAGTTTTAGTACTGCAGAATATTAGGGCTACGGTACTTTTTTTTTTCAAAAGTTTTGAAAAAAAAATTCCAAAAAAATGGCCATTTCCCCCCCCCCCCCCCATTCTGACCAGAAAATCAGAGTTCTAGCTTTTTACGACTGCTCTTTCATCTTCATCTAACACTTCATTTATAATATCTGTTTCATAATAATGGAAGCCATCAGTCCATCAGAAAAGAATAACTCGGTTAAAGCGGCAACTCGGTTAAGTGGGACTCGGATAATCGGGACTCTACTGTAGTTCAGTTTTAAGACTTAAAACACACGATATCATTTTATGTAAAACGATGTCATTCGCACACGCTTAAGAATTTCACATTTGAAGATCTGAGTGGATGAACATGTTGTGCTACATTTTCTAATTTTTTTTTTTTCTTTAAACTTTTGGATGAAAGCGTTATGAGGTGTCCTATTACACGGTGAAGCTAAAATACTAAGATTCTATTTAGTTTTGAAGATTTAAGACATTAATAATTAATATTTAATATTTTAATATTTAATAATGTCAATAATATTAATTAATAATTTTTAATGTTTGAAAATTAAACATTGAATAAGTTTTTCTGAGAGAGTTTAGTACCATACCTGTTAATTTTTTAAGCACATTGTATCAAACAGGAAATAAATCATTAAAATTTACAGAAAAAACTTTCATTTCGAATTTCTCCAAATGTAATTTTTGTTACTTAACATGTTCTTCCACTTAGCTCTTCCTTTACGATCCACTCTTAAACATCTACAATAAAGTATGCATAAGACGTCACTATTTCAGAATAATAGACAAATCCAGCTAAAAGAAATCAGCTAGAAACTCGACCAAATAAATCGGCTATCTAATGATTCATAGGCCTTCATTTGTTTGTAATATGAATATAGATACTTAAAATTAAATTTAGTTTATAATAGCTCCATTTTTTATCAGAAATCATTCATTTATATTTTTTCAAAATAGCACGTTTTTTTTTTTTTTTTTTTTTTTTTTTTTTCCAGTTTTTATGAGAAAATGGCAACAAAAAGATATAATTGCTATTTTCAAACTATTTTCCCTTTGCTTTCTACAGAAATGGAATACTTGAGTTGTCAAAATTAAACAAATGGTGCTAAAAACTACAAAAAATTAATATCTCAAAAATAAATGGAGATGCAGTTTTCAAACACATTGCATTTAAAAGTACCTTTTTTTTCCAATACGATAGTATAAAAATTGAAAATGCGCGATGCTTAGAAGTTTAAAAAATTGCAACAGAGATTATTCCGTACCATGATACACCTGCTTTGTTTTACGGCTGGCTTATAGAACGTAACGCTATTTTTTGGAGACGACATATTAATAGGTGGGAGAAAGAAATAGCATGCTGGGGGCTAAAATGTTTTAGAAATACAAATTTTATATTACAATAAAAATAAAATTGCAAAATCTTTCTTTCTAGCTTATAACAATGCTTGAAGAAAGAGCGAAAAGTATAATTGCACTATCACAGAAGAGAGAACAAAATCCTACTTTAGCGCAAAACACAAAACTGAAACCAATCCAACCCTGAATGAAAAAAAAAAAAAAAAAAAAAAAAAAAAAAAAAAAGCCAGTTAGCATACATAACATATACAATTGATTTCGATTTTAACAACGAATTCCATAATTCCCTGAGATAGAAAAATTTCACTACAAAGAAAAAAAATCCGTATGGCGACCTTCCCAAAATCGATCTCAGAATAATATGTACCGTATATCAGGGATGATTCTGTTCAGAATTTTCCGAAAGTTTACGATATTCAGTTCCGAATATTAAAAAAAAAAGAAAAAGATCATCAATCTGAAAATTCGGACATAAAAATACCGCGCATTTTGTACAACAATTACGGAAGAACGCGAATTTCGTCAAAAAATCGCGAAAAAAACGCAAATTTCATCAAAAGATCACGAAAGAACCGCGAATTTCGTCAAAAGATCGTGAAACAACCGCGAATTTCATCAAAAGGGGCGAAATAACAGCGATTTTCGTCAAAGGAACGCGAAAAAACACCATAAATTTCGTCAAAAGATCGTCTAATGAACGCAAATGTCGTCAAAAGATCGCGAAACCGCGCATTTCGTCAAAAGGGACGAAATAACCGCAAATTTCGTTAAAAGATCGCAAAAAACCCGCAAATTTCATCAAAAGATCACGAAATAACCTTAAATTTCGTCAAAAGGGACTAAATAACCGCAAATTTCGTTAAAAGATCGCAACAAACCGCAAATTTCGTCAAACGATTGCAAAACAACCGCGAATTTCGTCAAAATATCACGAAAAAACACAAATTTCTTCAATGGGCCGCGAAAAAACAGTGCTGGGAGAGGACACCCCCCCCCCCCCGCCCCCCAGCTTCTCCCACTCTGCTGTAACCTTTCAGAAAATTTGCTGTGAATTTAAAAAACATTCACTCAGAATCACCCCTACAATATATACTCGCGCATAAGTTGAGAAATATTGGAAAAATTAATTTTTTATACCTACGGTAATACAGCATTTACCTATAAAATACCGTAAAATTTTGGGGAAATTTTCCTGTGGATTGGGGGAAATGTTGGGAGTGGAAACATTTTCTGCACCCCCGGTTTTCAGATGTTGGTAGGTACTTCCTTAATTCTTTTCGGAGCGTGCAATAAGACGGGTTGTGGGAATATAAAAGTAAGATTCTGTAGTAATAAAAGAAGGATCACGTTGAATTTAGAATGTGATATATTCATCTTTTTTAATAAAGATATGATACTGCTTAATGGTTCCTTATCTCCACTATTGAAAGTTCGAAAGCTTGTTTTGATCATTCGTAAATTTTAAGTTTTCAATATGAGTTTAGAATCTTTTTCAAATATTGATATTTCAAAAAAATATAAAATATGCAAAATGTTACCCGAAAGTTTAAAAGAAAATGTGCTTCAAGTGCAAATATTTACCCAAAATTTATAAAATGCCCTACATTCAAAAAAGGTCTTAAAAAAGGAGGGGGGCTAAAAGTGCAAATTTAAACAAATTTCTAATCTCTGGTAATGGGTTTCAAAATTATTAGGTTAATGTAACCTGTTATCAAGAGAAAATAACTGTTTTTCCCATCTCTATTAAGGACAACTTTATGACATAAGTTTTAATTTATTTTTGTTCGGAAATGCATGCAAATAGTAGGTGTTATTGTTCAGAAACTATGTATTCGAACTGTTTTTTTCGTTTTTTTTTTTTTTTGAAAACGCAATAGGTCTTTCAGAAAATAGAGTCAAAATGGGCGTTTTGAACCGAATTTCCGCGCGAAAGAAGAATAACTACTCAAGGAAGGATGAAAAGCGTCTTTGTCACGAGATCAAAATCACTTATAACTCAATTGGTAATTTATGAAAAAATGAAAAACACAGTTCGTTTCCAAATCGCTTCCATGGTCAGGCCTTCCAATTTTATATCTTTCCGTTAAAAAATGAATTTGTAAATGTGTCAAAACGTTTTGCGCTCAAATCCAAATTGGTTAGTTTCTGACACATTTTTAAATTAAATTTTGTTTCCAAACGCATGAAATTGCGAGGTGCTCTTATTCAAAAACTATGCAATCGGACTGTTTTTTTCGTTTTTGATAAAAACAGAAAATTTTTCAAAGAATGCTCTGAAAGTTAAACGTCTTGAACCGAATTTCCGGAAGCGAGAGCATGAATTACCCAGGATACTGGGGGTAATTCCGCCATTTATCGGGATAATGACGCCACTCTATAATGACCTAGTAAATACATAACATGGATACTCGGAAACACATAACCTACTAAAAAATGTTTAGAAAGGAATAGTTTATTAAAATAATGAATAATTACAATGTTCCTCAAGATAGATTTATTAATGTGCTAAGCTTAAAATTTAACTCAAATTGGAAAAGTCACCCTTTTCCATGGTGGCGGCATTACCCCGAGAGGACAATATAGTGGAAAACCCCCAGCAAATCCGAAAGAAGAACTAAACTTGTTCAACAAATTGCATCAAAATGTCGGCGAATGCATGTAGATTACGGGTAATATTATCTTAAGTACCTAATGTTTCAATAAAAGGTGTTTACCTCTACTCATTTGAAGCTCCAAAATAAGAAGCAACTAAATGAATGCTAAATTTTTCAGTAGAATAAGCGAATGACGTAGGGGAGACCGGGGGAATGGCGACACCTTAAGGGAATTTAAATTTTTTCACCTCGAAAAAATGTTTATTTTTTAATAGTAAAAATTCTAAAGCTGAATCATGATCTTTAGTATCTGTATAAATTTAACCGTAATCATAACTGTAAAGTAAGCATACATAAAAAAATATTTTTTAAACCTCTGCACAGTGGCGGGATTACCCAGGACACTGGGGTAATTCCGCCACTGTACCGGGGTAATGCCGCCACTCTTTAATCACCTAGTACACGCATCAAATGGATACTAGGAAACACACAACCTACAGAAAATAGTTAGAAAGCAATGTAATTGGGCAGAATAATGGTTAAACTTACAATTTACTTCATATTGCAAAAGTCACTCTGCTGAATCGGCTCCACAACATTAAAATGAGGACATTTCTCACCCGATTTGCATGGCGGCGGCATTACCCCAAGAGGACAATACGGCGGAAATCCTCAAGCAAAGCCGAAACAAGAACCGAACTTGTTCAACACATTGCATCAAAATGTCGGCGAATGCATATAGTTTACGGGTCATATTATCTTAAATACCTAATGTTACAATAAAAGGTGCTTATCTCTACTCATTTGAAGCTCCAAAATAACAAGCAACTAGATGAAAACTACATTTTTCACTAGAACAAAAGAACGACGTACAGCAAAGTCACTCTCACTTTAGGCACTGTTTATATTGTTGGCCGCTATAGTGCAGGCACATTCACTATCTCAAACTGCCCTTAGTTTTTAAACTAGGTGGGGTGGCGGCATAACCCGGGTTGGCGGCATTCCCCCGGTCTCCCCTATAACAAAACCATTCTCACTCTAGGCACTGTTTCTGTTGTTGGCCGCTACAGTGCAGGCGCAATCACTATCTAGTCCAGGCAATAGGAAATTTTACCTAGCAAAATTAATGGTAGTACTGGAAATGGGCTTTCTAGATGTTTTTTGGGTCGCTGAATCCGAATTTGTAACTTCCCACCAAAATTTCCCCCGGCAACCCCCCAAATTTTGGTAAAAAGCCCCAAAAAAGGTTTTTATTGAAAAAATCAATTTTTTTATTGTTTTAGAGAAAAAGTATCTAGAAATTCAGAAAGTAGACAAAATTTCCAAGAAATTAGATACATGACATTATGACTTAGGATGAAGGGGAAGGGGGGGATCTGCCTCAGAACATGCGCGCGGTGCTTCGTAAACTAAGTTGCGCAATTCCACTTAACCACTCACACGTTTACATTCGCCTTCCCATCTCCCCTCCGAACTTTCTCTATAAGGTTTACTTTAAGATTTTTAAAACGCTGAATCCGAATTTTTAACTTTCCCCCCAAATTCCGCCCCCCCCCCAAATAGTTGTTTTTAACTTAAATTTCTTATTGTTTTGGGGGAAAAGCATTACGAAATTCAGAAACTGGACAAAATAATGTCCAGGCAATAAAAGTCCAGGTAATAGAAGTCCAGGCAATAGGGGATTTTATCTGGCAAAATTAATACTAGTTCTGGATTTCGACTCACTTTATGTTTTTTGGGTCGCTGAATCCGAATTTGTAACTTTCCACCAAAATTTCACCCGGCAACCCCCCCAAAAAATGATTTTTTGAAAAAATTTGGTTTTTGAGAAAAGCGCGCGGGGAATGTTTTGAGGCAGACCCATTTCTCCCCGTTTATCCTACGTCAAAATGTCATATATCCTATTTGTTGCAAATTTTGTCTAGTTTCTGAATTTCGTAATGCTTTTCCCCTAAAACAATAAGAAATTTAAGTTAAAAACAACTATTTGGCGGGGGTTTCGGGGGGGGGGGGAATTTTGGGGGTAAGTTAAAAATTTGGATTCAGCGACCCAAAAAACTTAAAGTAAACCTTATAGAGAAAGTTCGGAGAGAAGATGGGAGGGCTAATGTAAACGTGTGAGTGGTTAAGTGGAATTGCGCAACTTAGTCCACGCAGCACTGCGGCGCATGTTCCGAGGCAGATCCCCCCTTCCCCTTCATCCTAAGTCATAATGTCATGTATCTAATTTGTTGCAAATTTTGTCTACTTTCTGAATTTTTAGCTACTTTTCCCCTAAAACAATAAAAAAATGGAATTTTTTAATAAAAGCCTTTTTGGGGGGGCTTTTTACCAAAATTTGGGAGGGTTGCCGGGGGAAATTTTGGTGTGAAGTTACAAATTCGGATTCAGCGACCCAAAAAACATCTAGAAAGCCGATTTCCAGTACTACCATTAATTTTGCTAGGTAAAATCCCTATACGGTCTCTATTGCCTGGACTAATCTCAGTATATTAGTTTTTAACCCGGGAGAACTCGCTAGCGGGAATGCCCAATTGCTTTTCTTTTACTTTACATCAATATAATATCAACTTTTTTTAGTTGACTTAGTACTTTTATTCACAAAAGGGGTAAAATAATTGTAAAACATTTTGAAATTTTAATTAAAATGAAAAATGATTTAAATATGAGTCTTAAAAAAGTACGACTGTGAGAGAAAATCTCATGCAGTGAGTTCTCCCGGATTAAACTAGACGGGGGTGGCGGCATAACCCCGAGTGGCGTCATTCCCCCGGTCTCCCCTACCAAAAGTTTTCACGCTATTGAGTGGAGGACAAATATTTTTTCGATAGCCATATTTCGGATGTTCAATTGAATTTTCTCAATTTGGTGTAGTTTTTTTAGACACTTTTTTAGTTATAACGTACACAAAACGTAAAAAATTCAGCTTCTTTAATATTATATTTTTTGGCAAGATGTCAAAATGTGTGTAGGAAATACTAAATTGCTGTGTTTTAGCCATGTCAAATATATGTTTTAGTGGTGTTTCTTGAATTATTAAACCTTTTATTGGTATAATACCAACTGCTTTTCTGTTAGTGAAATTGTTACTTTTATACTAGTTTCATCATTAGCTATTTCTCTAACGCAGTGCTTCCCAGAATTAACCCAGGTTAAAATTGTATGTTTAAATTTGTCGAACAAAAATAAGTCGTCATAAATTAAGCCCAAATTGAATATAGCTGACTAATTTGGCAAAATTCGCATTCAGATTCAATATAGACGAAAACTGGGATTGAATCCTCAATAATCGGGTTCCAAGTATTTTAGGTAGGTGCATCTGAGTAAAATTAGCTGATTTAAAAAAAAAAATAGGGAAGCTGCTTTTTCCTCTCATTACAGGCGTAACTCGATGTCGGTAATTATACGGTATAAACAGGAAGGACTTAGCATCTTTTCTGCACAAAATATTAACTCTCTTTTTAGCTTTGGGTTACTTTGATTCTTTTCTACTTCGATGAGTTTGCATCGGTTGTTCAGACTCCCATTTTTTAGTACTTTTTTATTTTTTAAACTGTGTATATTTTTAATGTTATGAGAATTCAAAAATATTTTATTTTATCCAACAACCCAAATCGCTCTGTACGAATTTATTTTCATTTATAACAGTGTGTCCACGTATAACCTGGCCGACCTTTATTTTCGCAACCGTTGGTCCTAGAGGCATACTTCCGATTACAAAAGTGGTGAAAATTAGGTGCAGAGTTAAGATAAAAAAAAGTTTGAAGCGAAAAAACAATTTAGCGAAGAATTACAGAATCTAAATTTTCATACGGTCCCCCGGTCCTATAAGTTATATTTAGTAAAATTTTCCTGTTACACTGACAAATAAGGCAAAAAAAAAGTCCCGTTATTCTACGATTAAAATTGACCGAGTAATAGCTGTTTAAAGTTGGAGCATATTTTTTGCTGCAAATTAGGGGTCATTCATAAATTTAGTAGAAATATAATTTTGTCAGATATATTAAAGAAATAGTAAAATTAGCATTGCAATATAAATTTGAAATCTTTAATCATTCTGACATATTACTGCAAAATATAAAATTTGTACTAAACATATAAGAGGATAAAAATAACAGAATTTTTGTTAAATAAAAGGATGAAAGACAACAGTCTCAATTCTTTACAAAAATGATACATATTTTAAAAAGCCGTTAGATTACACCGTCTTTGAAATTTTGGGTTGTGCCACGTTTTTTAGCTTTTGAAAATTGATTCACAAGTATCTTTTAGCGCTGAATCCAAAATGACCTTCATTTTAAACCATCACGTCAGTATTTTTCTCAAATCGTAAATTTCAAAGTTAAAAAGCTCAAAGTTAAAATTGATCCCCTCTCCCCTCCCAACCTCATCGGACCCCTGAGCTGTTTAGCTGTAAGAAACCCAGTATAAGTAACAAAATTAAATAAATTATTGAATTAAATAAAATTAGACTGAATAAAAAAGTCTTGCATCTATTTTATAGTATCATGTTTTTCGCTATTTTTTAATCTTGAAATTTACAATTTGCGAAAAATCCTGACGTGATGGTTAAAAGTTAAGGTAATTTTTTTTATTTAGCGTTAAAAAATGCATAAAACGTAATTATAAAAGTTAAAAAACACAACTATCGCTGGTTTACGTTATCTAATCTAAAACCATTTCTTAAACTTGCTGACGGCAGTCTATCCGAATTTTTTTGTGTTATCCTCTAATATAAGTATGTATAAGATGGTAAGCGTCGAAAATCATAATAATATCACATTGTAATCGGATTTAAGTCAGTATGTAAAATTTTAACTTCGATCGGACATTTGAAAGTCAGTTAAAGTTCGAGTACAAATTTTAAACTGGAAAGACGATCGTTGGAAGTTAAATAAAACCGTATGAAAATAACATAATTTTTGTTAAATGAAATCATAGCCTCAAATCCTTACAAAACACAACATATGTCAAAATACAATTATTTTAGCTAATCTGAAACTTAACTAATAAAGTTAACTCAATCGTAATAGTTGTTACGATTTCTTTCAAACCGCAGATACCTTAAAATAAGTTTAAGTACTTTATATACGACCCCTGAAATCATGGTCGAAATCATCTGTTTTGATATGCAAAAAAGTTGTATAAGTGATACATTTCAAAGTTTCATAACTCGGTCAATTTTAATGTTAGATGAATGAGACTTTTTCTGTCTTACTTGTTATTGTCACAGTAAAATTTTACTAAATATCACTTATAGGACTGGGGGACCGTATAAAAATTTTAATTTCGTAATTTTTTAATAAACGTTTTTCTTGACCCAAATCGCTTTAAAAATAATTCTTTACCTTATTTAAACTATTTTTGTAATTGGAAGTATGCATCTAGGTCCAATGGTTGCGAAAATAAAGGTCGGTCAGGTTATACGTGGACACACTGTATATAGTTTAAATTTCTTGGTATTATTAAAGAATAGGACTAAGTTTTTTATTTTCTTATTCATGTAATAGACAAGTACTGCGGCAGAAGGAGTCTCGAGAGGCGTAAGAAAAGATGAATAAAATTGTTTGGCGGGAGATTTGGCCTCCTGTTTTAAAACAATGTAGAGCTTTACTTGGAATATAATATCCTTCCGCATTGTTGAAAACGATACGAACTGCTTTACACCATCATACTTTCTAATGCGTTAGGTAAAATCTGGGCTGTTAAGGACCACCTTACAGTAGGATTTGATAAAGAACGATACAAAGATATGCAAAATGCTAAAACCATACCTGAAAAAATTATCTAATTAACAAATCAAGTCTCATTAAAATCCGTCCAGTAGAACTTTTATAAAAGTCTAATCTTCCATAGTCGGATTCACCTAATTATAGACCTTTCCCCATACTTCTGTAATTAAGCAATGTAGAACTATACACAATATTCTAAAACCTTCCCTAAAATGTAGAATTTACTACAGGATTCTAACAAACAATGCAAGTCCTAATCAAAATAAATCCAGCAGAACTCAAGTTATAAGCAGTCGGAGCGAAATTACCATTTGCATTTTATATACGTAGTAAATAAAAACATTTTTTGCTTTAATCACAAATTTTTTTGTAAATATTTAATTATAATTATTTTAAGACAAGGGGAAAGGAACTTTTTTTATTGTTGTTGTTGTTTTTGTTATTTTCTAGGATAAGGAAAATTTAAATGAAATTCGAAAATCTGTAATTATTTCTAAAGCACTTTTATTTTGCTTTACTTTTGCTATAACACTCTTGCATTGAGTATCATTAATAACATTTGCTTGTTTTTTCCTTTCTTTAAAATACAATATCAATAATCCTAAAGAAAAGAGAGAGAGAGAGAGAGAGAGAGAGAGAGAAAACAACCCATTAATATGTTTTTTTTTAGCTTATGTCGAGAATTTGGACTGAACAACGTAAAGGAATTTCAAATTCAATTTCGAAAATACAAAGCGAAAAAAAACTTTAAATGTCGTCTTTAAATGTCAGCTTTAAAAATAAGTTCAAAGTTACTCTCTCCGTAAAAGGTCACCATTTACTTTTATCCTGGAATCCAAAGGTAAAATGAAAAGTTCACTCTGCAAAATCTGCAAAAGGTAAAATCATTGACCTTTCACAATCGAAAGGTCCCGTGGACCTTTCGGTGGGATAGTATTAGCCCTTAAAGGTTTTGCATTTATATGAAAGTCGTTATTTGTAAAATAAACCATATGGTCGGATATAAAGATAAATCGGTACATTGTTTTAACACACCGGCCTTAGAGCAAAATTGTTATTCGGGGTTTTAAACGTCAATTAAAGAATCTGTAGTACTGGAGTAGAAATTACGATTAAAATTGTATTTTCGCACCCCCCCCCCCCCCACCCCCAACCTCCTCTTCTAATGTTTCTATCTTTTTTTCATTTTCTTTTTAGGGTTTCGTTCATCTGACGAAACCCTATTCGTCTCGCTCCTCTGTCTGTCTGTCCGTCACAGAGCCCGTTCTCAGAAACTATACATGTTAGAGACTTGAAATTTTGCATACTTATAGATGAACACCACACATCAAACAATAAATCATAAAATTTTGAAAAAGTTGGTAATTAACCTAATTACGGGCTAATTAAATTCTAAAATTAACCAATCAACCTTTTGAATGCAGGTGCGAACACACGTTATCGAAATCCTCTCAGTTTCTCCTAAGGGTTGCCAGTAAATTCGGCGGATGCTCCGTCAAATCAGCCGGTGCAGGGTTACCACGGAGTAATTTAAGCAATAACTGAAGTGGACCTTTAAAAAGCAAAATCGGATCTGCCGAAGTATCGGTCGTACAAATTCGTAACAGGCGTAGAAATACGCGGAAAAAATTCTACTTTATTTTGGTATAAATTTCAAATTTCTGCGTAGGATAAAACGCAAAAAATCCACTAAAAATCGATCGATAAAAATTTAATTTCTGTGTTTGGAAAGACAATGAAAACAGATTTCCGTTCGCCGGAAGGCAGCAATCGTCGTCTCTCAGACATATCGGCGCGGGAGAAATTTAAGGAGAGGAAAGTCTAATACGAAATTTAAACTTTTTAAATATTAAATTTTTCGATTAAATTTTTTGACATTCGGGCTGGAAATTTCTCGCAGATTTCATACATACCCGGTTCGAAGAGATAGCTTCATTACGAGCTGAGATATTAATTATTATTTTATTAATTCCTTTTATTTCCATCAAATGCCAGATTAAGATGGAGGCACGTGCTTTTTTAACGGAGATTTCATTTAAATTAGGAAATCTAACAATTTGCGTGGGGTGTTTCGACGGCGCGCTATGAGATAAGTATTAATAATTCAATGTGAAAAAGTTTATAGGTTTATAAGTGTTCATCCAACTATTTCCGAATAGCAATTTCAGGAAATATCTTAAATTATTGGTTAAGGGTGTTCTCAAATCCAAAAGGGCATCTTTCTGACATAAATTTTAATTTATTTTTGTTCGAAAATGCATGAAACTAGCTGGTGTTGTTCAGAAACTATGTAATTGAGCTGTTTTTTCCATTTTTTTGCAAACGCAATAGATCTTTCAGAAAATAATGTCAAAGTGGGCGTTTTAAAGCGAATTTCCGCGCGAAGGAAGAAAGAGACTCAATAGCGGGCGAAAAACGTGTTTGTCACGTGGTCAAAATTCTTTATAACTCAATAGGTAATTGATGGATCAAAAAATAGAAAAAACAGTTTAATTCCAAATCGCTTCCATGGCCAGGCTTTCCAATTTTATGCCTTTCCGTTAAAAAATGAATTTGTAAATGTGCCAAAACGTTTTGCGCTTGTTGAGCAGAGCAGTTAAGAACAGCCTTAAGACCGCCACTCGATGTGTTCGAAACTTTAAGATACTTTATAACACATAAGAAAAAGTGTAAAAAAGAATGGAGTGTGATATTTCGAGGAGTGGAGGGGGGGGGGATAGATTTATTTATTAAATCTTAGCGTTTGTTATCGCAGAAAATGTTTTAAATTCTTGGTTAAGACCGCACCGACACCCTCCCGACCATGTATCTACGGAGAGATTGCGTAAAGGAGTTTCGTTCAGATATGCTTTTGTTAAGAATAGAGTGCGCTCCCTGGTGGTGGAATGCGGAACTAACGTAACGTGATTTTGTTAGAATTAGGAAATATAACAAGGCGATCAGTTTGCAACTTTAAGATACTTCATGACACATAATAAAAAGCTTATAAAATAATGGTGAATGCAATTTCCTGCGAGGGCGGGGGAGGGGCGCTGGATTTCTTTTTTAAAAATTAGCGTTTACGACCTTTTAGATGTTTTTTGAGGACTATGATATATTCAGACACGTGCTGCTTATGAAATTTAAAAATGTCAAAATTTTAGTTACCACTATTTCCGAATAGTACTTTCAGCAAATTTCTTAATTTCTCGCTTAAGACCGCCACCAACTCGAGTAACACATCCACTGATAGGTTGTTTAACAGAGTTTCGATCTGATACACTTTTGTTATGAATAGTGTGCGCTCCCTGGTGGTGGAATTTGCAACTAACATAACGCAATTTTGTTAAAATTATGAAATCTAACAAGTCGATCTGCTGGAAACTTTGACATAGTTCATAACACATAATAAAAGGCTTATAAAAGAATGTTCCGTGCAATTTCCTGGGGCGCCTACCTATCTCGGGTGCTATAGACCCGATCCCCTCGACTAATATACCTACGGATAGGTTGTAAAACGGAGTTTCCTTTGGATAGAGGTTTGTGTAGAATAGAATGCGCCCCCTGGTTGCGAAATGTGGAACTAACAGATTTCGCAAAAGGATAAAGTGTTTTAAAGGAATATTAAACGAAACCCTCTGTGCGATCTGTGATCACACTTACCCACTTTTTTTTTTTTTTTTTTTTTTTTTTAATACAATTAAAAAATATATTCAGTGCTTAAAAATTGTATAAAGTGAAAAAAATAATAAAAAATTGCAATAATCCGTTTTCTTAATTTCTGTCTTTTAACCCTACTCTAAAGGCTGATTTTGTACACACTGATTATTTCATTAAATCACGGAAATTTTTCTTCTGTTGGTATTTAATTATTTAAAGAAACTTGTTGAATGTTCACCAATTACACGCAGCATATGTTCTCGATAAAACAAAAAAGGGCATATTTTATAAATTGTCAAAAATTTGTACAATTAGAGTAGATATGATAATGACACCACGGAATTATTAACGTTATGCATAACGTCTTCGGAGTTATTTACGTCATGCAAATTTCTTCGGTTTTGACCCCTCCTCTTTCCTTATGTCACAAGTTGTCACATTTTAGTAATACCGTCTCTCCTATTTATGGCTTCACATTTTTTTCAACAGTTAAAGGCTGTTCCCAAATCCAAAAGGACAACTTTATGACACAAGTTTTAATTTATTTTTGTTCGAAAATGCATGAAACTAGCAGGTGTTGTTCAGAAACTATGTAATCGAACTGTTTTTTCCGTTTTTTTTTGCAAACGCAATAGAACTTTCAGAAAATATTGTTAAAGTGAGCGTTTTGAACTGAATTTCCGCGGGAAAGAAGAATAACCACTCAAGGAAGGATGAAAAACGTCTTTGTCACGTGATCAAAATCGCTTATAACTCAATGAATAATTTATTTATCAAAAAATGCAAAAAATGGATTCCAAATCGCTTCCATAGTCAGGCTTTCCAATTCTATATCTTCCGTTAAAAAAATGAATTTGGAAATGTGTCAAAACTTTTTGCGCTTGTTGAGCAGAGCAGTTGAGAACAGCCTTGAAGTGTGATGTAATGTATGGATAACCCCCTTCTAGATAATATTAAATGTGACAGTGATTTCAATTTCAAGTGACAAATTTAATTCATCATATGCATGATCAGATTCTTTAAAGTTTATATTTTCCTTAAAAATTATGTTTCCCTTTTCGCTCCAATACAGTAATTAAAAAAAAAAAAATGCAGTCCCCCCCCCCCCACCTCCCCGCTCTCTCTCTCTCTCTCTGTAAAAAGAAAAGCAACTTTTCTGTGTGTGTGGCTTTATTATTATTGTTAGGTGATATTTAATTTGTACACAAAATTACTTAATCTTTCAGTTATTTTCACATCTTTATGCAATAAATATTCATTGTAAAACCAGGAAGCACATAACTCATAAACTGTCAAAAATTAATTGCAATATCATTATGCGGCTTCTCCCAGATATGACAGTGATTTAAATTTCACATTCAATTGATAAATCTAATCCATCACACGCATGGAAATACCACGAAACAAAATATAACATTATCATCCACATGTCAGACAAAATTACTGAAACTCCTTATCATCTGTATCCCAAACATTCCCACTCAAGTCTCACACGACTGTTTTTCCCTCACTCCCGCAGCGAAAACTCCCGTTCTCTTTTTAAAAACAGAAAGAAAAAATAAAAGAAAGAAAGAAATGCGCGTCTTCCCTTATCGTTTCCCCCTCTCAATTCGCAGGTCGATAGCTCAGACTCATCTCCTTCCCGGCTATCAATAAACTGTGATACGTTTTGGCGACGTATCCCTTTGGTCCTCATTTGCTCGCCAAACTGGAAAAGTCGCCAACGAAAATAGAGATCAATACGCCGTATGTTTCTCTTTTACGAGGGGGAAAATAGTCTTTTCGTCCACAGGCAACGGCTGATTGTGAGAGTACCTTTTCAATATTGATGACCTCCGAACAAAGAGAAGGGAAGTTAGGTGGCGCAGGTAAATCCCCTCGATTAGCATTGGATTTGCTTTAAGTGAATATGGTTGGAGATTTTAACTCCTTATTCAGTTCTAGTGCGAAATTTTCTGCTCTTTTATTAGGTCTAAAAGTTATTCGGAAACAGATTAGTTCCGTCGGCGCGAAAAGATAAGGTAACAGTTAGGAAAACAATAAAAGGTTTCAACTTTGTTAAAGAGGTGTTCAGTGGAAGCTATTTTTTTACGAAATAAAAATTCCCATTTGAATTCCCGCATGCCAACCTTTTACATCAATTCAATTTAAAGCTGTTCTTAACTGCTCTGCTCAACCAGCGCAAAAAGTTTTGACACATTTACAAATTCATTTTTTAACGGAAGGATATGAAATTGAAAAGTCTGGCCATGGAAGCGATTTGGAATCGAACTGTGTTTTCCATTTTTTTATCAATAAATTATCTATTGCGTTATAAGCAATTTTGATCAAGTGACAAACACGTTTTTCGCCCGCTCTTGAGTGGTTATTCTACTTTCGCGTGGAAATTTGGTTCAAAACGTCCACTTTGACACTATTTTCTGAAATATCTATTGCGTTTAAAAAAAAAAAAAAAAAAAAAATGGAATAAACAGCTTGATTACATAGTTTCTGAACAACATCAGCTAGTTTCATACATTTTCGAACAAAAATAAATTAAAACTTATGTGAGAAAGTTGCCCTTTTGGATTTCAGAACACCCTTAATTTAGGATGTCATTTTGTGTAAAATAACACACACACACACACACAAAAGACTCATTTGTTCCTTTTTTAGTGCTGACAAATGTAAGGGGCTATTTGACGCACGCGAAAACCTCGTTCGCTACTGTTAATCCTATGGGAGAAATTTTTAAAGATGCTTGCATTTCAATATTTTTAAATGATATTTTTTTGCATTGAGTAGCGGAGATCGATCCGTACAAAGGCCGTTTTTTATTTTTTAGATTTTCTTTACAGGGTTTTTTTTTTTTTTTTTTTTTTTTTAATGTTAATACTTTCATTTTCGTAACCGGTTCAGAAAGTAAAAATATCCTAATAAAAAACCTATAAACAAAATCGAAAAAGTAAAAAACGGACTTTGTACAGATCGAATCTCCGATAGCCAATGGAAAAAACCGTTTAAAAATATTGTAATCCAAACGAGACATCTTTAAAAATGTCTTTCATAGGATTAACATTAGCGAACGGTTGCTTTTGTCTGACTGAAATAACCTCTAGACCAGTGTTTCTCAACCTTTTTCGGTTGACGGCGCACTAAAAATATCTGGAATTATTTGTGGCATACCTGAATATAAAAAATGTAAAAGTTATATGATTAAAATAAATATATATTTATTTACAAAAATTATTCAATGGAAGGATTGGGCCTGTTTTCTTGAACAAATTAAGTCAAAGAGAGGTTCCAAAGTCGCTAGACATAATTTGCATTTTATCGCCAACTTTTCAGTCTTTCTCGCTTTTTGGACTTGATTTCTGTCAATGCAGAAAATCCAAATTCACAGAACCATGAAGATGATGAAAAAGACGTCAAGAATGAAAAGAGTGATGAAAAGAGAAATATTCGTCTGCTGTCGTTGAATGCTTTTAATTTATTGTTCATTAATTTTTAAAATTAACAATGATTTAACATTTCAGTTATCATTTTTCACGAGAAAGGGTGTAATTATCATGAATTTCACTAACAGACAGAATTCTAAAGTTTTTTTTCGTATTTATGCCATTTAATATGTTTGGGGTGTGCTGACACCCCATGCCTGTTCTCATGTTACTTTTTACAGCGCGCGTCCTGCCGGATTAATACCTCTCAGGCTGATCCAAATATGTCGTATTGTTGATACGACACTATACAGTTTTAATTATTTCTCAAAAACACTCGCGGTACATTTGACAGTCTCTCGTGGCACACTGATGTGCCGCGGCACACAGGTTGAGAAACACTGCTCTAGACTCAGGCTACTTCACTCACGCGAAAACACCAGCATGAAACATGCTATAGAAACGATTTGTGATAGATCAGTTTTTATCATTTTTTAATTTATGAATTACGTGAAGGGAGTTTTTTTTTTTTTTTTCTTTTCTTGCGCTCTCGAGTCCAGAAGTGCGATTCATTCGCTTTTGTATGTTTGATATTGACTAATGACTACGGCCATGCAGTAGTATAATTATATTACTTTATTCTTTGGAATATCTAAGATCACAAAGTTCAATCAAGGCTAGAGTTCATTTATAATTATAGGTCATATTCAGCGTTGCGTGTGCCTTTCTTTAAAAAAAGAAATCAATAAAATTCAGTATGTAATTTTTATAAGAGTTCTGCGTCATCTTTTTGTGACGGCTTCATAACCATTCTAAGATAAAAAAAGAGAAAAAAAAAATCACAGTTATTTATCTTTTATATCATTTTTCTTGTTATAACATAGTTTTAAAAATGGAACCTTTTTTTTTCAGAGTTTCACCTGCAGAATAAAATTAAGATAGTAAATGTAGCCTTTCAGTTTTCTATTAACCGTTTATGTACTGAATTATGAATTCATGAAAATTTTATCTTCTAAAGCCTGTTTCGTGAAATTTTCAAACCGCATTAGAAGGTTTACATAATCATTTAATTATGTAAATAAACATAATCATTTAATTAATAAATTTTAGAAGGATTTTAGAATGATTGAAGGATTTAGAAGGATTCATTAAATTTGAATTTATTGGGATTTTGTGAAATATTTATAACGTCACTCAAATCTTTTATTTTAAATATTTTTCTTAGTATTTTGTAGAATTAGGAAATGTACAAATATAATGTTCTTACAATAGAAATATTTCCGAATTGAAAAATTCACTCCTCCACCCCCTAACGCCAAGAAATCTGAAAAGATGCTGCGAAGGCAAAAGAAATCATTCTTTTAAAAATATTTTTGTTTTGTGTAACCAATAATGTTTTTGGAACAAGATAAAGTAATGCATCTATAATTCCTTCTAAACTCTATTACTTCTTACCGATGTATTAAATAAATTTTATAATAAGTTGTTTTAATGGTACTTATAAGTACCGTCAGTAGATAAAGTGTTAATCCCTTATTTTTGTCACTAAGCCCCCTCCACACAGCACACACCAGTGCCATCTATACTATAACATTTTACAGAGAATTGGTTGTCCCCGTCCCCTTACGCCGTCAAGTATTGTAATAATAACGGGAGAATAATGAATTTTAAATTTCTGTTTGGAAAATAGAAGAATTCAATTCGGATTTCACGGAACAAAATATAGAGATATTGCAAGTTTAACTTGCCTGAATTGGGTTCGGATAACTCAGGTATACAGTACCTATGACAAGCCCGAAACTAAGGTGGGGGGGGGGGGTATGTGTCCCGGGCGCCAGAACAGAAGGCGAAGGGGGTGCCAAATGAAGATTTTGTTTGCCGACTTTTCTCACTTCTATGTTTATCACGGTATTGTTAAAACCGCCCTATCTGTGGTATGCCAAAGCATAGCTATATTCTAAGGATGAAATGATGTAAGGATACTGTATATAGCGGATTTGATTCGCTTCTGGTTTCAAGCTTTTAATGAATCAATATTTGACAAAGCTGATTACGTAGTTCATTATTACATATTTTAAAAATACATTGCTCAACAAGCGCAAAACTTTCTGTCACATTTACTAACTCATTTTTAAACGTAAAGGCTCAAAATTGGCAGGGCTGACTATGGAAGCAATTTGGAATCGAAATGAGTTTTCCGTTTTTTGATAAATAAATTACTGATCGATTTATAAACAATTTTGATGACGTAACAACCGGTTTTCCTCTTCTCTCTGGCTTGTTTTCTCCTTTCGTCCGGAAATTCGGTTCAAAACGCCCACTTTGACTGTATTTTCTGAAAGATCTTTTATGTTTACCAAAAAAGGGAAAACGTTTTTCGATTACATAGTTTCTGAATAACAACATCTGCCAAATTTCGAGCAAAAATGAATTAAAACTTGTGTCATAAAGTTGCCGCTTTGGATTTGAGATCAGCTTTAAATGTTAATGTTTAGGAGCATGGAGCTGGTAATGCTCGCCGTTAATTGCATACTCTGTTTAGTAAGAGCTGACTTGTAAGCATTCACTATCGAGTTCCCTTTTGCTCTAGCTAGCAATTATTTACTGTGGCAGGTGTGAAACACTGTTAACTCCTGTGCATTTAACTCCTCCAGGCTGTGCGAAAAACGGACGCCACTGACTCAGTTAAAACAGACTTTTATTTCAGCCCGAGGGCATGTTTCTGGTTATTCCAATCGTCTGGTTCGTTCATTCGTCCAGGTGCCATGGAATTTCCGGTTTTGTTCCGAACCCTCCTTTTCTCCGTTTCCGAATAGAAGATACAGGTATGGGAATGCAGCAGTTCTGTTGAAGCATGTCCTTTTCATTAAACCACACAATGGAAAAATTGGTTGTGGAAAAGTGAATTCATCGGAGTAAACAGATGTTGCACTGTTATTGGTCTATTGTGTGGCAGCATTGTCTGAATGATAAATAAAACTTTGCTACATTTTATCACTGTTTTGGCATTAGCGATGTTAAATGTCTTAATTACGGACTTGTCAAGTCTATTGATTTTTCACATTTCTCCCGATTTTCTGTTGTAATTCTTAATATCTGTTATTTTATATTCAAATAGACTTATATATTTTATATTTAAATAGGCCATTTTTCTCATACTAGACAAACATTTCGTTCAGTGATTGATTAGTGATATTTGATAGGATTGTCGTGTATTTTCGTGTATACCGGTCGGTTTTTTTCACTTCAAAATCTGTTTTAAAAAATCGAGCTGAGCTTGATCCAGATATGTGGGTATTTGGGGGGACTTGTCAAGTCTATTGATTTTTCACATTTCTCCCGATTTTCTGATGTTATTCTTAATATCTGTAATTTTATACTCAAATAGACAAAGTCCTCTACAGTGGTGGTCAGAATTATAAGAACAATTGGAAATTGCACAGAAAAAATTTATTTTTGAACTAAATAAAGTGAAATTTATACATAAAATGCTTTTTTATGCTAGAAATCATTGTAGAATGCAAAACATTGAAAAATGCAAAATATGAATGTTTTGCCATAATTAGCAAAATATGTCATTGTAAAAATTGGACAAAATTATAAGGACAATGAATGTTTTTGCCTGGAACACACTAATAATTAATAATCACCTCCTTCTTCTCAATCACTTTTATCAGTCTTGACGTCATGGAGTTGGACAGTTCCTTAAGAACGTTCTTCGAAATATTTGACCAGGCTTTTCTGATGGAGGACATGAGCTCTTGCTTGTTTTCATATTGTATACTATTTTTGGATACTTCGTGTGTCAGAATACCCCACAGACTCTCCATTGGATTCAGATCAGGGATTCTTACCGGCCAATCAATTAGTTTTACAAAATTAGCATCAAACCACGATTTTGAAGTTTGGGAAACATGTACTGAGGCATTGTCCTGATGGAAAAAATAGTCTCCACTCGTTATTAATGGTGCTTCCGGTAAAAGATTATCGCCCAATACATCAACATAACTCTGAGAATTCATTCTATGCTGCACAAAAACTATTGGAGTAGTTCCACCAGTTGCGAAACCTCCCCAGACCATTACTCCAAATGCATGCTTTGAGAAAATTTCTTTTTCTCTACGGAGATCATACCAGAAGTAGCGAAAACCATGTGGTCCATCCAAATTAAACTTTTTCTCATCGGAAAAGACAAAATCATCCCACTTTTTCCCAATAGTAACGCATTTTTTGGCAAACTTCCATGCTCAGTCTCTTATGAACTTTTGTAAGAGGCGGTCGTGACATATGTTTACCATAGCGAACCTTTTTTTTTCTTTTTGTAAAACACGTCGAACAGTTCGAGCATTACATTCTAAGTTCAATTCACGTTTTATTTCTGTTGACATTTGTTTTTTGGAGAAAGCTTGCCTTATTATCATTCTTTTCTCCCGTACAGAAATAGAAGGTGGCCTACCTGTATGTCATTGATGTCCATATTTACCAGATTTTTAAGATAATTGTAAATAACCGTTCTTGATCTATTAAGCCTTGTCGCAATATGGCGTACAAAAATTCTTGAACTTTTAAATGCACCCACTTTCCCTTTCTCAAACTCCGAAAGCTTTGTACCTAGCGACATGACTGAAAAACAGAATATGACGATCCCAAACGCTTACTACACATTTATATCGTCCGGGAGTTCCGTGTGCAGAGCAAAAAACATACAAATTTTACTTTTTAGAACACGCAAATACAGTTGTTCTTATAATTTTGTCCATATTAGATGGCTGTATAAATCCATAATACATTTTATGAACATGAATTTTCCACATATTTCCATAAGAACTTATAAAAATATTCTTCATTTTTCATTGGTTTCCAGCCATTAAATTTCCATAAGTTTCCGGCCAAATGTAGCCAAGATTTGGCGATTTTTGCCTTGTCCTTATAATTTTGACCACCACTGTATTTTTCCCCTACTATAGACAATTATATTTCTTTATTCTCTGTGATTGATTAGTGATATTCGATAGGACTATCGTGTATTTTCGCGTATGACACGCGTTTTTTTTTTTTTTTTTTTTTTTTTTTACTTCAAAATTTATTTTAAAAAATCGAACTATTAATATGTCGTTAGTTGGGATTACACTGGACTATGTATACTGTTACATTGGCCACTCTTTGGGGGATAATTTTGTATTTAAATTTACGAACTAACGATAACCTATATTTTTTTTATTGATACACGTTAATGGACAGACAAAATCTGTTCGACCCAAACTTCAATTAATTTTAAATGATTTTAAAACATCCTAAATATCATTTGATTGATTAAAAACCTTTTTAAATTTGAACAAAAAGCATATAACATTTTATTTGAACAACAGTGATATGTTTGCATATAAATATATTTTAATATTTAATAATACTAAGGCAATCATTATTAAAAATCATTAAATTATTATCATTCATGTTTACATAAATATAAAAAAAAGTATTTCATAGAAAAAAATCTCCGGATTTCTTTTTAAAAAAGGTCTTTCTTGATGTTTGAACTTAGTAAATCTATAATTAAACTAGTCAAATGTGGCAATCCCAAAACTTTCTTCTATCTCATACATACTAATACTGCAAAATTCAATGACAATCTATGCTCATCATAAAGATAATAAAGATATGAAATTCCGTGCATTAGTTCTTGAGATATGACAATCACTAAAATCGTGTAAATCCTGAAAAATGCAGAATAGCAACACTAGCTACCCGATTTACACCAAAACCTAATGAGCAACAACTTATGTCAACGTCTAAGTCTGAAATTCGATGAAAATCGGTGCATTAGTTTTTGAGTGCAGAAATCATAAAAAATTCTGCATAGGAGCGCCACCTGTTAGGCGATTTACACTAAAAACTAAACAGCATCATTTTATATCAGGGACTAACTGAGTCTGAAGTTTGATTAAAATTCGCGCATTAGATCTTGAGATAGAGATATTGCAATGATCGTGAATAATGTAGCATAGCAGCGCTTCCTGTCGGACGATTTACTCCAAAAAGTAATCAGCACCAATTTATATCAAGGACTAACTGAATCTGAAGTTTTATTAAATTCCGTTTATTAGTTCTTGAGATAGAGCGACCACAAAATTTGTATAATATACAGACAGATAGACTCGCATAGTGACAGGCAAACAGACAGTAAAAACAATTTTTGGGAATCTCTGACCCCTAAAACGTATAAATCCGTCAAAAACCGGAATTCGAAAATTTTCACGAATCCAATACTTTTCTTCTTGTAAAAATAGAAGAACTAAAAATCTTACCTTATCTTAATATATATAATACTTATCTCAACGTTTTTCTGATAATTCCCGGCAGCTAATATCCGAACCCTCAAGCGCACAACAGCTTTAGCAAAAGTCAAAGAGCGCCAAATACAGTAGAAGTTCTTTAATCCGGCATGTTGCGGGCCACAACCGTGCCGAATAAGCGATTTTTCCGGATTATCGAACTTCAGTGCATTTTTTTTGTGTCTGTCTGTGTGTTCACCTACATTATCAACGTGTGCAAATCGTATAAATATCTGACAAATACTGTTTTATATTTCGTCATTCTAACAACTATGAGCATTAAAGAAAAACATAAACAAACTTAAAATCCAGTTATTTAATACTTACTGTTGTATGTACAATGTAATGTACATATAGGGCAATGTATATGTACATTACATTGTACATGTAGTAAAAAATTAATATAAAAATTACATTTTTAAAAAGTCTCTGATATCTCGTTGCTTCCGCGATTCGGATTTCTTCTTTAAAAAATCGTTACGGATTATACACAGATTTATGTGTTCAGCAGCGTTGTAGTTTTTGTTCGATTAGGAAAACTTTTGTGAATGTATCTAATCTCTAATGCATCAGAAGCCTGTTTCCAAGAGACTTTAGATTCATCTGCCACGGCTCCTTCTTCATCCGATTCCACCTGCTGAATCTGGGCTTCTTGTGGGTGTTCGCAACCTAGTGATTCCAGTCAACAGTGGTCGTAGGAAAAAAAAAAAAAAACAAACAAGAAACAACAAAAAGAAAACGCGGGCTCGCGTCCCGGATTATAGAATATGCCGAACCATAGAATGCCGGATGAAAGAGCTTCTACTGTATATATATATATATTTCTCTAAAATATATAAGGCGCTAAAATAGGGCTAAATTTGTAGCTTGCCGTTTGGCAACAACCGCAGTAGCACAATTAATTTGCCTTATTACATTCCACCAATCAGCGTGATTTCACTACTTAAACTCGCGTCATATTTAAAAGAAAAATTTCAATGATTTTCATAAAATGTAAACATATTAAAACTATTCCGTCTGATTATGCACTAATTGCATAAGTGCAGAAGACAGATTATTTATTGAGAAATACTATTAAGTAATCTGTTTTAATAAAATGGCAGTGAATGATATTTCGTAGTAAGCAATATGGAAAACGAAATGTTTCCGATGACGATAATGATGTCATTCGGAAAACAAAAGATGCATTTTCATCCATGAATTAAAATATTTTACTATAACTATGTGAGTGATGACGTCATATTTTTTATCCCTATTCTTGCACATAAATAGACTGGACACTTACTATTTATTTAAAGATTCTTGATAAGGTACCTGTACCCAATATGGACACCCTAAGAAAAATCTATTTTTTTCACCCCCGTGTACACGTCATAGGACTTCAAAAATATATGACCACTATTCCTGGACTGTTGACTATCATTATTAAAATTAGCGACCTTGTAATTATTCTGGTTTAATTTTAATGATAAAAACAAAAAATGTTTACAAGTGTCCATATAAGGAACCACCTGTCCCTATTATGGACATGCATGTCGATATTAGGGACATGTGGCTCCTTATTGACCTACTACACAGGGTGTATGGAAGAGCCACTCTTCCAAGGGATTTTAGAGGAGAGGGGATAAAAGAAAAATATATTAAAGTATTGTGGGGGAGGAGGGGGCACAGTAAATATCTTCAGAACATGCACGTTAGAAGGGGGTGGGGGGTGTCATTTTCGGTTGTGGCTCTTCGAAGGCCCGTGCAAAGCACCTCAGTTACTACAAAATATTATGGAATAATACAGTTGGTTTTGCTTAGCTTTATTGCATCTGTCTGCAGAATTTACATCTGTTATTACTCAGTCCTCACAGGATGGACTAATAAAAACTTCTTCATCATGGGCGGTAAGTCCCACACAGTCCTCATGGACATATCTGCTGCATGTGATGCATAGCCGCAACAGTATCAATACTGTATAAGATCATAAGAAGCAGTACCAGCTCTCCTTTGTTGAGGAAGTCATACCGCTGGTACCTGCGATTTCGCCAACAGATACCCTACTGAGGGGAGGGTTCTTTTGATTTTTCTGCAAGGGCTTTTTGGAGGATTCTTTTCTTGGAGGATTGCTCAGATGACATTAAACATATATTTTACAAATTTGTGAATCTGAGGATTTACTTGCTGTATTTCCAATGTGGACATAAGGTGTCCATATTGGGAATCGGGCTTAGTTTTACTAAATCTTGGAATAAATAAACAAAGAAAACATTTTAAAGCAATATATGCAATAGCAATCGAAAATATGTTTTATCAGCTTTCTAAAACACTGCACTTTTCAATATTTAAAGTAATTTTACCATATATAATAAGAATTTAAACTTACCTGTAATTACGATCAGCACAGCACGAAACAACAAGTTTCCTTCCAAATGGCGAACAGCGCGCTTTTTTGCACTTTCCAGGCTTAATTATCTTTTCAACTGCTTTTCTTCACGGACATGTAGCGCCATCTCTCGATCAAAATTGCTACTTTTAAAGATATTAGGGGTGTCCATATTGAGAGCACTGTCCATATTGGGTACAAGTACCTTATAAAAAAAAAAAGAAGAAAGAAAAAAAAATATTTCTGAAAATTACATAATTTCCAATTAACACGTTAAGCGCTACGTGTGACTGATCCACCGGTGACTTAGGGGCATCCCACACTAAGGCGACAAGCGACATGTAGCAGCAACATGTAGCGCAAAAACCGGTCGAAACAAAGAACTAAGTTGTTTCAAACGTGTTTTAAACCTGTTTTTCCAGCGAATTCAAGCGACATGTCTTATATGTCGCCTTAGTGTGGGATGCCCCTAACACTACAATTTCGATTTAAAACGCGTCATTCACCGATAACTAACGGTCTAAAATATGATATAAAACTGAAAATTTATATATTGTTTAAAGTAATTACTGAAAATTTATTTAAAATTTACTTACCTTTTATTTATTACAGGATTATACTTTCTTAAAAATTACTCAAAACATTGTACATTTTTCAGCTTCAGTGTCAATCACCGTGGCACTTAACGTGTTACTTAAAATTAATATTTAATGAAACTCTGGAATTTTAAAAGAATTGCTTAAATGGCGCTCTAATCGCGGAAGGAATGAATGGTTCTGATGGTGAAAATGATGTCATATTTGACAGAAAAGGTCCATTCTCATAATGACTCCAAAAGTATCATGGCACACGGTAGAATTGTTTCAAACAAACACAGATTTATGGGAAAGTTTTCCATAGTGTGAAAGAGTTATCTCCCGGAAAATAGCGCAGCAAAAGCCAGGAAATGCACAGGAACGGTTTGTTAGGAACTCCCAACGACATCATGAACTTTAGAGTTTATATAAAATTGAAATATGTTAGTAAGATTTTGTCAATATGACGTCATATTGACTGCCCTTTACACGTAATTCAGAAAATTAAAATCCACAGCAGGAGCTGTTTTTAAACACAGTACGATCTTTGGCAGATGTAAGAATAGCAATGGCCATTGGTTCGTTTTACGGTCACGTGATGCATTTAGAAAATCGGCTTTTTTATCAAAACTTTATTTTAGATACATCAGAAAACATGTTGTTTACATTTTGTTAACTTGCCAATTATCTGAGAAATATTATATTTTTCTCGTCGAATGAAATTTAGATGGTGTTTGTTGATTTTTATTGAACTATCTTGGTATCAGGTAGTGTTTTTCCAAGAGTTTTTCGAAATAAATTTCAGTCGTGCTGTACAATATTATGCTCAAAGAGTTTTAAATTAATTGTGTTCAAAGAGAATTGTTTTCAGTTAAATATTTTACATTTCAAAAATTGGTAAATTTCCTAATGTTAAAATGATTTATGCCTATTGCTATTGGTAGCACCAACTAAATGCATTTTTAATGGTGATTTAAACAAAGTTTTCAATTACTGTTTTTTTTAACCTTAAATATTTTCAAAATTTCATAAGTTAAAATGATTTATGATAGTACTCATTATGGCTAGTGTCGCTGCAATAAGTGGAGAGCAAGCGAAGGGAGCTGAAGACGCGTAGCGGTCGGTCCCAAATGTGAATTGTGTCACAATTCACGGGGATTGGCGAGCGTTAGTGAGCAGGGGACAGAGCCTCCTAGTATATTATAATACATTCAGATTTATAAATTTGTATTTGTGTTTTTAAAATATCACTTTCCATTTTATATGTGTGTGAATTGTATGAATCATTTTTTTTTTTTAATTTATTATAGGCGAACAAATTGTAAATTTCCATAAATCTGAATGGTTCTCTAATTCTTTTTATAAAAAGAATATTTTTTTAAATGTTATATATCTATTTCAAGCGATGTAAAACCGTAAGGAAACGTTTTTGGAAACAGAATAACATTTGAATCAACTAAAATTAAAATACACTGTCACTAACGCCAATGAACGCATGCGCAGCGATGACCACCTCGGGAACTCAGCTTTCGCTGCGCTCTTCTCACAAATTTATTTGACACTCGAATTTCGGCGAGGTGTTGTACGCTTGAGGGTTTGGATATTAGCTTCCCGGCCTAAATATAAATAACCAGTGAACTCCTAGGAGGCTTTCGCAGTGCGATCTTTGAAATTTTTTGCTAGTACTTGTTTCATTCATTTTTGTGTTTTAACGAGATTTGACTGTACTATGTCAAAAAACTGTTGAAAAACGTGTATGATACCTTATTCATTGTTGTGCGTTTTGCATGTGCATAGAAAAAGGGAAATTGACATATCGGAAATAAAATATATATCAGTAAACACGCGCAAGAGTTTCGCACTTCAGCTTACTATTTTTCTGCACTGCCTAATGTTTTTTAGATGCAGGTTTAAACTTTTAGAAAACTTAAGGATAAAAGTATCTACAAACAACATTAGTCAAGCCAGAATATTATCTCATTCATTCTATCACAGTAAAATATGACCAAAGATAGCAAAAGGCACGCGCGACAAAAATTAACACTATTTTAGCTGCATTAACCCTTTCGAGGGCGGTGTCCTTTAAAAAGGACATCTAATTTTAATTCCAAAACTGACAATCGACACCAAGAATATTTAATTAAAATGTTCCTTTTATAATTTACGTGAAAATAAGCAAGTTCATATTTTCTAATAAATTCGTTTCTAAATTCTGGTATCAGTCCATTATTTCATCAGTTCATAAAAAAATTCCTCAGCGCCGGAAAGGGTTAAAGGAGGTTATCATTGTTTCGGGAGAAAGAAAAATAAATTGAATACGTATAAAATACAATTTAATCTACTATAACAAAGCATAGCTTTGTGGCCACACTTGCTACAATACCGCTGCTTCCATCGGTCGGTCGAAATTATTCTTCTAAACATTTTAATTTCAATTTCGCTTTTTAAGGCTGAAATCCAAAAGGGCAATTTTATGACATAAGTTTAAATTTATTTTTGGTCGGAAATGCATGAAGCTAGCAGATGTTCTTGTTCAGAAATTATGTAATCAAGCTGTTTTTCCGTTTTTATTTATTTATTTTTATTTTTTTTGCAAACGCAATAGATCTTTCAAAAATAGTGTCAAAATTGACGTTTTGAACCGAATATCCCGAAGAAAGCAGAAAAACCAGTCAGTGAAGGGAGAAAAAAGTCTTTGTCACGTGATCAAAATCGCTTGTAATTCAATAGGTAATTTATTGATCAAAAAATAGAAAACTCAGTTCGATTCCAAATCACTTCCATAGTCAGGCCTTCCAATTTCATATCTTTCCTTTACAAAATGAATTTGTAAATGTGTCAAAACGTTTTGCGCTTGTTGGGCAGAGCAGTTGAGCCTTTAATGCCAAATATAAAATAAAACCATGCGGAGATGTCACACTTTATCTTTTTACGAATATGCAATTCATACACAAATGTTGTACAGGACCCAATTAGTCATGTGGTGCAGCTATAGATCATTCCAAGCACATTTTATCTTTAGGGTGACCGCAAACATCAATTTTTGTATTCAATTTGCTGTTGGTTACCTAATTGCCCTCTGGCCAAACTTCCCCTGATAAATATAATGCCGACATATGTTTTTATATCCTGCAGTTTTAGAAGAATTCGGCAAGTATATCTCTACATATTTCGAAAACACTTCGATAATGTAAGGGAACCCCTTGACCATGCATATTTATTTTCTAAGAAATTAGTATAGAGTTTTTTCCAAGTGTACCAAGTCTCTCATTAAGTGATTAAAGTGAGAATAAAAAAAAATAAAATGTTAAAATAGAATAGTATAGTTAAGTTGACAGAAATTAAAAATCTATTTAAAATCATCTTTTTCCCCTAAAAAAAATTATTTACCATTTTCTTTTCTTTTTTCTTTCTTTACTTTACTTTTTTACTTTTTTTTTTAGTTTCTTTTTCTTTTTGTTTTAAATAGCAATTTCGAAAGATCTAATGTCAATCAAAACTTCTCTCAAAACCTCTATATCTCTCTCTCACCACTATCTACCTCCTAAAGAAAAAAGTTAGATATATTTTTCCATTTGAACTTTTTCTTCTTAAGAACTGCGAATTCAAATCGATAATCGATAATTGAACAAAATAGCTCTGAATGCAATCTTTTTTTTTTTTTTTTACTACTTAATTTCGCATCTGTTTTTTTACTCTTCGGTCTCGTAGAAATAAGTAATCCAATAGTTAAAAAATTTAGAATCATTTGGCAATTAAATAACAATTAATGACCAAGAGAATTTCATGCTAAGTATCGTAATGGTTTCTAGATTTCTTATTCTAGTAGTACCAAGTACCTCAAACACACCTTAAAAGCAAACGAAATTGTCTAAAAGCACATACAAGTTACAACAAAGAAAGTTTACATAAAACCTCCTTTTGCTTTCACAGCCGAGCTCAGTCAGATCGTTTACATCAGGTTGGGTTACCCAATTTTACCTGAACCCAACCGGTTCGGGTTGACCAACATTTCAAAAGAAAGTCCTAAATACTTTTTTAATGAAAAAAAAATATTGTTATATATAATTGGGTGTATATATGTTCATTTCTATGTAAAATATATATATACAATTGATATTAGAAATATAATTGTAGACTTCTTTTCCATAATTCTACTACAAATGAGAATTAATTTTCTTTTACTTCTGGTCGGTTTCGAGTTGAAGTGTGTTCGGTTCGACTCGGATTTCAGATTAAGCACAATTTTTAGGTTAATGAAAAAAAAAAAAACTCTATATTTGAATATTAATGAGTGTATATATGTTCATCTTTATAAATGAAAAACTCCTAAAATTGATATTAGAAATATAATTGTAGACAACTTTTCCATAATTGTACTAAAAATGCATTAATTTTCTTTCACTTCGGGTTCGGGTCGCTTTCGGGTTGAAGAGTGTCGGGTTCTGGTGGAGGATTTTTTTTGCTGCAGGGTTCGAGTAGACTTTAAGCATGATTTCCGGGTTCTGGCATGACCTACTTGTACAATATCAAGTAGGTGTTGGTTCTGGTCGGATTGTAACCGACGCGGGCAGGACTCTAAGCAGAGCCGGATCTGATTATCGCAGGGGCACGTGCACAGAGCCTGAAGTTTTCCATTTTTTGGTAAAGGTAGATCTTTCAGAAAATACTCTCAAACTGTTCGTTTTGAACCGAATTCCCTGCGAAAAAGGGGAATACTTGTCTTCGCGTGACCATGAATCGCTTATAACTCGATAAGTAATATATTTATCGAAAAATGGAAAATGCTATTCGATTTCAAATTGCTCCAATAATTAGTCTTTCCAATTTTGTGCCTTTACGTTTAAAGTTGAGCCAGAAAATGTGTCAGAAGGTTTTGCGTAGTTGAGCAGGGAATTTGAGATTTGAGAACCACTTTAAATAGGATCCCTCCCCATTCGAGAAACTCCAGAATGTATATGTGCTGTAGAGTATCCAGGATTTTATTTCCGGGGGGGGGGGGGTATTGCATCTTACGTGGTGTTATGAAAATGGGTTGAATCCTAATCATAATTAGGTGAAGAACACTAATTTCGACTGATTTCAGAGGCGTGCAGTACGTCTCTGGGACCCCCTGTGTGGATTCGCCCCTTTGCCTCTCCTTGCCCCTGGAGCCAGGGCTTAATTTCTAAGGAAAAAAGTACCGGAGCCCTAATATTATGTGGTACCGGTACTACAACTGTACCGCTTTCCCATACCCCTCCCCCCCACCCCTGTCAATCAATCTGCATATTTATATTTCGTACATTATTTGCAAAATTTAAAGGATTTTTTTTTCTTTAGCAAAATAAAAGTTTTAAAATATCTATCAGCATGTACCTTGCTATCAACTATTCCACTTTTTGGTTATCACTCCTTCCGAATAGTAATCTTTGCCTAGTTTTAGTGTTAATTGCAGAATTTTGCGATAAAATATGGTACGGATTATGATTCGGAAATAGTGTTAACACAAAAAAATGAATAGTTCGTAGCTATGCATTTTTTCATAAAAATGCATAGCTACGAATTGCACTGGGCTCCGGAGCCCTGTATTTATGAGCTCCGGTGATTTCCGACCAATATTTAAATATTTACTAAAAACAGAAAAGTACCGGAGTTGGGCTCCGGCGCAAATTAAGCCCTGCCTGGAGCTACAAAATTCCCGGGAAAAAATGTCTGAATTCAACAGTGGTAGTCCCCTTCTAAGTAATTTCCTGGAATTTAACAGTATCAAAGAGATTTGTCAGTTTTTTTCTTCGCTTAGCTCGTCAAATGTAGAATATTTCCCGAATCATTTTATCGGAAGGAATAAAAAAAGAACTTATGAGACACATCACGTTCCGCAAGGCGCCTGAAAGTGGCTGTTCAGGCAACACCCCTTCAGACGCGTGGGAATCCACTTATCTCTCTAGGAAGATACTGATGGGAGAACCACTATGTATGGGTGATTCCATGTTATTTACCTATAATGTATAGAAGAAGGGAAATATTGTTACAGGATAAAGCAGAATTCCGAAAAATATACAGATTGTAGAAATTCAAGGAAATTATGTAATTTTCATTACCTCTTTGTTAGCAGTTTTAAAACCACACTATTAGAGAGAGGTCAATTTGTCAGTTACGTGCCTGGAAAGTAAATATATAAATACATAATTTAGAGAAAATGTAAAGATGGTATTGTTGCAAATTAAATTAATTAATAAAACTCTTATTACATGCTACAATGATGCTTAGTGTGCTTGACGATAGATAGTGCAACAAACTTGTTGGTAATTGATAACAAATAAATGCTTAAGGCTGTTCTTAACTGCTCTGCTCAACAGGTGCAAAAAGTTTTGACACATTTACAAATTCATTTTTTAAGGGAAAGATAAAAAATTGGAAGGCCTGAGGAAGCGATTTGGAAGCGAACAGTGTTTTCCATTTTTTGATAAATAAATTACCTATTAAGCTATAAGTGATTTTGATCACGTGACAAAGATGTTTTTCACCCTTTCTTGAGTGGTTATTCTTCTTTCGCGCGGAAATTCGGTTCAAAACGCCCACTTTGACATTATTTTCTAAAAGGTCTACTAAAAAAAAAAAAAAAAAAAAAAAAAAAAAAAAATTCGATTACATAGTTTTTGGATAACAACACCTGCTAGTTTCATGCATTTCCGAACAAACATAAATTAAAACTTATATCATAAAGTTGCCCCTTTGGATTTGAGAACAACCTTAAAGTTGTGGCAATCCGTCTTTTTACATCCTATCTGTTATAGATATTTGATAATTAATAAAATTAATTAATATTGATTAAAAGAAAATTTAAATAAGAAAATTAAAACCATTCAGATATGAATAAAAAATAATCAATTAGATAATTAAACGCCATTACTTAATTTCTTTTAACATCATTTTATCAGTTTTCCATTGCGTTGCATAATTAGTGCCCACCAAACATATTATCAACTATCATTGTTAATTTTTTTTTTTTTTTTTTTTAAATATACATGCTGTAAAACAATTAGACAAACTAAATAAACGAAATATTGAACAAGCATTAAATTAAACTACGGCAATTATTTCACCGAAGTCATTAATAATTTGTTTTAGTTTAAGGTTTCAAGTTTGTTACTTTGCATTATTTTTTCCTCCCCAGCTGAATCGAAAATAATGCAAACTGCAAACAAACCCCAAAGGTCTTATTTAGAATTATTGCACTGTTTGCTTAATATATCGACGATTTGCTAAGTAATTATTTCATTTCTATTAAAATAAAATGATAACAATTAAAATATAGTGGTGATTAAAAAAAAAAAATTAAATTAAGATAAACGGTAGAAAAAGAAAAGGAAACCGCAATGAAATATTATTTTTTAACGATTATTGGTATTTAATGGATTGAGTGGCCAAGTTTTGTTTTAAAGTTCATGGGAAAATTATTTTTACTAAAATAAAGTGTTTGATCTTTGATCTCATTCTTAAGGCTGTTCTCAACTGCTCTGCTCAACAAGCGCAAAACGTTTTGACACATTTAAAAATTCAATTTTTAACGGAAAGATATAAAAGTGGAAAGCCTGACCATGGAAGCGATTTGGAATCGAACTGTGTTCTCAAATTTTTGATCAATAAATTACCTATTGAGTTATAAGCGATTTTGATCAAGTGACAAATACGCTTTTCGTCCGTTCTTGAGTGTCTATTCTACTTTCGTGCGGAAATTCGGTTCAAAACTTCCACTTTAACACTATTTTCTGAAAAATCTATTGCGTTTGCAGAAAAAAAAAAAAAAAAAAAAAAAAAAGGAAAAAACAGCTCGATTACATAGTTTCTGAACAACAACACCTGCTAGTTTCATGCATTTCCGAACAAAAATAAATTAAAACTTATACCATAAAGTTGTCCTCTTGGATCATCGCCACACGCCCGACGTGGGGCGCCATTTGTGGCGTATTTATAGTGGTGGGAGTTCATGAGGAGTCTTGTAGACTTTAAATATAGAGCTTTTATTCAACAACGGGCAAGGGGTTGGCAGACAAGATCTCATAAATTTCGCCCTCACTCTGTGATAGCAATAAAACAGTATTAATTAATTATAAAGTGAAAAGTTAACTCACGTAACTTCATTTCTCCGGAGCGTACTTAAGCTGCAACGGCGGATTTCATTTCAAATCCACATCTAGATTTCATCTCACTCTAAATCTGTTCTTGTTCCCATGCAAAGCTCCAGCCATAGGCCGTTTCTCCACACCAAAACTACTTACTCCAACTCACACTCTCTCAAACGTGTAACTAACCAACTAAACACTGACTAACCACTGACTGACCGCTTAACATATTTTCGCTCCCCTCTTTATACTCTGCAGACTGAGCAAATAAATTTGCATACTGTTACCGCTAACTCGCGGAACAGTGAACTTCTAATTAAAAATGCACCGTGGACATTTAGAGTGCCTCCAGACTACAGTTACGTCTTACACCATGTTCACCTTCAAACCACTAGAGATCTTCTGTAACAAAGTTACTGGTTCCTTACAAGTTTTCCTATTTTTCGACAAAAGCAGATCTTTCTGAAAATGCAGCCAAGTTATGTGTTTTGAACTGAATTTCTGGCCATAACAATGAGGGAAAGGAAATAACTGCCATCATGAGACTGTAATAGCTTACAACTTAATATATAATTCATTTATCGTAAAATTTAAAAATAAAAAAATGATTCCAAATCACTTCAATAATCATGCCTGAAAGTGTCCTGCTTTTACATTTAAAAATGAGTTCGTAAATATGCCAGAAAGTTTCGCGTCCTTGATTAGGATATTCTTCTTTTTTTTTAGAATCACCTGTGATCAATCACCTGTGATTTAGAATCAATTGTGATTGAATAAAGCCTCATGCATCTCTAGGCGCGTCAGTTAGTTTAAGGGCGTATTCCGATCCAAACTGCTTATTTTCTGATTCATTTTAAAATTCATTTTTGCTCTCAAACGCATCAAACTTAGAAATTCTCTTATTTAGAGACTATATAATGTGCGGTGCTCCTTAATTTTTTGATAAATGCAGAAAATACTGTAAAAAACGCTGTCAAAGTTGGCGTTTTGAACGGAATTTTCCGAAGCGGGCTATCTGGGAATGAAAAAAATGGTCATACTGAGAAAATAATTGTTTAAAAATCAAATTCTAATTAATTGAGCTGAAAATGAAATCACACGGCATGTTAAACATGTCTTCAGAAATCACCCCAGCCAGTTTCATGTTTTTACTTTTAAAAATGAGTCTGAAAATGTCTCAGAAAATTTCGAGCTGTTGAGGGTGGAAAAATATTTTTTCGAATACACCCTTAAGCCTATCAGATTAATTTTGTGGTTTTCAAAGACAATTATAGTCATTAATAACAATTTAACAATTTCGATTGAATTTTTTTTATTCACTGAAAAACTGAAATATTTACTTACATTAAAGATTAATTAAAAGCTACATTTTAAACAATATCTCTCTCATTCTCTTTCCGAGTTCAGAAATGCTGTCGAAAAAACGACAAAAAAGAAAAAAAAAAGAAAAAAAAAACTCCGTAAGTATAATAAAATTTTGTTGAAAGTGATTTGAGGTGGGTGGCTTTATTATCTCTATTTAAGCAGAAATAAACATAATTAGTCGAACACATTATATCAAGAAAAATTTTGAGTGTTTTCGCACAGTAGAACATTAATAAATTTTAAATAAACCAAACCGAAATGTAACGGACCAAGATCACATCTACGCTATATAATTGAACTTTAATTAATTTGATGTAAAGGAAAAAATATGAAGATCTTCAATAAAACATAAAAAAAAATAAATGAAAAGCATTAAAATTATAATGGAAAGTAATATATTTAAGTATAATTTTCCAAATTTATATAAACGCGTGAATAAAATAGAGCACAAGATTAAAAAAAAAAAAAAAAAAAAAAACTTTATTTTTAAATTGAAGAAGCTATTGTAAAGCAGACGATAACGTATGAGTAATTTAATTATCCCCCCCCCCCCCCCTTTGTTTTGTTTCGTTTTTTAAATCATACACAAAACGCAATCTAAAAAATTCAATAGCTTTTCATAAGGTACTTTTTTAAAGATGTTTGCTTATATTAGATACATATTTAAAAGTATATTAGAATCAACGAAACGTTAAACTTTCATGAATATTAATATAATTTAAATGTAATTTTGCGAATTTATATAAACATTTCAATGACATGACGGAGAGAAGAATTTCTTCTCTTACAAAAAAGCTATTCAAATGCACACGATAATTGATCAATTTAATGACGCTGTTTTCGAAAATATGAATTTAGATTCTTGAACAACAATTTAACAATTTCGATTGCTTTTCATAATTAATTGTCCTAAAAGGTATTTATATATAAAATAAAGATTCATTAAAATCTGCATTTTATATAACGTCACTCTCGCTTTCTTTTCGAGTTTTCTCAAAACTAATTGAACGAGAAAGACAAGAAAGAAGAAGGGGGAAAAAAGGCACAATGGATATTTCTAACAAATTATTTGAGCAATGATTAGCTTTGTTAAAGGAATCCTTCCGTAAGTGTAATAACCCTTTGTTGAAACAGGTTTGAGTGGTTAGATTTCTTTGTTATCGATTTAAGGAGAAATAAACATAATTACGCAAATCCGTAAAACAAGAACACTTTTGGGTGTTTCTCACACAATAGATAATTCAAATCGTCTATGCTAGGCATATTAATTTTGACTAATTTGTTAAAAATAAGAAAGTATGAAGGCTTTTAATCTAAATCTAAGCAAATTGGATAAAAAGCATTAAACGTTTATAGAAATTAATAAAATTTAAATAAAATTCGGAAAATTTAGATAAAGTGAAAATAAAACTGACGAGGAGAAAATTCATTTTTTTTTTTTTTTTTTTAAACAAAGAAACTATTCAGAAAGAGACAATAAATAACTTATCAGCTTAATGATGCTGTTTCTAAAACATTATTCATGAACAATAATTTAAGAATTTCGATGTCTTTTCACAATTAACTTTTGAAAATATATTTTGTTTACATTATAGATTCATTAAAATTCTGCATTTTAAATACATTCTTTTCTTTCATGTTCTAAAACCTAGTCGGAAGGAGGGAAAAAAGAGGGATAGAGAGAGATGAACAATGAATAAAATTCCTATTTGGAACAAATTATTATTTGAGCGGTGATTAGCTTTGTTAGGGAGATCCTTGCATAGGTATAATAACCTTCTGTTGAAACAGGTTTGAGTGGTTAGATTTCCTTATTATTAACTTACATAGAAATGAACTGTAACATCTCAAATCTCTAACTTTTGGTTTTCCCCAAAATTCCCGGGAAGTATCCTTTTCTTCTCGCTTTTTTCTTCTTTTACTGTCTTTCTATTTTTTATGTTAGCATAAAGGTTTAAGTCTGTTCTTAACTGCTCTGCTCAACAAGCACAAAACGTTTTGACACATTTACAAATTCATTTTTTAACGGAAAAAATTTTAATTGGAAAGCCTGGCCATGGGAGCGATTTGGAATTGAACTGTGTTTTCCATTTTTTGATTAATAAATTACCCATTGAGTTATAAGCGATTTGATCACGTGACACACGCGATTTTCGCCCTTCGCTGACTGGATTTTCTGGTAACTTCGGTTCAAAACGCCAACTTTGACACTATTTTCTGAAAGATCTATTGCGTTTGCAAAAAAAAAAAAAAAAAAAAAAAAAAAAACGGTAAAAACAGCTCGATTACACAGTTTCTGAACAACAACACCTGCTAGTTTCATGCATTTCCGACCCAAAAATAAATTAAAACTTATGTCATAAAGTTGCCCTTTTGGATTTGAGAACACCCTTAATTCATTTTTGTTCGGAAGCGCATGCAATTGGCTGATGCTGTTATTCAGAATCTTTGTAATCGAAAGACGTTTTCCATTTTTTTTTTTTTTTTTTTTTTTTGGTAATTGTAAAAGAAGTTTCAGAAAATACCGCCAAAGTTCGCGTTTTGAACAGAATTTCCGGGCGAAAAGAGTAAAGCCAGCCAGCTAGAGGAGCATTGTCACGTGATCAAAATTGCTTGTAACTCAACAAGTAATTTATTTATCAAAAAATAGAACACTCATTTCGATTCCAAATCTCTTCCACAGTCAGTCCTGCATATTTTGCGCCTTAGCGTTTAAAAATGAGTTTGTAAATGTGTCAGAAAGCTTGTTGAGCAGTGAATTTGAGAACCAACCTAGGTTCTCAAAGGCTGTTCTTAAGGCTGTTCTTAACTGCTCTGCTCAACAAGCGCAAAACGTTATGATACATTTAGTAAATTTATTTTATAATGGAAAGATAAAAAATTCGAAAGCCTGGCCATAGAAGCGATTTGGAATTGAACTGTTTTTTCCATTTTTTCATTAATCAATTTACCTATTGAGCTATTAGCCATTTTGATCATGTGACAAACACGTTTTTCGCCCACTCTTGAGTGCTCTTTCTTCCTTCGCGTGGAAATTCGATTCAAAACGCCCACTTTGACACTATTTTCTGAAAGATCTATTGCGTTTGCAAAAAAAGGGAAAAAACAGCTCAATTACGTAGCTTCTGAACAACAACACCATCTATTTTCATGCATTTTCGAACAAAAATAAATTAAAACTTATGTCAGAAAGTTGCCCTTTTGGACTTGAGAACAACACGTTTAAGAAGGGGGGAAAAAAGGAATATTTTTTTTTTTTTTTTTTTTTTTTTAACCACATTATGAAAATTTTGGATTTTCTTTTTCTTTTTTCACAAAATATGTAATATGTGGGTGTAGAAAGCTGAGATTCTATTGCATGTAAAACACAAATTAGGAACATTTTAGTAAATAGCGAGTGAAACATCCCCTGTCTCCCCTATAAGCATAGCGATAATTTTGTAATCGTGAGCCAAAAATAATTTTCAAAAGCCGATTTGTCAAACTGATGGGAAAAATCAAAGATTTCGTAACAGCCGTACATGAATCAACAGTATTTAAAATTATCAGATCCAAAGTTTTAGTTTTTGAAAAATGTAAAAATAAAGAAATCTTTATTTTTATTGGCTAATAATCTGTTTCCCTTTTAAATACGATATGACGAGATAACGTTTTATTACAGGGATCATAATTTCACGTCTAAAAGCAGTAGCCAGACTAAAAATACTGCTCGGCGTAATTTTATACCTGTTGAAAATCTTGAATTCGTCGTCTGAAAATTTAATTCTAATTTTAAAAATTTGGGTATTTATTTTTGCTATTCATTTATCGCAGTTTACTTATCTTTAGATTTGTTTAAAATATAAAAAAGACTGTCTTTTAATAAAAATTAGTCACGCCGTAAACGTGATTTACTCTATGCTAAAAACTTTTAATCAAATCATGGATATAATAGTGATTAACATAATGAGATATGAATAGCTGCTAACTCTTACGTTTTTATTTATTTATTTTATTTATTTATTTATTTATTTTTGCTATCAGTATTTTAAAAAAGTGAAATTTAACTTTTTTTTTTTAATCACAGAAAATTACAAGTAAATAGGAAATACTTTTCTTTCTAAAAATACAAGTAGGAAAAAATCGTAAAGTTGGCATCTATGTATATTGTAGGATTATATTCCAAGGAAAAGAAAATGTGTTTACACATACTCTATTATGGTAAATCAGAGGAATCTAGCATTGAATTTAAACTAAGCACTCTGAAATAAGAAACATTTTCGTTCTAAAATATTTAGAGATGGAATCACGTATATGTTTAGAGCGGAAATGTAGAATTGGGGATAGATAATATGTGAACAGTGACGTTATTTTCTCGTAAGTAAATAAAATCTTGTTTGGAGATCAGAAAACAATCGCATACTTACATCTTACATATACTCTGTCTTCTAGTCACCACTCTCAAATCTGATCGCCAATGGCGACCTGGCGATCAGTATTCCGCGCCTTGCTCTATTATGATTCCTACGCTTTTAATTTCAAGTCATTTGTTTTATTTTCCTCAACAAACTTTTAAGCATTTATGCATGTAACGAATTGTTAAAAATCCACGTTTTTTGTTTTCCTTTTGGAATAAAAGTTAAATCACATTTCGGAAAATGTAGTGAAAGTTGATGTTTTAAACATATTTTCGGGAATGTAAATCTCGAAAAAGCGGTCATTTATTGGTATTACGGCTGTTCTCAAATCCAAAAGGGCAACTTTATGACATAAGTTTTAATTTATTTTTGTAGGGGTAGGGACTGTTCAAATTATTGGTATCTGGTTGAGGACATTTTACAAATGTATGCATACTAACATGGATATATTTTTTTAATCAGACCAGAAAGAAAGACAAAAACAGCGTTGTCGAACGGGAAAATCGAAGATTTGATAACAACCATACATGAATCAAAAGTATTTAAAATTATTAGCTAAAAGCTTTAGTTTCTGAAAATTGTAAATAGAAAGAAATCGTTTTTTATTGGTTGAGAATCTATTTCTTTTTAAATTTAATATGTTATAAATTCCTGAAAATTAAGCAGTTTCTATTTCTATTTTTTTATTGTTTTTTTACTTTGTTCTGTCTATAATAGGAGACTAGCCGGCTTCGCCCGCAAGAGGGACCCTCCTTTTATCGGGTCTCTAATAATATGAATATTTTTTTTTAATTGGGGTCCTTGATTTCATATAAAATATCGAACCGAACGAACCTCGAACCGGGTCCCCGCTTTCTGCGGCACCGTATAGCAGGCACTGCAGAACCTTCACGGGGCACGCGGATAGGCACGAAAGGTGTCAAAAGAAAGGTCAATTTGCCGGAAAGCCGCACTTTTGGGTTTCGAGAAAATCCGGCGGCAATTAACAGAGCTATGAGCTAATTATCGTCTCATTAACGAAGAAATTGCATAAAGAATTTAATATTTTATCAAAACCGCAAGATATTTTCGAATTCTTCTCCAGGTTGCCAGAAAAACAGGGCAGCCAGAGGCGAAGCCTTATTAATAAAAAAAATCAATCTGTAAATGTGTCAAAACATTTTGCGCTTGTTGAGCAGAGCAGTTGAGAACAGCCTTAAGGCTTTTCTTAACTCCAAAAGGGTTACTTTATGACATAAGTCTTAATTTATTTTTGTTCGGAAATGCATGAAACTAGCAGGTGTTGTTATTCAGAAACTATGTAATCGAACTTTTCTTCCGTTTTTTGTAAGCGCAATAGATCTTTCAGAAAATATTGTCAAAGTAGGCGTTTTGAAATGAATTTCCGCGTGAAAGAATAACCACTACATCTTTCCGTTAAAAAATGAATTTGTAAACGTGTCAAAACGTTTTGCGCTTGTTGAGCAGAGCAGTTAAGAACAGCTTAAGAATGAATTTGTAAATGTATCAAAACGTTTTGCGCTTGTTGAGCAGAGCAGTAGAGAACAGCCTTAAGAATAGAGCTGTTTTTTCCGTGTTTTTTGCAAACGCAATAAATCTTTCAGAAAATAGTGTCAAAGTGGACGTTTTGAACCGAAGTTTTGAACCAAAGAAAGCAGAAAAACCAGTCAGCGAAGGGCGAAAAGCCTGTTTCTCACGCGATCAAAAAATCTTATAACTCAATAGGTAATTTATTGATCAAAAGATGGAAAACACAGTTCAATTCCAAATCGCTTACATGGCCAGGATTTCTAATTTTGCATCTTTCCGTTAAAAAATGAATTTGTAAATGTGTCAAAACGTTTCGCGCTTGTTGAGCAGAGCAGTTAAGAACAACACGCAAGAAGAAGCAGTTAAAAATATTAATTTCCTAATAAGTTTTTAATGAATTTTTTTTTAAAGGAAATTATTCAACAGAAAATATCCTCAAAGTTGATGTTTTTGGTTCGTGAAAATCAAGATCGTACAAATGGAAAAACTATATATATATATATTGATGATATTTTAATTTTTAATTTTGATTTTTCTAATGAATATGATATTATATATCCAAATTGTTTAAAATTGAATAGAGCAAACCGTGATGATTATAATGCAGAATTTTTGGATATTTTATTCAAAATTATTGATAATAAATTGATTTTGGATTTGTACGATAAGAGAAATAGTTTTCAATTTTTTACTAGAAGCATGCCACATTGGTTTTCAAATTTGCATAAAAAAATTTACATAAATATAATCATTAATCAATTGATACGTTTCAATAAAATTTGTGGCAGAGACAATAATTTTTATAAACAGATCTTTAAGTTATTGGCTAATTTATTTTACAATAATAATTACCCTATTAAGTTTTTGAAATATTATTTAAAGACAGTTCTAAAAAGTGAATGGCAACGATGTGGACTGGCGGCATGAACATGTGATGGCAGCCTTCTGGATCTTTCTGTATGAAATAGGCATCAAAGTCTTGTTAAAAGAACGTGTGTGTATTGATGAATTGAAACGAAAGAAAGTTGCAGACCTGGAATTTCTGGTTTTTGATAATGGCTTTGGAAGAAAAATTTATTTGTTTATTGTTGACGGGTGAGAAACATTATACAGGTATTCATGTTTTGAGAAATTTCATTTTGCGGGTTTGGGGAGGGGGGGGGGGGCGCATGTTTATTCTGCATTCATGCTTGTTTTGATATATTTTTCTTTTGTTTTTATTTTAATGATAATTTAAGCATTCCTCTAAAAGACCTTTTATTAAAGTTTTTTTGTTTTTGTATGGTTAATATTATGTTTGTTAGTTTTAATTTGAGTTGTTTTAGTTTTTTATGGAATTTGATTAATAAAATGACAATAGTTTTTCAGTATTGAATGCGGGGTGAACATGTGTTCAGAAACCTGCAAATTTTAAAAGTGGGGGGTGGAGTTAGGTTTCTGTCTGTCCTCCCACTGATGAAGAACAGACTGTTTTTTTTTTTTTTTTTTTTTTTTTTTTTTTTTTTTTTTTTTACCTGTCTTTCTTGTTCTTTTAAATATTTTATAGTTAAAAAATTTCTGCAGATATACACCTTCCTTTTGAAGTTATGGTGTTTTAGCATTTTGAAATGATGTAATATGTTTTATTGCATTTGATATGTGCTGCTGTAGCGCCATTCATGCAGTAATTTTTCATTAATTTTGTAATAATATATATATATATATATATATATATATGGGAATTTCGTAAGAACACTTGCATGAGACTGAATGTCCCCAACTCCGTATTTCCGCTTCGAGATTAAAAAGGTAACGAAGCTGCGTGAAGTGGAAATGCAGAAAAAGTAAATAGAATGAGAAAGAGTTCGGACGACGCGGGTTTTGTTAAAAGGAACAGAATATTTACGACGAAATAAGATAGAAGCTTTAAACGACGTAAGAAAATCTCAGAAATATTCGACGGTGCTAAATAAATGAAGCCTAAGTTGTTGCTTTTTTAAGCTAAATATAGATTGAAAAGAGTGCATTTAACTGTATTTTTGTTTTGTCTTCGTCTTAATAAATGTCAGTGTTCGTCTCAGAAGTGAGTTATGATTTATAAATAGAGTCTCATCCCATATATATATATATATATATATGTATAAACACGCCATCTTAATTACAATTTATTATGTCTTTTTCTTTTGCACCAATGTGAATACTTGAAAATTTTACTCATGTATGGATGAGAATGATTTTGTAGTTAAACTATAGTTTTACAGCAAAGAAAGATAAAATTTTTGAGGACCCTTAAGTGAGTATACTGGGTATACTGTTATAGTCTAGTATTAAAATTTACACTATAATACTTAATAGTATAGTTATACTATTAATTTTTATAGTGTACTAATATTATACTATTAAGTATTATAGTGTACTAATAGTATACTATGATATATAATAATGTACTAATTATTATACTATTTATACATATAATTTCCAGCTAAAAGTTTTCTCTAAAAATCTAAAGATTGGGAATCTTTTTCTCATTGGCAAATAATCCATTTTTCTCTAAGTCTGAAACGATAAAATTAAGCTCTTCTGTATTCTCAAAGCTTTTAATGTCAAGTCATTTATTTCAGCTTCTTTCCACTTAAAATAAAGCTGTCGATTTTCAATTACCTTTTAAGCAGTTATCCATGTAACAACCTCCTGTTAGATTTGTCGTAAATGAATCACCAAGTTGCAAAAGGCAACTATCTTTATTCCGCAGAGGTTTTAACCTTGGGAAGAAAATCATAATTTAACAATTTTGCGAAAAGTGTTTTCACAAAGGACAGGGCAACATATTTAGTAATGTTTAAAGAAACGTTGTAAACGATTTGCGCATAAGAGAATACTTTTGTAAAGTTGGACCTTCACCATTCCTCTGTTAAAAGAACGCTTTTAACCGGGTTATTTTTTTAACGATAGGGAAAATGAATAAATTGCTTTAAATTTTTGAATTTTTATTTTTAATATAAAAATGTGAATGAATTTAAACGGCACTTATTTGTTTTATATACTGTTGTCTTATATTAATAATTATTCCCGAGTGCTTATTCTCAACATATAAATATTTTCAGGCATAAATAGCTTCTTGTTTGAGTAATATAGAAAAATGTTGCTTTTCTATAGTTGCTTATATCTAATATAAGCAATTATAGGGCAGTTGGGAGATTAATCGGACAAGGGATGGATGGCACATTCGCAGTATTGCAGGCAATAAACATTTTATTTAGTTGCTTTCTATTCTCAATGGCACTCCCATAGTGTGCTTTAGAACCAAAAGCAAAACTACATGGCTGTTTCCATTTTTCTTCAAAGTTGCATTTCCTAAAACTTTTTTTTTTTTTTTTTTTTTTTTTTTTTTTTTTTTTTAACATTTGAAGTTGTCAAATATCGTATACAATATAAATAATTAAGATACTTTGTAGTTACTTATTTGAAGGTTCAATATTCGTAATCAAAATGAATGAATATTAACCATTTGTGACAAAATAATTTCTGAGGCAAAATGGCTGACAATTGAATATATGCATCATAGGGATGACTGGGACATTTCAAATGGGGATGAATGGGACTGTATCATCCATCCCTAGAGAATGTTGAAAAATTTATTTATTAACTAAATAATATTATATAGGTTGATAAATTAATATTTTATATTAATTATTAGTATTAAACATTACTCGTATTATATAAGTTGTTTATTATTAAAAATTATATTGAATCTTAGTTATTGTATTGTAATAAAGGTTAAATAGTTTATCAAAAAATTGTTATTGAAACTTTATCAAAATAGATCAAATTGTTAAAAATAGTATATGTTTATTGATCAAATGGGGGAAATTTTATTGAATTTTGAACTTTTGCTTAAATAAATCCCCACTCCCACTAACATAATGTGAGTTGTGCATGATATCTAAGACACATTTAATTAATATTAATTAATAAGTTGTGAATGAAAATTATTAGCTATTCCGCTTTTCAAAGAAATTTTTCACTTTCCTTTTATATCTAAAATGTCTCGTAAGTGGGAAAAAGGAGAGCAGATAGACAGCCGAAGTTTGCATTACAAGTTAAAACTGCAGTAAAAGAAGTGATTACCAACGCTGAGATATATAACAGCCATATTATAAGATCATACATTACAAATATAATTACACATAAGTTTATAATTATAAATTTTAATTATGTGACACTGAATACAGGGAGTAAAACATTTGTGTCCCACCCATCCCCATTAGTGTCCCAATCATCCCTGTTATGGGAATGATTGGGACAGAGAGGAACTTTTTTTAATATAATATTTTACTGTATAATAATAATCTATATTAAATACTGTCCATAGATGTAGTCAAATACCTAATGTATGAAATGTGATAATATTGATAATAACTTTAAAACAAAGTATTTAAAATAAATATTTTGTGAAAATGTCCCATTCATGCCCCATCTCCCCTACTTAATATAAAATATATTATATTTAATTTATGCGAATTAAAGTGTATTATGGCAAATCTACTGTTTACTGTTTACAAATTTTGACAAATAATATTCTTTATAGCGAAATCAAATGTTATAATAAATAGAAAACTAAAATTAAATGCAATGCTGGAATTTAATACCAGAGGAAAGTACTTAGTGAATCACTTTTTATCATAAATCTTCTATATTCTTTTAGCCTGCCGCATTTTCCTTTTTTCTAACTTATAAAGGGTTGTTTATTTCTTATAAAATAAAACATTTAATGGTCAAAACAGAAAATACTGTTTGTAAAAAATTTGCCCAGACACATAAATTGGTTTAACAACTAAAATAGGTTTTTATTGTCCAGAAATCTAAGAGTACCGATGCATCAATAAATCTGATTCTTAAAACGAAATGCCATTCCACTAGCATATTTGTCTGAACTATTTTTTTTTTATAAGGCCTTAAATTATTATCGTATTTTGAAAAACATTTTTAATATTTAAAAATATTTTTCATCATTTAAATGAGACCAGAATATTAAACAATTCATTTTTGAAAAGAAAAGAAAAAGAAAGAAAGTACCGTATTTTATGGAAGAAACGCCGCACTCCTCAAATTGGCCTGAATAAGCTTAAAAATATCGTAATCGCCGCACCCGTTGTAAACGCCGCATCCATCGGAACGCTACTTTTGTCACAGTGTCACATTGACCTAACTTTAATCAAAGTTTTCTGAGCAGTGTAGGATGCCTCGTTTTTAACATCTTAAGATGTCTGAAGTTTTATTTAAAATATTTAAATCCGATTTTAAATATTTTTATGACTTTTTTAATTAAGGGAACTCAGTTGGTATTTTTAAAAAATCGTAAACGCCGCACTTGGAAAAAAATTAACTTTTAAACTCGTAAAGGCCGCGGCGTTTCTTCCATAAAATACGGTAATAGCTATTTTCTTTAATATTTAAACGAAAACAACAACAAGTACCCCCAAAATGAATTAAAATATAGTAATATCAATATTTTTTCACAGAATTTTACATTGTGAATTTGTATTTTAATTTGAATTTAGTCATACCTGTTACTGTAACTGTAGGCTGCAAAATAAATGCTCTGAAAAGAAAAAAAAAAGAAATCTGTAAAATTAATTAGTAGTAGAAGCATTAAAATAATATTCAAAATAATAAATTACTAAGTATAAATGATTTAGAAATACATATTCCAGTTTATTGTATAAAAGCTTAAATTTAGAAAATGACAACAAATAAATAAACGAATAAAATTGAAATGCAGAATCCACCAACTATACAAAAGTAAGAAAAATGATAAATATATTTTATAATACATTTTTTATGCAAAATACAACATGTTATGTCCCCGTACATTCCATACTATAGTGTAAACCTTAACTAACTCTTTTTACTTAATTAAGTACAGCTTGAGATTGATTAATCAAATTTTTTTGAAAATTCGTTTCTACACTCTGGAAAATTTAACGCTTAATGCATAATAAAATGTACTTAATTATAATTTGAGAAAACTCATAAATGCACCAAACGCGAGATTATCATCTGTAACATGTTTATTTTTGGATATTTTATTCAAAATTATTGATAATAAATTGATTTTGGATTTGTACGATAAGAGAAATAGTTTTCAATTTTTTACTAGAAGCATGTCACATTGGTTTTCAAATTTGCATAAAAAAATTTACATAAATATAATCATTAATCAATTGATACGTTTCAATAAAATTTGTGGCAGAGACAATAATTTTTATAAACAGATCTTTAAGTTATTGGCTAATTTATTTTACAATAATAATTACCCTATTAAGTTTTTGAAATATTATTTAAAGACAGTTCTAAAAAGTGAATGGCAACGATGTGGACTGGCGGCATGAACATGTGATGGCAGCCTTCTGGATCTTTCTGTATGAAATAGGCATCAAAGTCTTGTTAAAAGAACGTGTGTGTATTGATGAATTGAAACGAAAGAAAGTTGCAGACCTGGAATTTCTGGTTTTTGATAATGGCTTTGGAAGAAAAATTTATTTGTTTATTGTTGACGGGTGAGAAACATTATACAGGTATTCATGTTTTGAGAAATTTCATTTTGCGGGTTTGGGGAGGGGGGGGGGGGCGCATGTTTATTCTGCATTCATGCTTGTTTTGATATATTTTTCTTTTGTTTTTATTTTAATGATAATTTAAGCATTCCTCTAAAAGACCTTTTATTAAAGTTTTTTTGTTTTTGTATGGTTAATATTATGTTTGTTAGTTTTAATTTGAGTTGTTTTAGTTTTTTATGGAATTTGATTAATAAAATGACAATAGTTTTTCAGTATTGAATGCGGGGTGAACATGTGTTCAGAAACCTGCAAATTTTAAAAGTGGGGGGTGGAGTTAGGTTTCTGTCTGTCCTCCCACTGATGAAGAACAGACTGTTTTTTTTTTTTTTTTTTTTTTTTTTTTTTTTTTTTTACCTGTCTTTCTTGTTCTTTTAAATATTTTATAGTTAAAAAATTTCTGCAGATATACACCTTCCTTTTGAAGTTATGGTGTTTTAGCATTTTGAAATGATGTAATATGTTTTATTGCATTTGATATGTGCTGCTGTAGCGCCATTCATGCAGTAATTTTTCATTAATTTTGTAATAATATATATATATATATATATATATGGGAATTTCGTAATAACACTTGCATGAGACTGAATGTCCCCAACTCCGTATTTCCGCTTCGAGATTAAAAAGGTAACGAAGCTGCGTGAAGTGGAAATGCAGAAAAAGTAAATAGAATGAGAAAGAGTTCGGACGACGCGGGTTTTGTTAAAAGGAACAGAATATTTACGACGAAATAAGATAGAAGCTTTAAACGACGTAAGAAAATCTCAGAAATATTCGACGGTGCTAAATAAATGAAGCCTAAGTTGTTGCTTTTTTAAGCTAAATATAGATTGAAAAGAGTGCATTTAACTGTATTTTTGTTTTGTCTTCGTCTTAATAAATGTCAGTGTTCGTCTCAGAAGTGAGTTATGATTTATAAATAGAGTCTCATCCCATATATATATATATATATATGTATAAACACGCCATCTTAATTACAATTTATTATGTCTTTTTCTTTTGCACCAATGTGAATACTTGAAAATTTTACTCATGTATGGATGAGAATGATTTTGTAGTTAAACTATAGTTTTACGGCAAAGAAAGATAAAATTTTTGAGGACCCTTAAGTGAGTATACTGGGTATACTGTTATAGTCTAGTATTAAAATTTACACTATAATACTTAATAGTATAGTTATACTATTAATTTTTATAGTGTACTAATATTATACTATTAAGTATTATAGTGTACTAATAGTATACTATGATATATAATAATGTACTAATTATTATACTATTTATACATATAATTTCCAGCTAAAAGTTTTCTCTAAAAATCTAAAGATTGGGAATCTTTTTCTCATTGGCAAATAATCCATTTTTCTCTAAGTCTGAAACGATAAAATTAAGCTCTTCTGTATTCTCAAAGCTTTTAATGTCAAGTCATTTATTTCAGCTTCTTTCCACTTAAAATAAAGCTGTCGATTTTCAATTACCTTTTAAGCAGTTATCCATGTAACAACCTCCTGTTAGATTTGTCGTAAATGAATCACCAAGTTGCAAAAGGCAACTATCTTTATTCCGCAGAGGTTTTAACCTTGGGAAGAAAATCATAATTTAACAATTTTGCGAAAAGTGTTTTCACAAAGGACAGGGCAACATATTTAGTAATGTTTAAAGAAACGTTGTAAACGATTTGCGCATAAGAGAATACTTTTGTAAAGTTGGACCTTCACCATTCCTCTGTTAAAAGAACGCTTTTAACCGGGTTATTTTTTTAACGATAGGGAAATTGAATAAATTGCTTTAAATTTTTGAATTTTTATTTTTAATATAAAAATGTGAATGAATTTAAACGGCACTTATTTGTTTTATATACTGTTGTCTTATATTAATAATTATTCCCGAGTGCTTATTCTCAACATATAAATATTTTCAGGCATAAATAGCTTCTTGTTTGAGTAATATAGAAAAATGTTGCTTTTCTATAGTTGCTTATATCTAATATAAGCAATTATAGGGCAGTTGGGAGATTAATCGGACAAGGGATGGATGGCACATTCGCAGTATTGCAGGCAATAAACATTTTATTTAGTTGCTTTCTATTCTCAATGGCACTCCCATAGTGTGCTTTAGAACCAAAAGCAAAACTACATGGCTGTTTCCATTTTTCTTCAAAGTTGCATTTCCTAAAACTTTTTTTTTTTTTTTTTTTTTTTTAACATTTGAAGTTGTCAAATATCGTATACAATATAAATAATTAAGATACTTTGTAGTTACTTATTTGAAGGTTCAATATTCGTAATCAAAATGAATGAATATTAACCATTTGTGACAAAATAATTTCTGAGGCAAAATGGCTGACAATTGAATATATGCATCATAGGGATGACTGGGACATTTCAAATGGGGATGAATGGGACTGTATCATCCATCCCTAGAGAATGTTGAAAAATTTATTTATTAACTAAATAATATTATATAGGTTGATAAATTAATATTTTATATTAATTATTAGTATTAAACATTACTCGTATTATATAAGTTGTTTATTATTAAAAATTATATTGAATCTTAGTTATTGTATTGTAATAAAGGTTAAATAGTTTATCAAAAAATTGTTATTGAAACTTTATCAAAATAGATCAAATTGTTAAAAATAGTATATGTTTATTGATCAAATGGGGGAAATTTTATTGAATTTTGAACTTTTGCTTAAATAAATCCCCACTCCCACTAACATAATGTGAGTTGTGCATGATATCTAAGACACATTTAATTAATATTAATTAATAAGTTGTGAATGAAAATTATTAGCTATTCCGCTTTTCAAAGAAATTTTTCACTTTCCTTTTATATCTAAAATGTCTCGTAAGTGGGAAAAAGGAGAGCAGATAGACAGCCGAAGTTTGCATTACAAGTTAAAACTGCAGTAAAAGAAGTGATTACCAACGCTGAGATATATAACAGCCATATTATAAGATCATACATTACAAATATAATTACACATAAGTTTATAATTATAAATTTTAATTATGTGACACTGAATACAGGGAGTAAAACATTTGTGTCCCACCCACCCCCATTAGTGTCCCAATCATCCCTGTTATGGGAATGATTGGGACAGAGAGGAACTTTTTTTAATATAATATTTTACTGTATAATAATAATCTATATTAAATACTGTCCATAGATGTAGTCAAATACCTAATGTATGAAATGTGATAATATTGATAATAACTTTAAAACAAAGTATTTAAAATAAATATTTTGTGAAAATGTCCCATTCATGCCCCATCTCCCCTACTTAATATAAAATATATTATATTTAATTTATGCGAATTAAAGTGTATTATGGCAAATCTACTGTTTACTGTTTACAAATTTTGACAAATAATATTCTTTATAGCGAAATCAAATGTTATAATAAATAGAAAACTAAAATTAAATGCAATGCTGGAATTTAATACCAGAGGAAAGTACTTAGTGAATCACTTTTTATCATAAATCTTCTATATTCTTTTAGCCTGCCGCATTTTCCTTTTTTCTAACTTATAAAGGGTTGTTTATTTCTTATAAAATAAAACATTTAATGGTCAAAACAGAAAATACTGTTTGTAAAAAATTTGCCCAGACACATAAATTGGTTTAACAACTAAAATAGGTTTTTATTGTCCAGAAATCTAAGAGTACCGATGCATCAATAAATCTGATTCTTAAAACGAAATGCCATTCCACTAGCATATTTGTCTGAACTATTTTTTTTTTATAAGGCCTTAAATTATTATCGTATTTTGAAAAACATTTTTAATATTTAAAAATATTTTTCATCATTTAAATGAGACCAGAATATTAAACAATTCATTTTTGAAAAGAAAAGAAAAAGAAAGAAAGTACCGTATTTTATGGAAGAAACGCCGCACTCCTCAAATTGGCCTGAATAAGCTTAAAAATATCGTAATCGCCGCACCCGTTGTAAACGCCGCATCCATCGGAACGCTACTTTTGTCACAGTGTCACATTGACCTAACTTTAATCAAAGTTTTCTGAGCAGTGTAGGATGCCTCGTTTTTAACATCTTAAGATGTCTGAAGTTTTATTTAAAATATTTAAATCCGATTTTAAATATTTTTATGACTTTTTTAATTAAGGGAACTCAGTTGGTATTTTTAAAAAATCGTAAACGCCGCACTTGGAAAAAAATTAACTTTTAAACTCGTAAAGGCCGCGGCGTTTCTTCCATAAAATACGGTAATAGCTATTTTCTTTAATAGTTAAACGAAAACAACAACAAGTACCCCCAAAATGAATTAAAATATAGTAATATCAATATTTTTTCACAGAATTTTACATTGTGAATTTGTATTTTAATTTGAATTTAGTCATACCTGTTACTGTAACTGTAGGCTGCAAAATAAATGCTCTGAAAAGAAAAAAAAAAGAAATCTGTAAAATTAATTAGTAGTAGAAGCATTAAAATAATATTCAAAATAATAAATTACTAAGTATAAATGATTTAGAAATACATATTCCAGTTTATTGTATAAAAGCTTAAATTTAGAAAATGACAACAAATAAATAAACGAATAAAATTGAAATGCAGAATCCACCAACTATACAAAAGTAAGAAAAATGATAAATATATTTTATAATACATTTTTTATGCAAAATACAACATGTTATGTCCCCGTACATTCCATACTATAGTGTAAACCTTAACTAACTCTTTTTACTTAATTAAGTACAGCTTGAGATTGATTAATCAAATTTTTTTGAAAATTCGTTTCTACACTCTGGAAAATTTAACGCTTAATGCATAATAAAATGTACTTAATTATAATTTGAGAAAACTCATAAATGCACCAAACGCGAGATTATCATCTGTAACATGTTTATTTTTAAATCACGTTATTTTTTAAGGACTTTTTTATTTTCAGTAATTGCAGTGTTCCTTTTTAGGTGCGTTCGTAATTATATAAATACGTAGCACCTATAGTCGTCGTTCAGTCCGTCTGTCTGTCCGTCCGTCCGCATATAATAGAGCAAAAACTACCCAACCGAATGGCCTGAAATTTTAAATATATGATTGTTGTAAAATTTTGTCGAGCCATTTCAAATTTTATGAAAATCGGATGTATAGTTTAATTACAGGGACCGTCAAAAGTTTTTCTTTACATTAAAGCCAATGGGAAAAATTATTGCAAGTGCATTTTAATGATGTTAAAGCTTTCCGAATGGGCTGAAATTTTAAATATATAATTGCTGCAAAATTTTGTCGAGCCATTTCAAATTTCATGAAAATCGGATGTATAGCTTAATTACAGGGACAGTCAAAAGTTTTCCGTTACATTAAGGAGAATGGGAAAAAATTATTGCAAGTGCATTTTGATGATGTTACAGACCATGCACTTATGAATTGCAAATAAATACACATTCAGTACAATATGGGGTGCAAAAAATAATTATAAAACTAGTTATAGTACGAACGCACCTCATTTGCCACGTTTGACGAGCAATTTCCAACTTGTTTAATCTTTGAAGAGACTTTGGGATATAATTCCTACCTATATTTAAAAATATATATATACAATTATTTTAAAATCAAAAGCTAAACAGCATAAATGATTAGTTTATAATAAATTCTTTTTTGAAGATTCGTTTTTAAACTTTGGAACTTTTAACGCTTAATGTATAGTAAAAAATACTTAATTATAATTCGAGAAAACTCATAAAAGAACCAAAAGCTGCTGCAACGCGAGATAATCGTCTGTAACATGTTTATTATTAAAACACGTTAATTTTTATGGACTTTTTTATTTTCAGTAATTGCAGTGGGGCTTTTTTTTAAAAAAAAATCTTTGAAGAGAGTTTGGGATATAATTTCTACCTTATGTTAAAATAAATAAATAAATAAATAAAAATACATTTTTTTTAATCAAAAGCTAAACAGCATAAATGATTAGTTTATAATAAATTCTTTTTAGAAGATTCGTTTCTACACTCTGGAACTTTTAACGTTTAATGTATAATAAAAAGTGCTTAATTATAATTCGAGAAAACTCATAAATGCACCAAACGCTGCTGCAACGCGAGATCATCATCTGCAACATGTTTATTTTTAACACACGTTAATTTTTTTTAATCTTTAAAGAGAGTTTGGGATATAATTCCTACCTATGTTTAAAAATAAATAAATAAATAAATAAATAAAAAATCAGAATACAATTTTTTTTTTAAAGCAAAAGTTAAACAGCATAAATGATTAGATTATAAATAAATGGTTTTTAGAAGATTCGTTTCTACACTCTGGAACTTTTAACGCTTAATGTATAAGAAAAAGTACTTAATTATAATTCGAGAAAACTCATTAATGTACAAAACGCCGCCGTAACGCGAGATCATCAACTGTAACATGTTTGTTTTTAAAACACGTTAATTTTTACGGACTTTTATTTTCAGTAATTGCAGTATTTTTTTTTTTTTTTAAATCTTTGAAGAGAGTTTGAGATATAAGTCCTACCTGTGTTTTAAAATAGTATGGGGGAAAAAAAAGAAAGAATACACTTTTAAATCAAAAGCTAAACAGCATAAATTATTAGTTTATAAAAATTTACGAATTTCTTATGTACCACTTGAATACAATTTCTTTTACCTCTTGTTAGAAAAGAGAAAGAGATTGAGAGACACAAAATTTGAATATAAACAGAATCAGTACAGTTTAATTACTAATTTAATTAGAATTTATCTGTATTCATACGTTATATAATTTTCCCTCAAAAATTGGAAGCATGATTGCAATTGAAAAATATTTTAAACTAAGAGCTAATTACAACTGCAAAAGATCATTGACATTACAGACAATTATAACTGTATAAAATGTTAAACACACTAAAAAGGACTTTTCGTGTTCCATAAAATCCCTCATCAGCAAATTTTAACGTAAAAGTCGTAAAAAATCTACACACACACACACAAAAAGTTGCATCGAATAGTCAGTGCGAAAGTTGTAGTTATATCGTCGGTACCATGTCAAACTATCCAATATGAAACATTCATATTGGATACTTTGACATGGTACATTGAGCACGAAATTAACGATATCAACACTGATTAACACACGATATTAACACTGAGTATTCTGTTGGCAGGGGCGTAGCTATAAAAAAAATTTCGGAAGGGGGGGGGGGGAGTTCAAAATTTTTCCAACTTGAAACAAATTGCTCTATTTTTCAACTAAAATGATATGTTCAATGTGTGTTTAATGATAATGTTACTTACAAGAGGAAAAAAAAATTCTTTCCAAAGAATAATGCTGAAACTAAAAACATAAAAATTATAATTATTGGTTCATTTAATGAAAGTTTTTGTCTTCAATTGCGTACGAGTCATAATCGTACTTCATATGAAAATAGACTCATATTTTTAGATTTTTGAGAAAGGAACAAAGTTTTGGAGCAAATGTATTAGAGACACTGTTAATGGACAACAGTAGAGGAATTCATATCTGGTAGATGTATGATATTTTCGTAGCACAAAGAAACATAATGAGAAACTGAATCTGGCTGTTTTTTGTATTTCTTTTGAAAGTTTAACTATTTTACTATTATACAGAACTCAAAAAGGTAGTCAGCAAAACAATAAAAAAATCTTTATTTTTTTTTTACTTTTTATTTGAAAAAAAAGAAAGTGTTTCAAAAATCTATAATTTCCCAACTGTAAGCTCAAATTTCCCAAGCTCACATATATTGGGGGGGGGGGTCCCCCATATACCCCCATCGCGACGCCTCTGTCTGTTGGAATCGATCCAGCCTCGTTAATAGTTAAATCGGTAATTCTGATGTACCATAAAAATTATGAAATATCATATACTACATATTTAATTTGGGATATATGGTATTTCATGCCAACAGTGCAAATGACTTTATATAGATTAGACAAGCCTTACATTCGAAATAAGACGAAAGGAGCACAAGCATGCATTAGTAAATAAATATTTTAAATCCAAGATTGCGGACTGTGCCTTAAAGACTGACAATTTTCCGAAACGTTTTTTCTAATCAGATCGAACTGTACCAACTATTGAAGTCGAACTTTTCCAGAGACATGGTAAGCCACAGGATTACCTATTTAATTATTAACGAAGCTGGATCAATTCCAACAGAATACTCAGTATTAATATAACTACATCTTTCACCTGATTGTCTGATGTAAAAAATCAATTCACAGAAAACATTGCAACTTTTTATGACGTTTAGACTTTTACATTAAAATTTGCTGATATTCTATATAATCGTAAACGTCCTTTTTAAATGTTTTTTAGTGATTTTCAATCTATATAATTGTAACCACCTGTAATCTCATTGATATTTTATAGTTATAAATATGTTATATGTATAGTTATATTAATTATATATATAAATATGCCAAACGTAGTACTATTGTTTGCATCAAAACTAATTACAATATAATAATTTTTTAGCTCACAGGCTATCAAAACCTGAGAGCTAATGTGCCCGCAGGTTCTGTATGTACTATACGTATGTATGTACGCAACGCGATAACTCTTGATAGAAATATCCGATTTGCCTCAAATTTTGGATATAGGTTCACTCTGATAAGGCGTTTTCCTGATTAGTTTTTTTTTTTTTTTTTTGGGGGGGGGGGTTCATTGGTTAAGAATAAGTGGAGGGAACGGGGTCTAATCCCCCCTTAATTTAGATAAATGGATTTTTCATGCAGAATTATCCGGTTTGCTTCTAATTTGGAATACCGGTTTATTCTGATAAGGCGCTTCCCTGATTAGATTTGGAGGTTCATTGGTTAAGTATAAAGGGGGGATAGGGGAGCTAATCGCCTCTTAATTTAGCCAAATAGTTTTTTTTTTTTTTTTTTTTTTTTTTTGTCGATTTCTTTATTTTTCGAGGGGCATTATTCTTTGAAATAAGAGTATAATATACAATTAGTGTGAACAGCCTGTGAGCTCAATGCCATCAGTTTAACTGGGCACTTTTCTTTTCATTATAATATTACATAATTTCATTGAGCTCCAAAAAACCCAAGTTACTTATATCTCGTGTAAAATAAATAGGAGGGGGACGCAAAGTTTTAAAAATAAACAGCGATTCAATACGATTTAATTACTTTGAAGTTTAAGAAAACAGAAATGGCATCAGCAGCAGCAGAGAAAAGTCCGACCTGCCACCCTTGATTGTAAAAGAGATTTTTCTTGAGTGAATCACATTGCTGATGTTTTGTTTTGCTTTACAGGAATTGCATTTTATCTCCCAGAGCTCTGGAATTCAAAGTCGGGTTATTTTTAGAGAGTCAATTTTCCGAGTTGGTGGTAGTATGCTAGAAATAAGAGGTTCACTGAAATGGGGAAATAAAACACGCAGATGGGATGGCGTAAACTGGGATTACTCCAGTTACTTTTTCTTGCAATGTTTAAGGTAACGTTTGCCAACCGGTGGTCTGCAGAAAAATCTGCGAATTATTTGCATTTTTTATGTTTTATATTTATATAATAACAGGGCCCGACTAGGGATGTAGTGGAGGGGGATTCAGCCTTATACCTTCTGGATTTTTTAAAGAAACACCGTATATCTTCCGTAGCCATACAGTGTATATTCTGTACTGTATACATTCTGCCTCTAGCGTATACCCTCTGTTATTTTTACGACTGCACCACTGGACCCGAACAACCTTACCTACCTGAGGAACTGGAACAACGATCCAGTTGGGGGGGGGGGGGGCTATAATATACTTTTAGCCACACTTTGTATCCATTAAAAAAAAAAAAATCAAAATTTTGGATTTGTGAGGCTTTTTTTAAGAGTTGGAAGCCCCCTAGGCATCTGCCCTTTTTGCCTCTACAGTAATCAGGTCTACTATAATCTATAATAACACAGTATAAATACTATTTCAATAAATTCTTATATTTATAAATGTTTGGGATGCTTATTTTTAACACTTTCCAACAAAATTGAAAAGGATTTATGAATTGGGTTTGTCTGTCTCTCTGTCTGCCTGTCCGTGCTCTAACTCGCGTAAACATAGTCGGATTGCCATGTAATACACGATACACGGTATTGAGAATCATCATGTCATGCTCGATATTCAAAATGAAGTGTGTACTGTTCATGGTTCATTTACGGGGGCTCTTAAAAGTGATCCGTTATGTTATGGTCTATGGGGAAAAATCATTTGTGGTGTGTTTTAATAGAGTTATAATATTTTAAACATCATGAAATTTTTATTCAATATTGAGTTGCACTATAAGATGATTACTTCAGAATATGTTAGGTGTAGCACTTACAGTACGCGTACAGGGAACTCAAAAGTATTCCGTTATATTATGGTCAATGAAGAAAAATCGTTTGCGTCGTGTTTAATCATGTTACTCTGATGCAAACATAATGAAATTGATATGAATTTTTGAAGCGCACTAATACAAGTTTTCTGTAGAAAGTGAGTGGCAAAGCATTTGTAAATCATTTACAGGGTCACACAAAAAAGTTCGGTTATATAAGGGGTGATCCATAAATGATGTCACACTTTTTTTCAATATTTTTTACCCCCCTCCTCCCCTTTGTCACAAAATGTCACACTTCACCGTACCCCCTCCCCTCCCCTTGTCACATGTCACGCCATATTACGTAAACATATACTCGCAGTTCAGAAACAAAGCACTACATTATCGGTCATATTTCAAATTTTATTTTTGAAATTTAACTATGCGTTTTAATGACATTTGTGAGCATAACAATAAAAATGACTCATGTACTTATTTTGTATGAAATAAGATTAAAGTTTACAAAAAAAATATATATAATTAATATACAATAGCAATAAAATATTAATATGAAATAGCAATTGAAAACAGTAGTATTTTAGAATTTGAAATGGAATTTAATATATTTGGTTTTTAAATCTTATTATTTACTTTATGAACACAAAATACTTTAAAGCAGATTGATTTTGAAGAAGAAGCCTCAATATTAGTTTTACTTAAATGGAATTGCCATCACATTTCATTTGTCACATGAATATGAACATTTATAAAATTATATATTAAATCATAAAATAGAAATTACTCTGAATCATTTACTATTATGACTTTTCCTCCCTTGGAAAAGATATATGCTCGTCCATAGAGTACACAGGCATTTTGACATCACTCTCATCCTCGGGGGATAGTAAGCCCTCTAATGTAAATACAATGATAGTAAGCCCTCTAATGTTTAACCAAACTGTGTGTTGTCACACATTTACCCCCTGATGTCTTACCCCCTCCCACCCCCTTGTCACAAACTGTCACAATTTCACGAACCCCCCCCCCCTCCTCCCCACCAAGCGTGACATCATTTCTGGATGACCTCTAATGGTCTACGGGAAAAAACTGTTCGTAGTGTGTTTCAATTATGTTGTATTATTTAAAACATGACGAAACAGATATATATATAACTGAAATTTACTACAAGATGCTTGCATTAGAATATGATTTGCATTGCATTTATCGTTCATTTACAGGTCCACATAAAAGATTTTTTGGATTACAATACTATCTACTACGTGTTGTCTATTAGAGATGATTGCTGAGAGTGCGTTTTCAGTTATAGAATGCGTTTTTAAGTTTAACTAAATTTTTTGCATACTACGTGGTGTGCATAAATTTTATAGACCATATGCAAGGTTACACAAAAGAATTCGTAACCATTACTGAGAATGAGCATGAATTGCTTAAAGATATTTTTCAAAATCTGAGTTATCCCTTTTTAAGTTCAACTACATTTAGTACGCTAATAAAAATCTAAAAATAAAAGCATAAGAATCTGTATGTAATATACTGGGCTGTACAAAAGAATTCAAGTATGTTTCCGTCTATTGGTAGAAATTACTAAGGCTGAATTTTCAACTGTTTTATGCATTTTCTTACTAAACAAAATTTTAGCATAGTATGTAGAATCTGTACAAATATATGTATCATACACAAAGCTGCCAAAAAGAATTGGAGTACCTTCCCGATTATGCGCGCAATTGTTGAAATCTGGTTTTCTAATGTGTCATACGTTTTCTAAAATGTTTAGTTAGGTATCTTCTTTCACTTATTAAACGGCGAGGTTTTGAGTATTTTGGAAATGTTGGAAAGTGTTTCATCATCTATGCTTGACGCATGATTTTTCTTTATTGTTTTTAAAATTAAATCGTTGCAGGCATTTGTTAATTGTATTAATAAACGTTATTTGTTGACAAAATAGGTAATTTTTAATTTTTGGCTCTTTATAAAAACTGAATACGAGGCATTCTTACATGATTTTGATTTTTAAGTCCCTGAATAATAATTTTTATTTTAGTACGTATTCTTGCAGGTTTTTTTTTAAATTATTTCTTATGTTGGAAAACATCCAATTGCATGACTGCATAACAATATTAACCAGATAAATAAGTTTTGAACGATATTGGGAGTCCAAATATACCACGAAATTCCTTCCCGTCCCGTGTCCCTGATGCTGATTTTTAAGTTTGGAGCTGTCTGTATAAAATTGCTTCAATAAAAGTAATTCGATGTAATTTTTTTTCCGAAACTGTTTTATATAAATATGTAGCAAAAAATTAACCTGCACACATTTTTGCGGTTGTTATTATTATTTTTTAACTCTGTCCCTGTATTTTAGATTCCTTACCGTCCCTCCCGTAAGGCATGGTGACGTCACGGCGACGTCGTTGTGAAGTCACACTGTGACTTTGTGACCGTCAATGTGACGTCACGTGACGTCGATGTGACGTCATAGTGACTAGAATGCGAGGTCGTTATGGCCGTTTTAGAGGTCGTTTGTGACGTCACATTGTGACCACTCTGTGAAGTCACGGTGTGACAAATTTGTGAAAAGTGTGTCATTTGTGACTATTTTGGCATTAACTTTGTGACGAACCTGTGACGAAAGCGACAATGCTTTGAAGTCACACTGTGACCAATTTGTGAAATATGTGTCATTTGTGACGAACTTGTCATAAACACTGTGATTTCAAATGAAAATCAAATTTCAAATTAATTGCTTAAAAGACGCAAATAGTGAAAATGATTCCATGCTGGGACTCGAACCCGGGCCATCAGTACAGTACACTGACATTCTACCGACTAAATCACATGGAACGATACCCAGGCTGAAAAATTTCTCACTATTACATGTTGGCAAGGCTACAAACGCAGCACAAGATGGAATATTTAGCGTGTGCCACCAACATGATGCAAACACGAAACTTAATTAAATCCAGCATCGATAGAAATTATATTAATACTTGGAAATTTTTCCAGCGAGAACCATTCGCTTTGCATACAATATTTCAAATGAAAATCAAATTTCAAATTAATTGCTTAAAAGTCAATTTTAATTTGAAATGTTGTATGCAAGGCGAATGTTTCTCCCTGGAAAAAATTCCAATTATTAATATAGTTTCAATCGATGCTGGATTTAATTAAGTTTCGTGTTTACCCCATGTCGGTGGCTCACGATAAATATTCCATCTTGTGCTGCGTTTGTAGCCTTGCCAACATGTAATAGTGAGAAATTTTACAGGCTGGGCGTCGTTCCATGTGGTTTAGTCGGTAGAATGTCAGTGTGCTACACTGATGGCCGGGGTTCGAGTCCCGGCATGGAATCTTTTTCACTCCTTTGCGCCTTTTAAACAATTAATTTGATATTTGATTTTCATTTGAAATATTGTATATAAGGCGAATGATTCTCTCTGGAAAAATTTCTAAGTATTAATACAGCGATGAATTTTAAAATAAAATTTTGCTGTAAATATAAAATCTTAGCTTTTTACCGTACTTTTTAGCAAAATATCGCTATTTTGGAGTCCTATTCTTCTAAAACATTTTAAATTTTTCCACTTAAAAAACAATGCTTATCAACTGCCATATTTTTTTATTAAGTTCTATGCTTGATATTGAGTTCAAGCTTGATATTTAGAATGTGTAAGTTTTTTTAATTTGTTGTTATTTGTCATTGCTTTATTAAATATGAACATGGAGACTAACGGATATTAATACAGCTATTATTTATAGAGAGGCATGATAAGCGATATTTATTTAAAATTTTTATTCCCGTGTATATTGTATTTTGTGAATATGAGCTAAATAGATTTGGTATGTTTTATAGGAAAAGACTGATCTAGGAAATAGAAAAAAAAAAAACGAGTAAGAAAAATCATGCGTTAAGCATAGATTATAAAATACTTTCCAACACTTTCTGAATGCTTTAACAAGACATCGTAATTTAGGGAAATGACGTAAATAAGATAACTAAGTAAACATTTCAGAAAACGCATAAAACATTTGAAAAACTGATTTCAACAGTTACCGTCCATAGCCAAATATGTTTTCCAATTCTTTTGAACAGCTCTGTATTTGATCTGTAGGTTGATACACTGAAAAAAAATGAAGTACTCAAAAATGAGTAAACCGACGTACTCATATCGAATTGAATATTTTTGTATCTAAAATGAACCTATGCTTTCTCTATTTTGAAACATCACATGTTATAAAACCCAAACAAACGAATAGTTTTGTACCCTGTAATGGTTCATTTCATTTATAGCGGCATAAATGATGTTTATTAATGTAAATATTAAATTATGCACAGCATTTTAAAAATAATTTAAAAGTACTTGGAAATAATGCTCTTGTCATAAAAATATTCGATTTGAGTATCTTGCTAAGAATTTTGCTATTTTTCTTAATAAATAATCAATTAAACATTTCTTGTTAAGAACTTTGAACGGGAAATAAATGTCAGTACATTTTTACTTTAAATTTTAGGTTTTTTTTTTTGGGGGGGGGGGGGGGCAGTGCATAACGATTCATATTTGATCACAACCATGGAATAAAAAATGAATACATGTGTTTCTCAACTTTGAGTACATTTGGATCGGAGCTATTTTGAGTATGTGATGCATTTAAAATTGGGTACTTCTTACTCAATTTTGAGTACCCATTTTTTAAGTGTATATGTACTATATAATGGGAAAATTTAGTTTAGCAAGAAAACGCCTAACAGGTTGAAATTCTTTTTCAGCAATTTATACTAATGTAAGGAAAGATACTTGAATACTTTTGTACAACCCTGTAGTTTACATAGAATCTTTATTACACGCTACTATTTAGTTAAAATTTAATTCAAACTAAGACACTCTTAAAACTGCTGAAATCACATTTCCAGAAATTATCATTTATAGACGGCCATGTATCCATTTCCTTGCGTGACCCTGTGTATCATTTTATCCATATTCTACAAACATTTATTGGTAAATTAAATGCAGTTCAGCGAAAAAAAACATAACTCATTTAAATACCACCTTTAAGCAATTTGCGCCCATACCCAGTAATCCTTACGAATACTTTTGTGTAGCCTTGTATAGGAATTATAGCATTTATATACACGATACTATGCATAAATATTGTGAATCATAAAAGCGCATATCATAATTAAAAATACATTTCCAGCAAACATCGCTAATGAACAGTACTTCGGATACAATATAGTATATGAAATATTTTGGGTGTCCCTGTAAATGCTATATACGTATTATTCTTATTATACATGAAATAATTTATAGTATGTAAACCTAAGCGACATACATCAATTTCATTATATATGATATAGATTAACATAATTAAAGTATGCTGCAAACAATTCCCTCCACCCCTATATCATTATGTATTTGAATTCCTTTTTTAGCCCTGTAAATGAACAATAGCTATTCTGTGCATCGCATAGTCAACAGAATGCATATTTTAGTGCCCTTCATAAATGCATATAAATTTTATTATGTTTGAAAGCGTGCGTAAAATAATTAAAAATCATTTGAAACGATTTTTTCCCATAGGCCGTAATGTAACGGAAAACTTTTGGCTGGCCCTGTAAATGAACAAAGCATGCTACAAACTTCATTACAAATAGGTACCGTGCTATGGTAAACGTCAATAACATCCAAAAATTTCAGGGCAATCCGAGTATATTTTCGGAAGTTAGAGTGCGGACAGACTGCTAGACGGACAGACGGAGAGACAAACCTAAGTCATTAGCACTTTTCAACTTATGTCCTATATTATGTATCCTGTATTATATGAACTTTTAAAAAATATATACTAAAGCAGTTTAATCTATAACTTCCTATCAGGCATGAAAAATACTTTATTTCAATGCTTAAATATCATATTTTACTTTTTAGTGCCAATAATTACGCGTATCATAAACGTAGAAAATGAATTTACAATAGAAGAAAATTTAATAACCGATTCAGAATGTCTGTAATTAAATGTTTGATTAAAATCACAAGCACAAAAATTCTTACATACAATTTAAAAAAATAAATATACCAATTTGAAAAACACTAAAAATAATAATTAGTATTTATAATTGTACTATTAAACAACAGCAAAATACAATAAATAAATTAAATGCACTATTAGATTTAACAATCTCTCAAAAATATTTCCGTATGGTATAAGGAATTACTATTATTTTATAATTTTGGCAAATGTTAAATCTGAAAACATTGGTTTGAAGATTTAGGATTTTAAAAGATAATTTAAAATATTATTAGCACTAAAAGAAAATTCTTTCAAATGTTTCACTACTGTAATATGTAAAAATATATTTTCCCAGTATAATGTTAATTTCTAATCTGAAACAGTTTCGTAATCTCATGATAATCGAACATCATATTTAACCCCAAAATAATAATAACTATAAGTGTTAGTAATCAAAAAATAGTAAGAAGCCGATAAAATAATTCCAAATCATTGTCGTTCCATACATTTTCAATCTCAAGTAAGAGTAAATTAATGTTTATATTAATTCCAGTATGAGCTTAAGCCTGAATCAGTCACTGCGCAGATTTTTTTTTTTTTTTTGTTTTTTTTTCAAGCGATGGCAGATTAAGATATTTTTCTTTACAGTTATCGAATTGAAAAATATCGCTTCTGACATAAAGATCAGTCTCTTACAAATATAACCTAAAACTATTTAACTCATAATATACAAATCAGGAACAAAATATTTAAATTAAATAACACTTACATATTCGTTCCATTAATATCCGTGTATCCTAAAATGGTCATTTCCTTATCTTAAAGTGTTGTAGACTTGGTGATGTTCTAAAAACAGTGAACAATTTCGCGCGTCTTCTCATATTTATTTTTCTGTGGGCAGACGATTTTCAAGCAGATGTTCTGTTACAGATTATTTGTTTTTGTATACAAGAAATATTGAACTTGAATGCGCAGTAATTTTCTGAAAGTATCGTTAATTAAAATTTTGTATTTGAAGACATGTCCTATATATTTAACCTTTTCTTTTTATCCGTACCAAATAATTCAAGTTAAATGTATTGTAAAGTTCCTTTTTTCTAAATAATTATAATAATAATATTCTTAATTAGAGTTTATTAGATAAAACATTGTTTAAATTTTTAAAAGGTGTAAAAATAAATTTAATGGTATTAACGACCCCCCCCCCTTTTTCTTCTTCTTTTTTTTAAAGTAAAGTTTGTTTTGCACAAATTTTGTATATTTCTTTTATTTTCGGAAAATGCTAATTTTATTTAAAAAGTCTGAAAGAAGTAGAATTTATGACTTGAATACAAATTATAAAAATATTCTAAAGCAAGAAATGCATAGATGACTAAACTCTGAAGACTCTTTCTACGTGCTCATTAAAAGGTGCAGATTTAACTGTAATAGAAAATTTTTAGTTTGAAACCACAGAAGTGTTTCGAATAATCCTGGTCGGTAAAAAAAGAAAGAAAGAAAGAAATTTCCTCCCAGCAAACTAAATATGTAAAGTGTATAAATTTAATAATCCTAATTCTAAATATATTATCCAAATGCTAGATAAAATTGAAATCATGAAAAAGTATACATTCACTGTCTTAGATATCAAATGGATAAAATATAGCCTGAAAATTTAGTTTATTAATGCTTGTATCGTGCACTTTATTTATTATGCCCCCCCCCCCTCTCCCCTTTAGTGACAGAATTTACCATTTGCTATCCACTAATATATTTTCATTCCTTATGCCGCTATAACTCGTGACTGCTTAAAATATTTCTCTTCATTTTCAAAGATTTTTGAAGTTCATATTTTTGTCACACTGTGACTTACAATATAGTGGTTTTTTGTCACATATGTGACGTGACGTACGTTACATAGCAGTGACATAACAGTGACGTCACATTTTTTTTAAATAGAATTTGATAGGTTTTGACCAGAAAAATATAATTTTACAGTAAATAACATGTTTTAAAGAATTTTCGTAATTTTTTAAAGTTTTCTAAGAAGTTCACATCTCAGTCACAATGTGACATCACTGAGTGGTGGCATTTTGGTCACAGATGTGACGTGACCACAGTGACTTACAGTGACGTCACAATGACGTCACTGTGACCATGCATGCTATGAGGGCTCTTGCTAAAATGATACAGATAATTACATCAGATGCAGCCATAAATTTTTTTCAATTTTTTTCTCTTGCAGAGGTATGCTAGAGAAAGAAGGGCTAAAACTCTTTAATAGGAAATTTACTGCAGAATTTAAATCATCATTTAAATATCGATTTCAAGCATCGTGGCTTTATTTTGGTAGTCTTACCGTCCTCAAGATTTATTCCTGCACTTTTCGAAGTAAATTATTATTATTTATTTTTTTTTTTATTTAATCCAATGTAAATAACTGTTTCTAAAAATCAATAAACATTGTGGCTATCACTTAGCCTTAAGAGGCTACTTCAGCCAAACGAAAAGACCTGTTCGCTAATGCTAATCCTATGGAAGACATTTATAAAGATATCTCGTTTGAATTTAAATATTTTTAAATGATTTTTTTTTTTTTTTTTTTTTTTTTTTTTTTTTTTTTTTTTTTTGCATTGCATTGCATTGCATAGTTGAGATCGATCTGTACAAAGACCACTATTTACTTTTTTGATTTTGTTTATAGACATTTTTAATGAGGACACTTTCATTTTCGAAATCGGTTTCGAAAGTAAAAGCATCCTTATAAAAAAAAAAAAATCTGCAATCAAAATCCAAAAAGTAAAAAACGGCCTGCATACAGATCGATCTCATTTATCCAATACAAAAAAAAAAAAAAAAAAAAAAAAAAAATCATTTAAAAATATTGAAATGCGACCGAGATATCTTTATAAATTTCTTCCATAGGATTAGCATTAGCGAACGCGTCTTTTCGTTTGACTGAAGTAGCCTCTTAAGGGGGTTGATCACTCAGCTTCGGAATTCTCCTCCGTAATGTTAAGTCTATGGACTTTTGATGCATTCTTCAATTTAAAATATCTTCTCTGGAAATTCATATTTTTGACATCTTTTTTCTGTGTTCTCTTCTTAAAGGATGTCTCTTTTTTTCTTAGTTTTCAAAATATTTCTAAAATCTATGCTGAATTTAATATTTTATGTGTTAAAAGCGGGCGAACTGTGAGTAAGATTTTAACACTTCCTATAAAATTAAGTTTATACTTTAGAAATACTTTGAGAACTAAGAAAAAAAGAGACAGCTTTTAGAAAGTGTACACAAAAAAATAGAAGTTAAAAAAATTAATTTCCATAGGAGATATTTTAAATATACGAATGCATCCAATGCCCATAGACTTAACATTCCGGAGGAGAATTCCGAATCTGAGTGACCAGCCCTCTTAACATGATTTGTCTAAAAATAGGTGGTAATTTTCCTTACCATCCCCTTTTTTTCCCTTACCGTCCCTTTTTTCCCTTACCATCCCTTTTCCCCCTTACCGTTCTTTTTTTTTTTTATCGCACCATTTTTTCCCCTTACCGTTCCTTCCTTAACGTCCCTAATGTCATAAAGTTGCCCTTTTGGATTTGAGAACACCCTTAACACCCCTTTAAGACAATGTTATACCAAAATTTTGTACTAAAAATACTACATTGTTATTATTTCTTATTTGAATGTTCTGTGAGTACTATGCAAATTCATTATAAGTAAAAACTTAGAAGAAAATAAAAAGTTAGAGAGGTAAAATAGTAAGTAAAATTAAACTCGCAAGTTTAACTTAAACCTCAGTTAAATAAAAAGATCGTCGTTGCTGACCATTTTTTCTTTATTTTGAATGATTAAGGCATTCGTCTATAAGTTTAAAGTGTTGTTTTATTAAATTTAATTTCACCAGATTATTATTCCTGAAAGTTAAAATTTTGTGAGAATGCCTCATACACTTTACTGAGTGAAAAGGCAATGAAATTTTGATTAAATTTTCAACAACATATTTGTGCGAACCAGGGGCGTAAACCACCCTGGTTGCGTAGGGGGGTGTAGACTCATAAATTTCCGACTCCAAGAAGAAAAATTTCCGAGTACTATTGCCAACAAAATGCCGACTAATTAATATATATACACACACACTCATGTCCAAAAGTTTAGCATATATGATAAAAACGAAGAAAGGATATCGTAAATATCTTACGAAAATATTAAACTTTATAGATGATAGATGAAAGTCTCAAGATAATTATGACTGAGCGTATCGAGATAGTCAAATAGGTTTTAAAGCGCTAATGTTGATTCCTTTTGAATTATTAATGTATGTCTCTAAAAATTAGTGGCGAAGTACTATATGATTAATATGTGTAGAAAATTGCGGTTTGGAACTCCAAACTGCATTGTTTGATAGCGATATATCTTGTTTCTAAATGTACAAAATTTGATGAAACTGGATGATTGAAGACCTGGGGATTCGATTCGATGCCCGTTTTTTTTTTTTTTTTTTTTTTTTTTTTTTTTTTTACCAATAAAGGGCTGATTGCATTTTATTTTTTCTGCGTATAACATATTTATTCACATAGACTCCACTCCGGATAGAAATTCAAATTCTGAAATAAGCATAAGGAATCCTGTTACCAGTGTACGATGTACGTCTACAACATAAAAAAAGTCAAAATTTAAAAGATTGAAAATTTTCGAATGAACAAAACTTATATCCATTTCTTAGTACTTCAATAAAAGTTAATAAAATTTTGTACGTTTAGTAACGCTATGTGACAAAGCAGTTTTTGATTCCAATCCGCATTTTCCTATTCATATTATTAATCATAGACTTTCTCCCCTAATTTTTAGATAAATTTATTAATAATTCGAAAAGAATCGACATCAGCGATTTAAAATTATTTAACTAGTATCTCAATACGATACGCGAAGTCATAATTATCTTGTGAATTTGGGCTATAAACTTCAATAATTTCGTAAGATATTTAATACTCCCTTTCTACGTTTTTGTCATATATGCTAAAATTTTGGATATGAGTATATATGTCGTAGGCTAATTGAGAAATCCGGCTCTTTGCAAAGAGCCGGGCTAATTGGAGAATCCATCTCCCTTTTTCCAGTTAGCCTGATATTTTTCAGGCTTATTGCAAAGAGCCTAGAAACAGTGTTGAATTCAGACACTTTTCTCCGGGAGGGATTTCTGTGGCTCCGGGGGGGAAATTATAGAGTTCCGGCGGAAATTGCACTTTTTGACCATTGAAAACACAAAATCTCAAATCTTCCGGGGGGGACATCTCATTGCTCCGGAGGGGAATGTCCCCCCCGGGCCACCCCCTGAAATCAACACTGCCTAGAAAGCGTTAGGCTAATTGAAAAATGACCACTTATTATCCGATCAGGGTGATATTTTTAGCTCACAGGCTATCAAAGCCTGAGAGCTTATGTGCCCGCCGATTCTGTATGTACGTGTGTGCGTACATATTTACGTAAAGCGATAACTCTTGATAGAAATATCCGATTTGCTTCAAATTTTTTTTCTAGGTTCATTCTGATAAGGTGCTTCCCCGATTGGTTTTTGGGGTTCATTGGTTAAGGATAAAGGGGAAAAGGGGGCTAGTCCCCCCCCCCCAACCTTAATTTATATAAATGGGTTTTTCATGCAGAAATATTCGATTTGCTCCAAATTTGGTATACTGGTTTATTGCGTTAAGGAGCTTCCCTGATTAGATTTGGAGGTTCATTAGTTAAGTATAAAGGGAGGAAAGGGGGGCTAGACCCCCCCTTAATTTAGATAAATGGATTTTTCATGCAGGGTTATTCGATTTGCTTCAAATATCGTATACCGTTTTATTATGTTAAGGTTGGTTGTATTTGGTTGTATTTATGTCGGCCAATTATCAGCACGTGGGATATAGGCCCTAAGGGGGGGAGTGCCTTCCGTGGAGGTCTTTCTAAGGGAACCTAACCCGTATTAACGCTTGGAGAACCAAGGTTCGAAGAAAACCACGAAAACTCCGAACGATTAGGCCGACGGGCGCGATTGGGATCGAACCCAGCACCTCCCGTCTACCAGCTTCGAGAGCAGAACCTCTCGGCCACTCGTGGGGCTATTATGTTAAGGAGCTGCCTTGATTAGATTTGGAGATCTATTGGTTAAGTATAAAGGAGGGACAGGGGGCTAGTGTCCCCTTAATTTAGATAAATGGGTTTTTCATACAGAATTATTCGATTTGCTTCAAATTTGATATACCAGTTTATTACGATATGGCTTCCTTCATTTGATTTGGAGGTTCATTGGTTAAGTATTAAAGTGGGGAAAGGGGGGCAATTGCCCCTCCCCTTAATTTAGATAAATGCGTTTTCATGCAGAATTATCTAATTTAGTTTTTTTTTTTAGGTTCATTCTAATAAGGAGCTTTTCTGATTAGATTTGAAAGTTCATTGGTTTAGCATAAAGGGAGAAATTGGGGAGCTAATACCTCCCTTAAATTAGTGAAATGGTTTTTTCATGCAGAATTATCTGATTTGCTTCAAATTTGGTATACCAGTTTATTATGTTAAGTAGCTTCCCTGATTAGATTTCGAGGTTCTTTGGTTAAGTAGAAAGAGGGGCAACGGCGACTAATCCCTTCATTTATTTTTCGAGGGGCATTATTCTTTGAAATAAGAGTATAATATACAATTAGTGTGAATAGCATGTGAGCTCATTGCCATCAGTTTAACTAGGCAATTTTCTTTTTATTAGGTTTATTAACGCATAACCCTACCCAAACCCGAAAAATAAATTACAACAGACCGTACCCCGATCCGAGCAAGACAAAATAATTTCAGTCTACATGCAACCCGACCCGAACCTGAGAGTTCCATTTGAAAAAACCCGAAATCCCGAATCAAATCTGATAACCGACAAAAATATTCCAAAGATCCATAACCGGATCCGAACAAGACAAATTAGTTTCCGTGGACACGCAACGCTACCAGAACCTGAAAATTCCATTCGAAGTCAACCTGAAACCCATCCCGAACCAAATCTTAACCGACAAAAATATTCCAAAGAACTATAACCCGATGCAAGCCAGAGAAAATAATCTCCGTCCACCGGCAACCGGATCCGAACCTGAAAGTTCTAATTGAACTCAATCCGAAACCTGGTTGTGGTCAGTTTTCGAGTTGACTTCAAATGGAACCTTCAAGTTCGGATCCGGTTGAAAAAAAATTAAACTAAATTAGATAATTCTGCATGAAAACCCATTTATCTAAATTAAGGGGAAAGGCGATTGCCCCCCTTTCCCCCCTTTTATACTTAACCAATGAACCTCCAAACAAAATGAAGGAAGCCATATCGTAATAAACTGGTATATCAAATTTGAAGCAAATCGAATAATTCTGTATGAAAAACCCATTTATATAAATTATGGGGACACTAGCCGCTGTCCCTCCTTTATACTTAACCAATAAATCTCCAAATCTAACCAAGGCAGCTCCTTAACATAATAAACCGGTATACGAAATTTGGAGCAAATCAAATAACTCTGCATGAAAAACCCTTTTTTCTAAATTAAGGGGGGGTCTAACCCCCCCCTTTCCTCCCTTTATACTTAACTAGTGAACCTCTAAATCTAATCAAGCCATCTCCTTAACATACTAAAACAGTATGCCAAATTTGAGCTAATCGAATAATTCTACATGGAAAACGCATTTATCTAAATTAAGGGGAGAGGCAATTGCCCCCCTTTCCACCCTTTATACATAATAATGATCTTCCAAATGTAATCAGGGAAGCTGCTTAACATAATTAACCGGTATACCAAATTTACTGCAAATCGCATATATCTGCATGAAAAACCCATTTATCTAAACTACGGGGGGGGGGCTTCCCCCCTTTCCTCTCTTTATATGTAACTAATGAACCTCCAAATCTGATCAAGGCAGCTTCTTAACTTAATAAACCGGTATACCAAGTTTGCTGCAAATCGAATAATTCATCATGAAAAACCGATTTATCTAAATTAAGGGGGGTAGCCCCCTTTCCCCCCTTTATACTTAAATAATGAACTTCCAAATCTAATCAGGGAAGCTCCTTAACACAATAAACCGGTATACCAAATTTGGAGCAAATTGAATATTTCTGCATGAAAAACCCATTTATATAAATTAAGGGGGGGGGGACTAGCCCCCCTTTCCCCCCCTTTATCTTTAACCAATGAACCCCAAAAACTAATCAGGGAAGCACCTCATCAGAATGAACCTAGAAAAAAAATTGAAGCAAATCGGAAATTTCTATGAAGAGTTATCGCGTTACGTACGTACGTACGTACGTACACACGTACATACAGAATCGGCGGGAAAATAAGCTCTCAGGCTTTGATAGCCTGTGAGCTAAAAATATCACCCTGATCGGATAATAAGTGGTCATTTTTCAATTAGCCTAACGCTTCCTAGGTTCTTTGCAATAAGCCTGAAAAATATCAGGCTAATTGGAAAAAGGGAGATGGATTCTCCAATTTTCCCGGCTCTTTGCAATGCAAAGAGCCGGATTTCTCAATTAGCCTACGACATATATACTAAATATTTGCAATTCAGTTTTGAATTTTCATCGGATATCATCTAAATTCCGTGATACACGTTTCTAACTAAATTTAAAGTTAGATAAAAAAAAAAAAAAAAAAAAAAAAAAAAAAAGTAGTTTCTTCACTTCAATCAGTATGTCTTAAAATTTCCAGACTAAACTAAAAACTTTCTGACTATAAATAAATACAGCTGGATCTCGATATCTCGAAGTCAAAGGGAACAGAAAAAAGTTCGGAATATCAAAGTTTTTGATCAAAATATCAAGGTTACAAATAATATTAACATTGCTGGAATATGTATATAAATATTTTGTTTCTTCATATCGAGGTTTTCGAGTTCACAATATTTGACAAATCAAAGTTTTTCTGAATAGTTTTAATCACAAAAATAAAATCCTTAATATTTCCGACTAAGTATAAATTTATATAGGTTTTCTTCGTTCTAAATTGTTTTTTCTAATTTTCTAATTAAAAACTACAAGGAAAAAAAATCCGACTAAGAATAAAATTTTATAGGTTTTCTTCGCTCTAACTTGTTTTTCTTATTTACTAATTAAAAACTACAAAAATATTTCTCCAATTCATAAGTTTTTATCCGTTAATGCCATTTTTTTTTCGACTAAATTTACTTTTTTCCGATCGAACGGGAATTTTTCCGACTGATTTTTTCGTAGGGGGGGGTGTTGCACCCCCCCGTACCCCCCCCAGGATTTACGCCCCTGGTGCGAACAGATATTTTCATTTACCAGCGTTGTTAAAACTCGGTACCGGTGTCGTCTTGAATTGAAAAATGGCTTTCTATCTTGCATTAAAAAATCCGTAAGCATATTTCAAACAAGTAGGAAGAAATTTTACACTTGTCGGGCTAGCTCAAATTAACTCACACATGAATTTCATATTATTTCAAGATATCAATTTCTCGGGGTATAACTTTTTAAATGTTTTTAATTTCTTCATAGTAAGATGGCACATCACAAATAGAACAGAACAACACGTATACACAAAAAATAATAGCGCGAATATAACTTTTCACATTGCTAAAGTCGGCACAACTGAAACAGAACAGAACTCTAACGAACTAACAGCATTTCTTATTGGGCAAAGCTCACGGAAAGCTGGTCACGTGATTGCCGGTAAAGATTAAGTGTGTAGCGCGCGTTACACACTTAAAATGTTTCTACTCGTCTGCACTTAAATTAGCTTAAATTATTCTGTAATAATTAAGCTAACTTCAATAACTGTTTTTTCTTTTACAATTAAACAATCTAAAAGATTTTTGTCATGATCAAATAAGCATTTACGATTTTATTATAATCAAATAAGCATTTAAAATTTTGTTATATTTAAAAAAAGGGGACTTTCATAATAATAAGAGAGAAGTTCTCTATGTGCGAATATAGTTATGCTTTTTATAAATTCGTATTAGTGGGCCAAAATACAGTAAACCTATTTGAAACAAGTTTTACCCTTAAAATGTATGATACTTACACAAACTTAAATTATTTTGTAATAATTTAACTTCAATAGCTTTTTTTTCTTTTACAATTAAACAAATTATAAAGATTTTTGTCGCGATCAAATAAGCATTTACGATTTTATTATAATAAGCATTAATTTTTTTTCTTTCTTTTTTTAAACAAGTCGAAAATTGTACGTGAAACTTGGCACTTGGCACATGAGGTGCGTTCGTACTAGAACTAGTTTTATCAATATTCAGATCTTGGTGCAATAGCTGATGTACTCTTATGCAAAAATGCATGAATACAAAAATTATTACGATTCTATATATTAAGTTCAGTAATACGGAAATAATAGGATTCAATCTTAAATTTGATGTAATCACCAGACAACCTAGAATCCATGATCTATCATGGGCTATCATTGAATTAATTACGTATGATAGGATTTAATGGAATGAAGAAAACTTTTATTAATATCTTTTTAAGTTTTGATTCGATTTTCATAAAATTTGAAATGACTCTGCAAAATTCTGGAACGAATATATATTTTAAATCATTCAGCTGGGTATATGCGGACAGACGGACGGATCAAACGACGACTATAGATGCTACGTATTTGTATAATTACGAACGCACCTAAAAAGGGTGACTTTCAAATGAATAAGATAGAAGTTATCTGATTATTACTGTACAAATTAGTTTTATTATTATTATTATTATTCGATATAGTGGTCCGCAGGCTTTAAAATTATTAATTTAGAAGTCCATGGGTTCCGAAATGTTTGTTATTACTGGTTTAAAGAATTAAATTCCTTTTAAGGATGTTCTCAACTGCTCTGCTCAACAAGCGCAAAACGTTTTGACATATTTACAAATTCATTTTTTAACGGAAAGATATAAAACTGGAAGGCCTGACTATGAAAGCGATTTGGAATCGAACTTTGTTTTCCTTTTTTTGATCAATCAATTACCTATTGAGTTATAAGCGAGTTTGATCACGTGTCAAAAACGTATTTCTCTCTTCGCTGACTGGTTTTTCTGCTTTCATACGCAACTTCGGTTCAAAACGTCAACTTTGACACTATTTTCTGAAAGATCTATTGCGTTCGAAAAAAAAAAAAAAAAAACCCAGCTCGATTACATAGTTTCTGAACAACAACAACAACTTCTAGTTTCATGCATTTCCGACTAAAAATAAATTTAAACTTATGTCATAAAGGTGCCCTGTTGGATTTGAGAACAGCCTTAAAATGTTTCAAAATATTAAAAAAAGTTATTACTTTTTTTGTATTCTGTAATGAACTTTGAATAGATGAAATAAATAAATAAATATAAAAAAAAAGTTTATAAAAATGTCAAACTCTTTATAGAAATGTAATACTTGAGTACTCTTAAATAACCCTAACCTACCATTCCGCATAACAAAATATTCCTGTTCTAACTTATCAACCTTGCATTCTCCAAATATTTCAATAAAGCGTCTAATTTTTATTTTTCCTTATGTTTTAACAGCCAACAATACAGAAATTCTTTTCACAAAATTACCTAAGAGTGAAAGTACCTGGTGAAGGCTTTCAGTGGAAGTTAAGCTATAAGTCCGTTTCTTTACCATGATCAGTGTTGTCCAGTAGATACAATAGGTATAGATATAGATATATTTTTTGAACAAATAAAAATAATGGCTAATAAGGAATCTCCCAATCTACAACACTCGAGAATAACAGTTTCTTTTTATGATGGAAGCGCTTTTATCATATTGAAAGCAATAGTAACTTTGTCATAAGAAAAGAAAGTCTTTATTAAAAATGTATAATACTTGAGTACTTTCAAATTCAATTGACACTACCAAACATTAGGTAACTTAACTTAATAAGTAACTTTGTCGTAAATAAAAGAAACATTGACACTACCAAACATTCCGCAAACAATTTAATAAAATGCCTTCTGATATAATCCAACAAAATATTACTGTTAACTCATGAACCTTGCATTCTCCAAACATTTTAATAAAGCGACTAGGTAATCCCACCATTAGAAAAAAAAAAAGGAAACTCTTTATAAAAGTGTAATACTTGAGTACTCTTAACTAACCCTACCTAACATCCCGTAAATAATTAAAGGTTGTTCACAAATCCAAAGGAGCTATTACAAAGGAGCTTATTACTATTTTAGTACTTTCTGACAGATTTTTACTTTCTTCTATCTTTACAAGAAGAAAGTACGTGAAAATTTTCGACTTTCGGTTTTCGACGGATTTACACGTTTTAGGGGTCAGAGATTCCGAAAAACATGTTTTTACGAAATGTCTGTCTGTGAGTCTGTGCATCTGTGAGTCTGTCTGTCTGTATGTGACACAAATTTTGTGGGCGCTCTATCTCAAGAACTAATGCACGGAATTTAATAAAAATTTATGTTCAGTTAGTCCCCGATATAAATTGGTGCTGATTAGTTTTTGGTGTAAATCGCTCAACAGGTGGCGCTGCTATGCAGCCTTTTTCACGATTTCCGCAATAGCTCAATCTCCAGAACTAACGCACGGATTTTCATCAAACTTCAGTTTAAGTTAGTCCTTAACATGAATTGAAATTTTGCACATTTTGTTATAAATCGCTCAACAGGTGGCGCTGCTATACTGCATTTTTTACGATTCCGCAATAGCTCTACCTCAACAACTAATGTTTGGATTTTCATCAAACTTCAGATTCAAGTATGCTTTGATATGAATTAGTGCTGTTTGTGTTTTGGTGCAAATCGCTCTACAGGTGGCGCTGCTATGCTGCACTTTTCAGAATTTCCATTATAGCTGTATCTCAAGAACTAATGCAATAATTTTCACCAAACTTCAGAATCAGTTAATCCTTGACATGAATTGACATTTTGTACATCTTGGTGTAAATCTCTCAACAGGTGGCGCTGCTATGCTGTATTTTTCAGAATTTCCAGTATAGGTGTATCTCAAGAACTAATGCACGAATTTTCATCAAATTTCAGATTCAGGTATACATTGGTATGTGTGCTGTTTATGTTTTGGTGTAAATCGCTCAACAGGTGGCGCTGCTATGCTACATTTTTCAGAATTTCCGCTATAGCTCTATCTCAAGAACTAAGGCATAAATTTTTATCAAACTTCAAATTCAGATACGCTTTGATATGAATTTGTGCTAAATTGATGTAATTTCTCGTACTATTTAAATGATTTAATTGACGTGATTTATATAGAAGAAAGTTTTGTGATGGTCACAACATACTAATTAAATTCATTTTTGTTCTAAAACGCATGAAATTAAAGATGTTCTTGTTTAGAAACTATGTAATCGAATGGAGTTTTCCATTTTTTAGTAAAGGCAGAAGATCTTTCAGAAAATACTGTCAAAGTTGCGTTTTGAACCTAATTTCCAACGCGACTAAGGAGAAAATCCATTCGTCACGTGACAAAATCACTTATAATTATGTAAGTAATACATTTATCAAAAAATTGAAAACTCATTTAGTTACAAATCGCTTCAATAGTCACACATGCCAATTTTGTGCCTTACGTTTAAAAAGGAGTTCGCAAATGTGTCAGATATTTTCGTGCTTATTGAACAGTGCACGTGACTTCTGATATAATCTACAATATATTCCAGTTCTAACTTATTAACCTTGTATTCTCCAAAGATTTCAATAAAGCAACACTAATTTTACCCATACATTAACCGTATCAAACGTTCTCTCTTGGAATCAGTGATTCGGCATGAAATATAAAAGATTCCGTAAACACAATCCTCGCTTACGGGTTCCAGCTGCTGATTTAAAAAGAAGAAGAAAAATAAAGGTGAATAAAGATTTTTACTTTTTTTTATTATAGAGATTCTTCTCACCTGCGTTTTCCCCCTTTCTGCTCCCCCGGATGCTGTATTTATAGACCCTCACGTTCTTTGAAAGAATGTTGTGCGTGGTGAACCCCCAACAGCTGATGAAATGTTAATTTACGAACAAATGTGTACAAGTAAGAGATTGTTTACATATTATAAATTCAGTTATATGATAAATTAAAGACCAAATAACAAAGATGTAGTAACAACAGGAGAGGATGTTTACGATGATTTATTCGCAGTCATTTTCGCAGTAATCTTCTTTTTACTGAAAAATGTAACTTTTTCTGTTTCTAATAAGCACCGTAAAAATCGGTGACATATTTAGCAGAAAAAAAAATGCAAGTGATAGGAAAAGTATAAAAGTAAAAATAGTAAAAAAAAAGTTTTATAAGCAATCAGTGTTTATCTTAAAAATGTCGAATCAGTCCCGAATATGGAAAATTCACCAGTGTTTTCTTTACACACTTGCTAGAAAGCGCGAGCTATTGAACTTATTACAAAAATTATTTTTTCTCTCTTTCTTTTTTTAAATATGACAACAGGAAAGAAGAAAAAGAAGAAGAAAAAAAAAACATTATGTAAGGCTAAATAAATAACAAAACTTTGTATGAATCACCATAAAACAAAAGAACACACAGGACGCGTTTTGGGATGGAAAAATTCATACAAAGTTTTATTATTTATTTGTGATTTATTGCCAGTTTTTTTCGATGTTGTTTTATCATTATTTAAGGCTGTTCTCAAATCCAAAGGATCTTCTTTCTTTCGTATTTTTTAAATTCCTTTTTGTTCGGAAATGCACGAAATGAGCAGCTGTTCTTATTTAGAAACTATGTAATCGAAAGACGTTTCCACTGATTGGTAGAGGCAGAAGATGCTTCAAAATATGCTGTCAAAGTTGGCGTTACCAACTGAATTTCCGGACACCACACCACTAGGAAGCAGAAAAACCTGTCGTCACGTGACCTCAATCGCTTATAACTCGATAAGTAATTTATTCCTCAAAAAATGGAAACATATCCCAAATCGCTTCAATAACCTGGCTTGCGAATTTCATACCTTTGCGTTTAAAAATGAATTAGAAAATGTGTCAGAAAGTTTCACGTTGTTGAGCAATGGATTTGAGAACCACCTTAAACTATCTTTTCAGAATTGCTAAATCAGTTTCTCAATGTATAATCATAATTTAATATGATACTATTACTTGATTAATCGAAAGGCATCTTGATGGTATAAAAAATGCTTAAGGCTGTTCTCAAATACAAAAGTGTAACTTTTTGACATAAGTTTTAATTTATTTTTGTTCGGAAATACATGAAACTAGCAGGTGTGTTAAGAAACTATAGAATCGAGCTGTTTTTTGCTTTTTTTTTTTTTTTTTTTTTTTTTTTTTTTTGCAAACGCAATAGATTTTTCAGAAAAAAGTGTCAAAGTGGGCGTTTAGAACCGAATTTCCACGCAAAAGAAGAATAACCACTCAAGAAATGTTGAAAAACATCTTTGTCACGTGATCAAAATCGCTTATAACTCAATAGGTAATTTATTTATCAAAAAATAGAAAACACAGTTCGATTCCAAATCGCTTCCATAGTTAGGCCTTCCAATTTTATATCTTTCTGTTAAAAAATGAATTTTTAAATGAGTCAAAACGTTTTGCACTTGTTGAGCAGAGCAATTGAGAATAGCCTTAATATTTTGCAATGGTTAAGTAATGAAGTTCTGAGTGTAAAACAGTTCTGACGTCTGGGTGTATTGGCAAAGAAATATACCATGCAAAAAAATTGTGTACCTTCACTGAAAATTGTTTATTTTTAGTATGTCATTGCAAAGTTTTTCATTTCCATAATTTTTCTTATGTTTTTAATCATTTGTTTAGTTGGAGCATAATTATGCTTCTCGTGTATAATTTTATCTTGCTTATTTTTAGAAATCCCCCTCCCCCCCCCCCCCCTCTCTCACGCACACATACATGGTATCCATTCTAATCGTTGACTAACAGCTAATTCCTAAACCGTTAATTTTAGATGTATAGTTCCAATTGCAAAAATGTTTCCAATAATGTTCTTGATCATTTCAAAATCCATTTTTTGTCAGTTTTTTTCCCCTTAAAGTTACGAAATTAAATTTTTTTATTCGACCCCTGACTCCTATAAGTTACATTTAGAATAAAAATTCCTCCATTCTCTGACAAGCAAAACAGCAAAAATTCCATTCGTTACTAAAAATGGAAAGATGCTGTTTTAGTACTGAAAAACTCCGAAATTTCACAAAATTCAAAGTATCGTAACTCGCTGAGTTTTGGTTATAGAAGAATAGAATTTTTATTGCTTTACTTGTCACAGCATGGAGAAAAATTTTCTAAATATGACTTATAAGAACCATGCTGGACCGTATCAAAAATTAACGTTTCGTAACTTTTGAATAAATAACAATTTTCACGTAAATGGGTTTTCATGTAAGGAAAAACAAAATTTGAAACGTTTTTGAAAATGAAACTGTATCTCTGAAACTAACTGTTTAGTTTACGAATTAGCTAATGATTAAAAATAAAGAGACTAACCCTGAATATAATCAAGAATTCGGTTTAAGGATTTTGAAAGCTTATTTACAAATAATTTTAAATTTCTGAAATAAAATATCTTTAATATGCTAAAGTCCAGCGTTGTAATTCACATTTCTTACATATTGTTCTAACTGTGAAAGAAATTCATTGATTTTAAAAGAATAGGATAACTGATACACAGTTTAACACCCAGATAATAAAACTTTTAAGTGCTTTTTAATAAATTCGCAAACTGAAGGCTAGAAAACAAACTGTTTTCTTTACTTCCTCTTCTAAAATTCAATTTATTTTTATATACTTATGAATAAAAAATGACTGACGTTTTCGCCATTTAATCGGGATAAATGTATTGACTGAAGTTAGTACTTGGAAAAATCAACTTTCGATCCGTTTTGTGATGGTAGGTGTTATCGATTACACATTTTGATATTAAACGAGAATTGGTCAAAGGTGAAGCATTTTTTTAACGTCTTATAAACCAATATTTCCTTCTAGGAATAACAATTAAAATATTTATTGTAAAACAAAACTATAATTAATGGAAGATCTAATTATTTTTTCACGTTTCACATAAAAAATCAGCAGTACACAGGTTGTTCGGAAATGCATGAAACTAGCAGGTGTTGTTATTCAGAAACTATGTAATCGAACTGTTTTTTTTTTCGTTTTTTTGCAAACGCAATGATTTTTCAGAAAATGGTGTCAAAGTGAGCGTTTTGAACCGAATTCCGCTCGAAAGAAGAATAACCACTCAAGAAAGGGCGAAAAACGTCTTTAAATAGCTTATAACTCAATAGGTAATTTATTGATCAAAAAATGGAAAACTCAGTTCGATTCCAAATCGCTTTCCAAATCGTCAGGCCTTCCAATTTTATATCTTTCCGTTAAGAGGCTACTTCAGTCAAATGAAAAGACGCATTCGCTAATGCTAATCCTATGGAAGAAATTTATAAAGATATCTCGGTCGCATTTCAATATTTTTAAACGATTTCTTTTGCATTGAATAGTTGAGATCGATCTGTATGCAAGCTGTATTTTACTTTTTCGATTTTGATTGCAGATATTTTTTATGAAGAGGCTTTTACTTTCGAAACCGGTTCCGAAAATGAAAGTGTCCTCATAAAAATACCTGTAAACGAAATCAAAAAAGTAAACAACGGCCTTTGTACAGATCAATCTCAACTATTCAATGCAAAAGAAATCATTTAAAAATATTGAAATGCGACCGAGTTATCTTTATAAATTTCTTCCATAGGATTAGCATTAGCGAGCGGGTCTTTTCGTTTGACTGAAGTAGCCTCTTAAAAAATGAATTTGTAAATGTGTCAAAACGTTTTGCGCTTCTTGAGCAGAGCAGTTGAGAACAGCCTTAAGGCGGTTTTTAAATGCACTGCTCAACAAGCACGAAGCTTTCTGACACATTTACTGACTCATTTTTAAACGTAAAGGCACAAAATTGAAGCTATTTGGAATCGGAATGAGTTTTTCCGTTTTTTGATAAATAAATTAATCATGGAGTTAGTTATAAGCAATTTTGAACACGTGGCAATTGGATTTTCTCCTCTCTCTGACTGGTTTTTCTCCTTTTGTCCGGAAATTCAGTGACATATTTTGTAACTAATAAAATGGAATATGAAAAAATAATTAAAATTAAACTCGAGTCCGAATATGGACTGCTAGCGTTTGATTAAGTTTCCGATTGATAAATGCGGAAAACTAACTGATTATACTAATATACAATTAACTAACTGTATATATTATATACAATTAGTAATTATTTTTTATTTATCAATTATTAATTATCAATATTTAATTTATTATTATTGTTATTTATTTATTTATTATGAATTTTTAATTATATTACTAATGATTATTAATTATTTATTTGTTTATATTATGTATATAGCGAAATCTGCGAAAACGAAATACATGTCTATACCGGGGAATTTTCTTGCCTTGGTGAAAATAATATAATGAAATTATAACAAACTGAAACATGTCTAAAACTGAATTTTTCGCCAATCCCTGTTTTTCTGTTCCAGCAAGTTTTACTGCTTTCATCTTCGGTAAGTAAGGGTAGGGGAATTGTAAAACTTTTGGGCTGCATGTTAAAAGTTTGTTATTGCCTAGAGAGTAATCATAATTTCACTATGACACTTGCTATTGGGAATGGAAACATTTCTTATCAAAGAGATAGCAATGGGATAAAGCATAGTTTTATTTTAGCTTTGTTTGTTCGAAGAATTGTACGACCAGTGGGGATAAACCCCGTTCTGCTAATAAGATAAAGCAGCAATCAAGATCAGATAAAGACGTGAGTCAACAGATGCCATATTGAATACACAGTATGACTCTATAAAGTAAACAAACAATAATAATAATAATAATAATAATAACAGGAATAAATTCTGAACTCACAAATCTTTATAAAACAATTTTTAAGCACAGATTAGGGGGAAAAAAAGAGAAAACATCAGCAGCAACACATATACATATCGCAGAAAATAAAATTTATAACAATTGTTTTTTTTTTTTTTTTTAACTATATAAGAAATCCCTTTACAAAGACTTGAAACAACGGAGTTTAAATTTACGTTCGGTGTCGTAGTTAAAAGTAAATAACACTCCTGGCGAGGTTTAACATTACCTAAAACGCAAGACCTGTTTAATACACTGTCCTGCGGGACCTGGCACACAAGAATAACAATTTCAGGGTCCCATCATAAAAACTAGTCAGATGTGGCAATCCCAAAACTTTCTTCTATCTCATACATGTTAATAATTCCTAAAAAGTGCATCATAACTGCGGCACTGGCTAGGTGATTTACACCAAAATCTAATCAGAAACAACTTATGTCAACTTCTAATTGAGTTGAAGTTTGATGAAAATTCGTGCATTAGTTTTTGAGATACAGTTATTACGGAAACCGTGAAAAATGCAGCATAGTAACGCCACCTGTTGGGAGATTTACACCAAAAACTAAACAACACTAATTTATATCAAGGACTAACTGAATCTGAAGTTTGATGTAAATTCGTGCATTAGTTCTTAAGATAGAGCTATTGCAATTATTATGAATAATGCAGCATAACAGCGCCATCTATTGGGTGATATGCACCAAAATGTTATCAGCACCAAATTATCTCAAGGACTAACTGAATCTGAAGTTTTCTGAAAATCCGTGCTTTAGTTCTTGAAATACAGCTACTGTGGAAATCATGAATAATACAGCATAGCAGCGCCACCTGCTGGGAGATTTACACCAAAAACTAATCAGCACCAATTTATATCAGAGACTAAATGAATCTAAAGTTTTATTAAATTCCGTTCATTATTTTTTGAGATAGAGTGCCCACAAAATTTGTGTCCCACACTCACAGACAGACATTTTGTAAAAACATGTTTTTCGGGATCTCTGACTCCTAAAACGTGTAAATCCGTCGAAAACGGGAATTCGAAAATTTTTACGAATCCAATACTTTCTTCCTGTAAAGATAGAAGAAAGTAAAAATAATAGATTTTATACATGATCACATGATAACAAATTTGCCTTCAATTAATACTGTTCCATAAGCTGGCTACATTTCCAAAAAATTTCAAGGCTGTAAAAACTTTACAAAATCATAACTTTTTAAGTTTTACCTTTTTTTTAAAATTCATAAATTTCATGGTTAAAATCCCCCAGAGAACATTTAAATACTGATAAGATGCATACAAGACCTCTTGTATTAACATGAAATATGATGTGCAAAAACCAAAGTAAAGAAAAGTATAAAAAGCATAATTTTTTTACCATTCAATTGTTTAAAGGCTTCGTAATAGATGCCTTTATTTCAAAACAAAATTGATGAAGGAAAAAGTTAGGAGCCAATAGCAACCAGATTGTATGTGTGTTGACGTTATTGCTTCTTTCTCCTTTCCTTCTTCTTCTACTTCTTTTTTTTTCCGCTTAAGTTTGAAGGGATGCTCTTTTATGAAACATTTAAACACACAGATGTTACATTTTGTGCAATTCTATACGTCGGTTTTTATGTGCCACGTATTTACCAAACACTACCTTACGATAATTTAATGCATCGAAATTGTTCATTTTATGAGTAACAAAGATTCAAAACATCTCCCAGATGAGAATCCTGGCTGCGCTACTGACAAGGTTATTTTATTATTATTTATTATCCTTATTCATACAATAATACAGTCAACGCTCGTTATAACGACCGCCCGTTATAGCGACCGTTCCATTATAATGACCTATGCAAAATATCCCTTTTATGATAAGTTATTTTTACATCCAATACAACGTCCAGCCAGCAGCTTATTTCCCAATACAGCGACCGAATTGAACTTTCCTCCAGATTTTTTTTCCAAAAAAAAGATTACCATTTTCTTTACCTCATTGCCGAGAACTCATTGCTCACTGCGCGTTGGTGCCTATTGTAAAAAGTCTTAAAATGACACATTAAAACATTTTTTAAAGACAAGAAAACACAAAATTATTTATTAAAATTAACTAATTGAGATGAAAAATTTTGTTTAAAGAAATAAACAACTATTTCGAATTTTTTTTGTAGAAAATAAATGTTAATTTTTTTGTGTATGCGATTTAACATTTACATTAAATTTTATTTTAGAAATACATAATCATTCTCTTAAATTGATTTTTATAATTATTCATTGTCAATGTTTATTTGATACAAAAGTAAAAATAATTTAGTAATAATCTTGTATTATAAAATTTCCTTAGAAACCTTAATTTTCATGCACATGATTAGAGTTTTTTAGAGTTTTTTTTCGTTCACTTTCGTTATAGCGAGTTTCCATTAAAACGACTCTCATTTTTGGCACGCGAGGAGTCGTTATAACGATCATCGACTGTACTGATTCGTATTTTCATATTTCTGTTGACTTATTGCTCATTAGAAGACCATAAGCTAATTTCAGCATATTTATTATTATTAATGAAGCTGAAAAAGCGAACGCAATTTTCATCCGATTCTCGGTTCCGAAAAATCCTTTCGAGCATGTGGTGATCGGGCCATGTCCCACAACACAACACGCGAATGCGTCACGTGACCTCGACCGACCCAATTTTTCTGTGCGTTTCAGGATGTCGTCTTGTGAAAGTCGCCAGTTTTGTAAACAGTGGTCGGCAGAGGTTGAGAAGTGTGATAAGGTATGTGATAGTAGCTTACTGGCTTTGTTTGCTGAGTCGAAGTTACACAAAGGCAGCTTAGCAACGTATTAAAACTCTTCAAAGAGATACTTTATCTAAAGGAAAAAAAAAGGGAAAATAATATAAATCACGCCATTTCGATACAATTTAACTAAAAATACAGTGTTTTATTAAGGCTGTTTTCAAATCCAAATTGGCTACCTTCTGACACATTTTTTTTTTTTTTTTCGTTCACAAACGTATCAAATTGGTTGATGCTCATATTAATAAATTATGTAACGAACTGGTTTTTTCGTTTTTCGGTAAAGGTAGAATTTTTCCGAAAATGCCTTCAAAGTTGGTTTTTTTAACCGAATTTGCGGACGCAATAACGCAGGGAAGGGCAAAAAAACCCTGCCATATTGAGTCAACAATCGCTCATAACCCAAGATATAATTTATTTATTGGAAAATGAAAAAAAAAAATTGTTCGATTACAAAGCGCATGAATAATTATGCCTGCAAGTATCCTGATTTTATGTTTAAAAAAAGTCAGAAAATGTATCAGAAAATTTCGTTTTGTTGAGAAGGGGGAAATATTTTTTTGAGAACCACCTTAATGAAGCAGTATATTTTTGGTTATTTTGGTATATTTTTTCGTCTAAAAAGATTTGGATTTATTTAGATTAGAATTCTTTTCAAAATAATATAAAATGAACACAAAACTTATTTTTCCAAGCAAAGAAATTTATATATATATATATAAAAAAAAAAAAAAAAAAAAAAAAAAATGTAAAAACAAATAGCTGCATAATTGATAGATTTTACTGACGGCTCAGATAACAAATACTTTTAAATTTTCCTATTCTTTTCATTTTAAATATTCTTTAAAAAATCTTTCCTTTGTGGATATCTAAGATATATATACATCTCTTCAAAATTTCATGATAGGGGCCGTTGGTTGAGACTGGAGGGTTTATACGTATGTCATTTTCAGTTGCATGATTTTTTCTCTATGACTTGCCTCCCAAATATCGTTATATCCCTTATAACCCCCGTACAGCCGATATAAACAGATACTCCCTTACTATAACCTTCCTTGCAAAATTGCATTACTAACAATGGAAGTAGTACTTTTGAAATAGGTTCAGTAGTAGTGTAACATAACCAAGGTGCATACACTCTTTGAATTTCCAAAGTCTGGTGTGAAGTTGTTTGACCAGTTATATAAAATACAAAAAAAAAAAAAAAAAAAAAAAGAATGTTTAAAAAGTAGAATTTGTAACGTCTCGTCTAATTGCAGAATTAGGAATATTTTTCTGCGATAATATAAGGCGAAAAAGTATGGTAAAATCGAACGCACGCTAAACATAACGTAATTAAGTTCTTTATTTAAAAGATTAGTTCTTGTACAAAACCTTAAAAAAAAGTTATTTAAAGTTGAAAATTCAGTGCAAATGGAAGATGATAAGACATGTTTTTTAATGCAGAATATCAAGAAAATGCGAGTGTGCGTGGACGGGGGTAGAGGGTTAAGAGGACAAGAAACAGGGTACCAACCCACCCACCTACTTAAAAAACGGGGTGATTTTTTCAATTTTTAAGTACAGAAAGAAAAGAGGCAAACGTAACCCTTGTTTTCTTTTGCGTTAATAGAAAAGTCATATAATCATAAATGTCACGACGTGTTTACGGTAAATGAATGCAGTAAGCAGCCCTATCAACTTGCCCTTTTTAAACGACTGCCAAGAACGGTTATGCGTGTTTCACGCGTATCTGGGAATGCTGATTTTTTTATACCCTCGAAACACCCCAACGGCTGGATGGATTTTAATGAATGAGGTCTGTATCGAATCGTCTTAACAGTCCGATGGTTATAGGCTAGGTTTTGTTTTTATAAATTCAAAATGGCGACCGTAAAATACAAAATGGCGGTAGAGACGAAAAAAAATTTTTACTCACCATATTGAATGGCATATCATTGGACAGATCTTTCAAAATGAAGACGATGTTTGATTGACTATTTTACAGTCAGGAGCTCCGTTTAAATATTACACAACCTGGAAGTTGTGTAGGTAGAATTTCTAGCTTTACTGCAACTCTAACCTTCATAGACATCTATAGGCCTCATCAAAACAGTGTTTATAGATAAGAACTAACAATTAAACGCAACTTAAAAGTCATCACTACAAGTAAATAAAAAATAGGTAAGTAATATAAAAAATAGTTTCATATTGATGAGAAATAATTAATTAGTTCGCTTTTTACGCTGTCGGGTTTTTTGATTTTTTAAATTAAATTTTTACTTGCTCAATTTAACTATTCGCCAATTTAGTCGAAAACCTCGCGACCGAGTTTTATTTATTTATTTATTTTTTGTAAACAGAATTGACTTTATTTACAGGGGTCTTTTTATGCATGCGCAAGCTTTTGGTTAAAAAAAAATCTCTTAAATTATGCGAAGTATTATTAAACAAATTACAAATTCAGAAAGAATTATAGACAATATTTCTAATTAAAAAAATGGATCTTGAGCCATTGAATTAGCTCTAAAATGTGTGTTAAAAGCTGTTTTCAAATGCAATGAAACTACTTTTTGACACATTGCTGAAATCCTTTTTTGCACGGTAACGCACATGACATGGGCAGGTGCTCTTATTCAGAAACTATGTAATCGAACGGCGCTTCCGTTTTTTGATAAAGACAGATAGAATCTCTTTCAGAAAATACTGTCAAAGTTGGGGTTTTGAACCAAATTTCCGGACGCGACAGCGCGGGAGAGTAGAAAAATCAACCTTCACGTGACATCAATCGCTTATAACTCGATAGGTAATTCATTTATCAAAAAATGGAAAACACCTTTTGATTCCAAATAACTTCTATAACTAGCCCGGAAGTTCCATGCTTTTACGTTTAAAAATGAATCCGTAAATGTGTCAGAAAGTTTCGTGTTATTGAGTGGGGAAAATATTTCTTTGAGAACCGAATCAAATCATCTTCTTCTTACCCCAGTTTTCATAGGAAATTTTCTTCTCTCTACCAGTTCTTCTCTACCTTTTCTTCTTCCAGTTATGTATACTACTAATTTCAAATATGACTCATGAAAAATGGTCTGGGGCATTTTGAGTTATTCTATTATTGATTAGATGTAAAATGTTAAATTGTTATATGATAAAAAGAAAAATAAAGATGTGCAAGGACTCTTTTTCTTGTAGAAAATCATATAATCATAAATGTCACGACATGGTTACGGTAAATGAATGCAATAAACAACCCTGTCATTCAAAATGAAATATTTAAAACGAAACTTTCTTTTAAAGTTCGTTAACCGGTTCCGGTTATTTATGTTTATGGCTTTTATGCAGATTGTTGAATGCATAAAAAATTAAATGAGATCTTTAAAGATATATATATATTTTATACAACTGTTATAGTTATTTAAAGTGTTCTTTTAAATTATTAAATTATCTAATCTTATTAAAAGCATTTTTTAAAACTTATTAGAAGTGGATTCTAAAAAAGGTTAACGTTAAATTATTAGAAAGCTTAAAAGAAAAAAATATATATATCGTTTGCCCATCTAACAACTTCTAAAAATTTCTTTTCCTAATATTTTGAAGATATCACGAGGCTTCTCCGAATCCAAATTTTTAACAATTACATTTTATATAGAAACAAAATAATATATGCTTGATTTTAGTAATCACGATCCCGACGTTAAAAATTAAAAGCAAAATCATTTTTACATTGTTTTACATTCTGTTGTATTAATTAAATAAAACTGTTTTCGAATCTTTTACAGTTTTTAATTTGTTTACCATCCAACCCTATCACAATATTTCCCACAATTTCTGAAACGCAGTCTGTTAAATGTTAAACAGTTAGAAGTATCCTTGTTTTTCTTCGAAATCATCGTTTCTTCGCACCAAGCGTCAAAAGATCAAAGAAGAATCGCAACTTTCACTTGCTCAATCGCCTTTTTGTCAACAAAAACTCCAAGAGCAATCAAAATAAATAACCCGTCAAATCACTTGTTCCATGTTACAACAGATGGCGCTCCTTGCAGTAGCTTGCGCACGCGCCCACGCACGTAATTGTAGTCGACCAGCTGCCAGCCTTTCCGACTGCAGGCAGCTTCGTCAGTTCAGTCAGTGACGTAGAGAGAAGTGGTCGTGTAAATGTTTAGCTCTAAAAGTTAATCGTGATTTCCTTTTTTGTTTTTTTTGCATTTATAGCAATTGCATATTTATCGTTACATTGGATTATTTGTTTCTGCATATAGTGTGAATTTCCTTGTGGATATACATCGTGTGTGGATTTTTGTGTTTCATGCAATTTTTGTTATAAACAAAAATAAGCCAAATAAAAAAAAAAGTGGAATATTAATTTTTTTTTAAATCCATGTGCACAGTGCAAGATGACCCTTGTCTTGCCTTACGGCCCTGATCAAATTGGAAATAGCTCGGTGTACTCCGGAAGTGCGCGCAATTCTAACATGCCTTGTGTGTTTGACGGGGAAGCCCTAGACTTTGAGTCCGCCCTCATGACGGACTGGAATTCGGACATAAACGTTTATGAAACTTCAGCTGACGATTTTCCTACAAGGTCGCCATCTGGTGAGTACCGTTTGAAACTCTATCCGTTAATTGTTTTAGATAATTCTTTTTACAAATACTCTTACAGTTACGATATGCAATATATCGCTTAAATTGAATAGTTTATCGGATGTTTAACTGTGCAATAACAATGTTCAAAAATTTTAATGCTCCTTTGTATTTTTAATTTCATGAAGTAAAATTTTCAATAACTTAATAAAAAATATTTTGTTTTATTTACTCCATATATTTTTATTAGTGGTAATTTATAATTTTTAAAAAGTTATGGTGGGTGTTGATACTTTCTGCAAATTGAGTATGTAAGGACGATTGCATTATTACAGAAAACGTAGAATGTATGTAATTGTCGCATTTTGGTGGCATTTATTGGCTGGTGGTTTAATGTTTCAGAAAATAACTACAGACTGTCAAGCTCAATTGGCTTCGTTTTTTCTCCCTGTTGGCGCTTCTTGGCAAAACTCTCGATTCCAGCTGGTCGGCTAGGTTTGCCAAGTAGTTTCCTTGGGGCTTTCCTTCGCGTTCCTCCCTCCCCGCCACGTGCGTAACAAGATGTTACAATTCCCCCCCCCCCCCTGCTCGTTGGCACGAGCTCTTTAAATTGTTTTTAGACATCATTATCGGAGTTTTCAGTAGTTATCTGGCTATTTCGAAACTTTCCTGTTCAGATTTTAAATGTCGCATTTAATTTGCTACGTAAATTGTGCAATATATGCAAGTATTAATGGAGTAACATGATAGCATCTGTACTTTGTTTTTCCAAACTGTTTACCGGATCTTTTTTTTTTTTTCATTTACGCTGTTAACGACGTGTTGCATTTCGTACTTTTAAAGGAATATACAAACTATTTAACCAACAGATACAATTCTATGCTTGTTGAAGGGTTTTCTTTTTTAAAAAAATTAGAGAAACTGTAACAAAGTGGAAAACATTGGCAGAATCTGGGTTCTTTTTTCCGGCGTAAAAAGAAAAAAAAGTTTTCCTGGAATTGAACAGAATTTACACTTTATTCAAATGTTGCCTAATGATAGTCGGGGTGCATAACTTCCTATAATCTTTATGAATTCTCTACATGCGAATGAAATATATATAAAAAAAAATTGTACAAGCCATGCTTAGTATGTCTAACTGGTAATAAGTTTTTAAGAGTGTTGCAAATGAAATAAACTTTATTCCAAGTTTAAGAAAGTTTACTTAACCAAATACTTATAAATATTTTATTGAGCGTATCTTTCTCATAGTTATAACTAGTGATCTAAATATGAGCACAGAATTTCAAAATAATCTGGAGTGCTCTTTTGTTTATAGTTTACCTCTTGCGTCACAACACAACTACACAAACGTATGCTTCATGCATTTCTGTGTGTAATATTAATGAAGACCTATTTAATATTACTTTATAAATCTCCTTTTATAGAAATGAAAGAGAACCTTATGTACTATTAAAAAGTTAATTTGAAGCTGAATTTGCTTTATTAATTTTATACATTTAAGACCATGTACATTCGAATAAATGAAATATAATTAGAAAAAATGGTGTAAGCCTTTTTTTCTGTTGTCTTTCTCGTTGCCGAAAGAGAAAGGGAAAAATTGTCATTTCAAGAAAAAATAGAGTAAAAACACATTAAAAGCTTTCATTAACTATTAGACATTCAAATGTGCGAGAAGTTTTTTTCTATTAATTTAGGCAAAAAGGTAGAACGTTTTATAAAATATTGGAGGGGCTCGAGGCTGCACAACTCGGTGAATGTGGGAATTTTAGAAATATTTATCCCATTTAGAAAATTATAAGATTTCGCAAGTTTTAAACTTTATACATCCTTTTTTTTTTCGTTTATATAAGTACTTTATATTCCTACTACTTTCTGCATTTAGTATTAATATTTTAATTAGATTCCCGTTATTAACATGCCCATTCTTATAGTTATGAAACATGTCATTTATTTAGCTTACTGTATACATTTCTTTATTTGATTACCAGCTTTCAATTCCCCCAGACTTCTTTCGATAGAATTTTACCTCCAAACGCTCCCCAGGTGTCGCTACCTTTCAATCGCGATGATGAAGTAGGAAGTGCCAAAGGGCAGCACCTAGCGAAGCGGAAATAGTTCACATTCAAGACATCAAGACCTACTTATATTATATTTTGTTTTCGGAGCTCGCTTGCGTACCATTGCGCTGTTTGCATCTTCACAGTCTATTGTTTAGTAACATTTTGAGAAATATTTTTTTAAACATTCGGAAACACAAAAAAGAAATACCACGAGAAGATAGTTTATATTTTGCTTTCCTAATATAACTACGTGTCAACAAGCATGTTATTATTCACACCTTATTTACAAGCCAATCAGTGGTGTAGTCGTAAAAAAAACAGAGGGTATACGTTCTAAGCAGAGGGTATACGCTCAAGGCAGAGGGTATACCCTAGTATATATATACTATAGCTTTCTTGAGAAACAGAGGGTATACGGTGTTCCTTAAAAAAATCCAGAGGGTATACGGCGTATACCCCCGTATACCCTCCACTACATCCCTGAAGCCAATATATTTTAACGACAAAAACCTACATCTAAGATAGCAATGTAAAACATGAATGTGAAAGTTACTCCAAGAATTAAGAAAAATTAACGTGCGAAAACGACATGGTTTCTAGTTTATCGGAATCTGAGCCTGAATTGAAACACATTCTCATTTACATAATTTAATTTCTTAAGAAAAAAAAATTAGTAAACATTTTTGGTATTTTAGTTACGAATATCCAGAAATTTCTGTTGCTTTCTTGCGATTAAAAAAAAAAAGTTTTTTTGCAAACTGTTGTAATCTGATTTGTTAGTTTTAACCTTCGAAATCTCGCTTCAATGAATTTCATCTTTAAAATGGACATATATATATTAGTGTGAGAGATATTCTGTTTCTATGATTTACAACTATCTCGTCCTTATTCCAGCTTTAACCCATTATCCGCTGGTGTTGCGTTCACTCAACGGTCAAAATAAATGTACATATTTAAGTTATTTACATACCCACCACTATTTTTTAAATTAAAAAATTGGCCTTACTTGAAGACATAAAATTTTAAGATCGTATAAAGCGAAATTATTTTTCAAAGTTTGTGATATCAAACAACGTTCATCTAAAAAGTTTAAAATTTCAACCTTATAGTTTTGGCGGTTAAATCAGTGTAGTAAGTTAGAAAAGAAATGCCGATCAAAACAAAGCAACCTCGAGTGACGGTGACAAGGGGCTACTTCAGTCACGCAAAAATACCCGCTCGATAATGCTAATCCTATAGAAGAATTTTTTAAAGATATCTCGTTTGCGTTTCAATATTTTTAAATGGTTTTTGCATTGTATAGCAGAAGTCTGTCTATACAAAGGCCGTTTTTTACTTTTTCGATTTTGTTTACATATATATATATATATATATTATTAGGATACTTTTATCGGAACCGGTTTCGAACGTTAAAGTATTCTTATTAAAAAAAACCTGAAAAGAAAATCGAAAAAGTATAAAACGGCCTTTGTACAGGATCGATCTCAGCTAGCCAATGCAAAAAAAAAAAAAAACCCACGTCTAAAAATGTTGAAATGCAAACTAGATATCTTAAATTCCTTCCGTAGGATTACATTAGCGGACAGGTGTTTTCGCGTGAGTGAAGTATCGCCAATGTTTTCGTTTTCGAACATTTCAGTGGATCATGGATTTTTTTTATGCAAATGACATTTAGAAAATATTTATCGGCTAGATAAATACTTTATTTTTTTTTTATATATATATTAAGTGTGTTTAAAAGATTTTGCAACGTTACTTCAACAGTAGAATACTGTAAACAATTATTATTAGAAAAGTTATTTATTGTTATTACTCTATCCAGAAAACTATTATTCTCTACCCTGTTTGCATTACGTTTGAGTATTACTAGATGGCGCTTTCAGTCAAATGATAATCGGAATTCTATGATTTACAATAAAGTTTTTCTCCTTTTGAAAGAAAACTTAAAAAAAAATTAAACCTTTTTTAACTTTCACCCAAGGCAAAATAATAATGAAGTTGGATGAAAGGGAAATTGAAAGTCCTTTCTGTAAACGATGGCGAAATATGTAACGGTAGGGGGAAAGAGGTCGTTCAACAAGTTTAGTGAATCTGGGTTGAGCCAAGGTCACTGATCCACAAATTACCGGTGTTGTATTTTAACTTCCTGGATTACCGCCGAGCCCACGGATTTGGTTGAAGATGCGGTGTTTTTAATTGCATATGACATCCATGGTCAAGAAAAAATGTATAAAAATGCGATGTATAAAAATTTATAAAAATACGATGAAAAAATATAAAAATTTCATAAAAATACGATGTAAAAAAATGTATAAAAATTCAAATTGTAATATTCTGCATGTTATAGTGCCGAAGGCAATAAGCTAAGTGACAGTGTGTAAAATAATGTTTCCAAGAAATTATCTGTTCCGTTATATTGATGATAAATGTGTGAAAACGAATTAAAAATCGTACCGCATTATTTTATGTATAAAAACGTGGGGGGAAATTCGTTTTGGATCAGCATCAAGGGAAAAAGTATTTTAATGACTTTATTTCGAGTAATGTTTTTCGTAAATTATCCTTGTTTTTTATGCAATGATCATCTTTAAAAAATTATTTTTTTCCTTTGTTTTGATTTAATTTTAATGAAACTGGTCTAACTTAGCGCTTAATATAAGCGTAGTATGTATTGTAAAACAAATTGTTGAATGTAGAAATGTAGTTTAAAATTTTACAAAAAGTTTTTTTTATTAACTAAAATAAAAATTTTAACGGAAAAGGATTTTTTTTTTTTTTTTTTCAGATTAGTATTTAATAGGTGTTTTGGATTCTGAAGATTAAGTTTATCTTTCACGTATAAAATTTCTGTCGGTCATGTAACCTAAAACTTAATATATTATGCAGGGTTTATATATCGGGGAATTTAACAGCACTGGAAAATGTCTGAAATCTGGAAATTTGATTGGTATTTTGAAATTGACTGCTCACAGTACGATTTCATAGAAAAGAGACCTCTTACAAATTTTATAAAATTTATAAAAGATGCTTTGAAAAGTGTTTAATCTCTAACGAACATTGATATTTTTTAGAGTAAATAAAACTATTTTTGTTAACTTTTAACTGCTGTGACAGAAATTGTCACATAACTACTGTGAAGCTGCCTGTGAGACCGCTCGATCGAGAGATTAATAAAAGCCGCAATTAACTCATATGGATAGTGTCTTTGGGCTAAACTTTTTTTTACAGGAGTATTATAATTAAAATTCATCTATTCAAAAGTCTCTGACGATGGTACTAGAGTGCCAAACGAAACGATATTTCACTAGTATTTGTAGTTAAACTGAAAGTTACTAGTTAAACTATGAAAATTTAAAAAGCAGCGGTCTCACAGACCGCTAATACTAGTAAAGGGTAAATCTTTATATTCCTTTTATACTAATGAAGTAACTATAAAGTTTAATTGCATAATTAGTGAATTTAATTTTTTGAAAGTAGTATTGTTTGTATATTAAATAAAAAGAATATTGCCCAGTTAAACTGATGGCATTCAGCTCACAGGCTATTCACACTAATTGTATTATTACAGCCTCATTTTTTTCAAAGAATAATGCCCCTCGAAAAATAAATTAAGGGAGGGATTAGCTCTCCCATGTAACACCTTTATACCTAACCAATCAACCTCCAATTTTAATCAGGGAAGCACCTTATCAGAATAAACCGGTATACCAAATTTGAAGCAAATCGGATATTTGAGCATAACTCATTTATCTAAATTAAGAAGGGATTAGCCCCCCGTTCTCCACCCTTAATAATTAACCAATGAACTCCAAAATTAATCAGGAGAGCAGCACCTTAGCGGAATAAACCTATATACAAAATTTGAAGCAAATCTAATATTTCTGCATGAAAAACCCATTTATCTAAGTTAAGGGGGGGGGGGTAGCCCCCCCATTCCCCCCTTTATACTTAACCCCTAAAACTAATCAGGGAAGCACCTGATCAGAAATGAATCTATATACAAAATATGAAGCAAACCGGATGTTTCTGCATGAAAAACTCATTTAAATTAAGGGGAATTATCCCCCATCCTCCCCCTTTATACTTGTGCAATGAGCCCTCAAAATTAATCAAGGAAGCGCCTTATCAGAATAAACCTATACCTATATCCCAAATTTGAAGCAAATCGGATATTTCTAGAGTTATCGCGATACGTACATACATACAGAATCTGCAGGCACATTAGCTCTCGGGCTTTGATAGCCTGTGAACTAAAAAGTAAATTTTTTGTGAAAAAGTCGTTCGAGAAAATGAGAGTAAAAAGATTTTTAAAAGTTGGTCAGAATGATGAAGTTCAAATGCTGTCCCTTCCTGTATAATCATCCACTTCTTGTAAGATGTTTGATGTGAATCTCGAAACCGCTCTAAAACGATCTATTTGTTTCATCTTGCATCATTTTTCCTTATTTATGTAATTTCAATTAACTTCGTCGATTTAACAAATATCAGCAATTTTTTAAATGTTAGTGGACTTATTGAGAATTAAAATAATGTTCGTGTGAATATTTCTGGCGTTAGAAAATTAAATTAATGCAGTTTTGATTTTTGAAAAAAGGATCTTCGTTAATTCTGTAGGACATTTAACTATGCATGGCGTGTGCATTATTGAAAAATATTATTTTTTGCATTATCTTAATCAAGTCTTTTTTTTTCTTTTTTTACACATGCTTTCGAGTTTTATATGTCACTTGCTTTTTTTTTATCTTTGATTGTTTTCTTTCTTTTGAAATGGCTTGCGTTTAGTTATTGCTTGATATAATAAATATTTTGTAATGTTTTCTGCCAGAACTAGAGTTCTGCATCGGGTCGGTTAACCTGTTTTTACCCGATCCCTCGGGATAAGGTTGACGCTTTTTTGTTGCGAGCCGAGTTACTATGTTTTGGATTAGAGTTGGGGTTTTGGCTGTTCGCCCGATTTTTCGAAAGAAAGTACTGAATATTTTTTAAATGAAAAAAAAAATCCTACATATTTAAATATTAATGAGTGTATATGTGTTAAAGTTTTAATTTTACAATAAAAAAGTAAGTTAATAATTTTAGCTCTGGCCGGCGGCATCTTAACACTATTTCTACTGCTGTAAAATAACCTTTTTAAAGTATTGATTTGTTTATTTTAATTTTGAAAGCTAATAACTATGAAAGTATGCCTTCAGTGAATTAATTAAAAATGGTTTTCGATCGAAAAATTACAAATTAAATATCCATAAATCAATCTTTTAAAAGGATTTAAGATGTAACCGAATCAAAATGGCGGTAGTTTAGCATAAAGCTTGCTTTCCCCGCAGAAACCGTAATTGAGTCAGCTGAGAGCTGAAAGTGACGCTCTAATTGTACGTTTCGTTTTGACGTCATTTCCTCGCAATGCCGTCAAAAGCATTTCAATAACAATCGCGTAGAAGTTTCTTCACATCATTCTTTTTCATCAAAATTTGTGCAACATTTTTATGATCTGATAAGCGTGAAAAAACTTCTTGCATTTTATTTTCTGTTATCTTTATTAATGACATACATAGAGCTTTGACGTACTTTGGGAAAAGAGAGAGGGGGGGGGGGGGGTTGAATGAAACAATATCTCAGCAAATTTCGCACATAATTTTGCAAACCTATGGTTCTTATAGGATCCTTCGTAATTTTTTAGTTTGAAAGGAGATCTCCATACTAAACAGTTTAGGAAACACTTTCCAATAAAAATTTTTTTATATTATTACTTTTTAAACATTTTGAAGTATTCATTTTATTATTTTTCTGGTACTAATATAAAATATTGTATTAAGTTTCTATTTTTAAGACATTTTAGGCACCTTGTAAAAATTATTTGACATGTACTTATCTTACATCACATGTACATCTGATCATATACTACATATCTTTAAAAAAAAAAAAAAAACCCCTTCACAAACTTTTTCACCTCAAAATTGAATGATTAAAAATTTAATCACGTTAAACATATCATATTAAGAACGAACCTGTCGCAAAACAGCTGAAATCACTAAGGAACATATGCAAGTATGTGCTTAAAGTAAATATGGAAGTATATGTACACCTACATGAGATTTGTTCTTTGAAACAAGAGTTAGTTAAAATTGTCTAAACAGGACCTGAATATAACGTTAGTTTGATATTCAAAATTAGGATTAAATCTCAAAGATACGATTTAATTTTCACACGTATTTAAGAGGAGAAAAAATCGCCACAATTTTTATGAAAGCCCCGCGAGAAAAGCCTGGACAGAGACGCCTTGAATTATTTCTCTAATTTTAAGTTGTACCAGAAATAAAAAATGCTGTGAAAACATTATCGATTCACCTTTGTTGCGTAGTAAGCAAAACTTACGCCATCAATAGAAAGAAAGCTTTATTCATACTTGGAAAACGATAAGTTCCAATGAAAATTATTTTTGGAAAAGAAATTTTATTTCTAGGAATATTACATTCTCAAGGCGCCTAGTAAAGTTTTTCTAATACGTACTTCCTCCATCGTTTTGATAAAAATACTCCCTTTTCACAATAGTTCAACGAGAAATATAAGTAACTAAGTCACACAGGATATAACTTTATTTTTTAGCTTTCTGGGGTCGATTATTTACTACGTCACGCAAATTTCGTAGTTTTTTCTTTACCTATCCCTCCCCCTATATCACAGGCGACTGCCAGACTAATTATCCTGTAAAGGACAAAACTGGTAAATTTTATTAGTGGCCAGTAGTACTTTTAGAAGTGGCCTCTCTTTAAACTAGCCACCACATTTTTATTTAATAGTATTAAACTAGTATTAATTGAAAATTGGATAGTCCAAAAAACATACTATTTCAAACGGAAAAAAAAGAATTTTATTCTTTCCTTGTAGATAAGTAGCCATAAGGTGGTCACGACGGACAAGTTTCCAGTAGCCACTTTTTCTCTTTAGTGTCCCGGTGGCTTGTTTCTTTTTTTGCAACGGTTAGTTAATTTTGCTTAAAAGGTTATTTTTTACATGCTATTTGTTATAAGCTGTTTTAAAGACCATTAAAACCTCTAAAATATTGTCTTATTGTTTCAAGTTCTAACAATTCAAAAGAAAAATGTCTAATACTTTCTGGTTAGATATATATTATGAATTTCTGCTTATAAGCAATGTTTATCCAATTTTCTCCCGTATGCAAGGTGTGACGTTACTGGGAAAAATTCCCATTAGTATCTAGTTATTAAATATATTAAGGGCATTCTCAAATCCAAAAGGGCAACTTTCTGACATAGGTTTTAATTTATTTTTGCTCGAAAATGCATGAAACTGGATAGCGTTGTTGTCTAGAAACTATGTAATCGAGCTGTTTTTTTTCCTTTTTGCAAAGTCAGTGGACGTTTTGAACCGAATTTCCACGCGAAAGTAGAATAATCACTCAAGAGCGGGCGAAAAACTTGTTAGTCTCTCTCGTGATCAAAATCGCTTACAACTCAGTATGTAATTAATTGATTAAAAAATGGAAGACACAGTTCAATTCCAAATCGCTTCCATGGCCAGGCTTTCCAATTTTATCTTTCCGTTAAAAAATGAATTTGTAAATGTGTCAAAACGTTTTGCGTTTGTTGAGCACAGCAGTTAAGAACAGTCTTAAATAGTTCAAATAAAGCATGTTAATATATATATATATTGCAACCAGCAAAGGGGGAATCGTAGCACGCAAGAAAATTTTAAAGTTGTTGGGAAAGTTGCTGCTGAAATGCTTTTTTCAAAAGGTACTTTTTTCATTAATGACCAGCATTAATTTTGCCTTTTATATGACGTCACAACGTGTTACTCTCCCCCCCCCCCTCCTCGCTTATCACACTTTGTGGACACTCCCCCCCCCCCTCTTCCTTGAAGTGTGACGTAATTAAGATATAAATTACATATCGCGTTACGTATATATGTTACGATGGACTGACAGAATTCGGCTATAAGAGGTGTATATATGTTACTTGATGAATAGAACTACAAAATTTGCTGACGAAAGGTCGCTTTTTTAAAAGAGCATTTTCTTAGTGTGAAGTATTTTTAATTTCTTTTACCCTATCCAGCCAATTTATTGTCATGTTGTACTTTTTCTCGCGTTTTTTTCTTGGAAATCGATTCGCAGAAACAAATTTTCAAATCAAATATAAATCTGTTCATTGCAAACTAATTAAGGTAAATAATTTTTATGCTGGAGAAGCTCTGATAAATTTATTCGTGAAATCATCGAATGCCAAGTAATCAATAATTATGTAAGTAAAATGTTTGAAACGAAAACCGATGCACTGTTAACTCTGTTATAATTCAACGTGAACGAACGATAAATGAATTCCTCGAGACTACTGAATTTAAATACTTGTTTGGAAATTCATCGTATGACCAGGAGGAGTTAGTTAAATCAGAGAATTCATTCTTGTGAAATTAATGAACTTGATGATGGCTGTTTAAATATTTTAAAACTGGGTTGCTGTAGGTGTATCTTTATAGTTAGTTCCTCGTCAATTTCAATATGTTTATCAACGAAGATTCCAATATATATGTAAATGCAGTAAAATTTGTGAAAATATCTTAAATGGAACATTTTAATTGTCCTGATGAAAAGAAAATCGCGCAATTAAGCCAGTAACGGAAATTGGGACATAAAAGGTAGAATACTGTAGGCGTCAAATTAAATTTTTTAGTTGCAATTTCTAAAATTCGTTTTAAACATTACTGTAATATTGTATACTACTTTTTAGAAAAGCACGAATACTTGTTTTTATTTAAAATTATTGAATTTCTTAATCTCAAAGATTATAATAATTGAAGCAACTGTAAAACTGATGTAAAGCATTTTTTAATTATTACACTATATTTAGAAATTAATAGAAAAATGCACTTAATCATCATGTAAAACAAAATTAAAACGTGATAACTTTTGTGGCAAATCAAAAACAAAATTTTATCAAATGTTGATAATTACGATTAAATTTAGTAAAAACCCATAGACAATACCCATAAACAATAGCATCTACATTTGAATCTGGTAACATGAAATCAAAAGTGCACTATTTTTTGGTGCGTTAACCGTTAAAATAATAGCTAATGTTTTTTTTAAAAACGTAGGCGTCAAATTTTGACGACCGAGAATAATTTTATAGTCGTCGAATGCAAATAATTTAGTTGCATTTGACAACTAACGACCGCTACTTTCTAACACTGGTTACACCTGCTAACATGAACCTATCTGAAACGAAATGTTTGTTCAGCCCCTTGCGATTCCGTCTTAACCAGGTTTTACTGTATGACAATTTTTAAAAAGATGCAGTCTGAGATAAATGGATTTAAATCCTGGGAAAAGGCATGGCTATCACAGACAGTGCAATGTAAAAAGTAAAAGTATTTTTATATACAGGGTGGTTATAATTAAACTTCCCCTATAAACAGCATCCTACAGCGCAAACGGGTGAGCGGAATGCAATGAAATTTGGTATATAGACTATACACGAGGTGCGCTCACGGAATTTCCGAAAAAAACAAAAAGGTTCCAAAATGTCCACCAGATGGCGCTTTTTCCGGAAAAAACATTAAATTTAACACAATAAGTGACCAAAACGGAATACAAAAACAATATTAACAATCCAGAACAAGAATTATGAGTAATAAAATGTAAAACCGGCTGTTTTGGCCGTTTATTGTGTTAATTTTAATGTTTTTTCCGGAAAAAGCGCCATCAGGTGGACATTTTGGAACTAATTTTTTTTTTTTTTTTTTTTCGAAATTCCGTGAGCGCATCTCGTGTATAGTCTATATACCAAATTTCATTGCATTCCGTTCACCCGTTTGCGCTGTAGGATGCTGTTTATAGGGGAAGTTTAACTATAACCACCCTGTATTTTCGGATCATTCTTGCCCACAAGTTTTCAGGCAAAACAAATTCTGAAAATGTCAATGCAAAAATAAAACCATTAAAAGTTATTCTATTTAAATATTTTATTAAACTTGTTCAATGCAATTAATTTCCAAATATGTTTAAATATATTGTAGTAAGTATGAGGTATAAACTATTTGTTAATGCTAAGTTTTCAGTTAGCTCAAAGTTTAAATAATTTTCCATTTGCAAAGACCAAAAGTCCTTGTTTGAAACATTGTTGCAAAAATAATTTTATTTGTACTAGGGTTAAAAAAAAAAGTCTCCGAAATACCCTCATATGCTGAAATTTTTTTTAAAACACTGTTTGTACAGCTGTATTTCAAATTTCACTTTTATCTGATTATCCTTAACTACTAGTTTGTAATATTTTATTGTAATTAATGAATTAATGTGTAGGGCATTACCCGTTGAGCTCTCAAATTACCTCTTATTTCCAAGTCAAAGATCACAGGTTTAAATCTCGAAAATGTAGAGCCCTCAAATGTGAAGCGATTTACGTAATTTTAAAAAGTTTTTCTATAAATTTATTACTTTACATTGTACGATAAGATAACAGAAACAAATCCTTAGTGACACACAATAGCTCCACTATGGAATAGAATAAGGAAAGATATTTAGCTGTTGCTAAGCGAGACTATTATCTGCTTTGATATTTTACGTTTCAACCTTGTTCATGAGACATAATTCTTTAGGACATATTAAAGGGTTATGAGGATGATTATAATCAAAACTGCGAAAGTCCGCCAAGTTACAGGTGAAACATAAAGCCCATTAAATTTACTGGAAAAGACTTGGAACTATGCATAAAATAAAAATATTAAATGCTTTAGATTTCGTATATTTGCTTCAAGGTTAGGAGGAAGAAAAAAATTTCATTAAATTTTGGAATGTCAAAATGTTTTAACATTCGTATCTCTCTCTAAGTTTCGTGTCAACATTTACACACGTCTTCAAATTGTGATCGTTAATTCAAAAATAGCAAAATCGTTAATTGTGATTAAAGGTGTTCTCAAATCCAAAAGGACAACTTTCTGACATAAGTTTTAATTTATTTTTGTTCGAAAATGCATGAATCTAGCTGGTGGTTATTGTTCAGAAACTATGCAATCGAGCTGTTTTTTTTTCCTTTTTCTGCAAACGCAATAGATCTTTCAGAAAATAGTGCCAAAGTGGACGTTTTGAACCGAAGTTCCGCGCGAAAGTAGAATAACCACTCAAGAGCGGGCGAAAAACGTGATTGTCAAAATCGCTTACAACTCAAAAGGTAATTTATTGATAAAAAAAATGGAAAACACAGTTCAATTCCAAATCGCTTCCATGGCCGGGCTTTCCAATTTATATCATTCCGTTAAAAAATGAATTTGCAAATGTGTCAAAACGTCTTGCGCTTGTTGAGAAGCAGCCTTAAACACATAAAAGTATCATGGTTGTCTATGCTTTTCATTACGTCGTTTTGTATGTGTCACGTAAACATTACCTTGTGGATGTATAACACATTGCCCATTTTATGAGTAACAAGTAACAATAGTTCAAAGCCCCTCTCAGATGAGGATCCAGACCACGCTGCTGTCTAATATCAGTTTCAATATCGTCTCTTTTTCTGATGGTAAAAATTGGATTTTAAAACGTGTATTACATAATGCATAATTCGGTATTTAAATGTTCCCCATATGACATTTTATGAGATGAGGATTTCTGCTGTGATGTTTTTGAGGCTTTTATGTTCATTGTACAATGTAGCTTCATTGTAGATAATCCTTGTACAGGTGTAATAACAGTATTATGACTTCTTAACATGTTTAGACAGCTAAAACTTTCTCGTTTATTACTAAAACAGCTAACTTATCAGCATCGCTTGCTCACCTTCTCTGTGTGGCCTCATTTTCAGACTGAGTTGACACCTTGCCCCGATTTCGATTCCCACGTTCAAACTCGCCTGACATTGTCCTCGTTTTTTTGTGGCATGTGCTGCCTCGAGCTTCATCTCTGTGGACTGAATTAATGTTGCTACGAAGGGGGAATGATGATCTTTTAGAAAGGGGGGAGGGGAATTAACCATCAAGCACCGCTTATCAAAAATTTGTAGGTCAAGGATGGTGCCAAGTTTGAGTTACGATGCTTAGGAAACGGAATTACGTGTTGTTTGCGAAAAGATTTTACTGTTACTTTTATCGGGTGTATTTTTTTTAAGAGGCTACTTCAGTCAAGCGAAAAGACCCGTTCGCTAATGCTAATCCTATGGAAGAAATTTATAAAGATATCTCGGTCGCATTTCAATATTTTTAAATGTTTTTCATTCGATAGCTGAGATCGGCCGTTTTTTACTTTTTCGATTTTGTTTACAGGTATTTTTAATGAGGATACTTTCATCTTCGGAACCGGTTTCGAAACTGAAAGCATTCTCATAGAAAAAATCTGCTGTCGAAAAAGTAAAAAACGGCATTTGTACGGATCAATCTCAGCTATCCAATGCTAAAAAAAAAAAAAAAAAAAAAAAAAAAAAAATCATTTAGATATATTGAAATGCGACAGAGATATTTTTATAAATTTCTTCCATAGGATTGATTAGCATTAGCGAACGGGTCTTTTCGCTTGATTGAAGTAGCCTCTTAGCGGCAGAGTTGCTTATTGCTTTGGATCACGGGGAGAACCTTATTTATGATAAAAGTACCCCTATCATAAATAGAAATCGCTGTTGTATTGTGGAGGGGGGGGGGGGATGTTACCGATTAATTCTTGTATGTGTGGCTATATTATTCTCAAATTAAATATGAAACACTGCCATATTTTGCAATAACTAGATTCCAGATTATGGAAATATTTCTCGTACTTCGCTATTGTTTCCACTTGTTGAAAAGTGGGTTATTAATCTGTTGTGTGTAATGAAAGAGGTATGCAAATATGCGAGAAAGATGTATGTGTGAGGTATATGGAAGCGTATGAAGTGCATACAGACATAGAGTTAATGTATTAAGTATGGGATATAAAGATAAATTGGAAGTAACCTAACCGCTCTGGCTAATGAGTGGAATGAGTTAATAATGCAATTTTATTATTTTATAATCTGTCCCTTTAATTGTAATTTTATTTCTCACAAAAATTTCAATTTCACGAAATGGGATCCGGGGGGACTCCCCCCCCCCAACCCCCTCAAAAAACAAACCCTGCAGTGATTTTCGAATTATGATGTATTAAAGAGAATTTTATATGTATTAAGAAGTGGGGGGGGGGGGGAGGAAAACGCTACCATCAAATACAGGCTACAGATGAGTTTTCAGACCAGAGAAGATTAAATTTTCTCATTTTGAAAATGGCTTCGTATAGAAATAACTGATAATTCTAAATACTCTCCCATGCCTTTTCATGTCCTTGAAAATCTGTTATAAAATCTATTATTTATATCCAACCCTTGATAGATATTTGCAAAAATCTAAAATTTTAATCCTTTAAAATATCTATGACAGAAAGACACGAGTTCTGTTTTTCAGTAATTCTGAAAAAGGACAGACAGGGATATCCCCCGACTTCTTCACGTTATTCACTGGCCATGGCAAGGTTTTAGAATTAGACTAGTACGCATTTCTCTTTGTCCCACCAATAACAACTCTGTTCTCTTTCAAACTTATTTTTAGAGGATTTAAAACCACCCCCCCCCCCCTCTTAAAAAGAAAATTATGAATAAATAAAATTTTTATTTTGAGTCAGTCCCATTGATCCCGTCTCATATCTAGCACTGACTAATAAAAATTTGTAGGTCAAAGATATGTGCCAAGTTTGAGTTGCGATTAAGATGCTTCGAAAACAAAATTACCGTATTTTCGAAAGGCTTTTACTTCTACCTTTATCTTTCCTCCTCATTGTCTTAAAAAAAATCTTTCTATTTAATCTCATTGAGATTTAAGGCTGTTCTGAAATCCAAAGGGTCAACTTTCTGACATAAGTTTTAATTCATTTTTGTTCGGAAATGCATGAAACTAGAAGGTGTTGTTGTTCAGAAACTATGTCATCGAACTGTTTTTTCCGTTTTCTTGTAAACGCAATAGATCTTTCAGAAAATACTGTCAAAGTTGGCATTTTGAACCGAACTTCCGAACGAAAGAAGAAATTTCCAGTCAATAAGGGCAGAAAAATGCCGTGTCACGTGATCAAAATCGCTAACTCAATAGGTAATTTATTGATAAAAAAAAGGAAAATACAGTTCAATTCCAAATCGCTTCCATGGCCAGGCTTTCCAATTTTATATATTTCTGTTAAAAAATGGATTTGTAAATGTATCAAAACGTTTTGCGCTTGTTGAGCAGAGCAGTTGAGAACAGCCTTAAGGGATCTTTTGGACCAGCAAACTTCAAACTCTTTACCTAGCAGTGTGATTTTTCAAACTTTCATCCAAAGTCTTCTGGAACAAGGTATTGTGCTGTCCTGTAAAAATAACCCACAGGAAAATGTATCCTAAAAAAAAAAAACCACCCTAGAACTTCATCAAAAAATTCACTGAAGTAAAATTTTCTTTTTGTCCTGTTTCTATATGCCATTTACAAAATTATTTAAAATTACTTTAGAAGTGTTTATTTAGTTTAAAAAAAAAATAGCTAATAATACAGAATTCTAGCAAAAAAAGAGCTTCATTTACAGTTTTTCTTGTTATAATACGACATGTTAACAATGATGTACACCAGTTTTTAGATGTTTTTATGTTAAACCATTAATATGTGAATAAAATGCACCATTTTCAGCTGATTATATTATGTTTGTCTCATTTTGTGACCTTTTAAAAACAGAGGTTAAAAAAAACCCATGCGGGAACTAAAAAAAACCCCTCTTTTTTATATATAAATAAATGGTAGTGCATGCATTTTTTCTTTAAAATATTAATTAAAGGGAAAAAAACCCAGTAAATTATGCAAATTTAATGCATATTTTGTATTTCTAAGAATTTGTACAAGTTATGACATACCTCCCCCCCCCCCCCACCTTTGTTTTTGCAAAAATAAAACCCATCCACCTTTTTTTATGTGCACAAAGATATCCTTTTACTTTTATATCATACATTATTTTAATGTTTACAAGCTTATTTTATTTTAATCATTATTTTGCTTTTTTATGCAAATTTTATTAGGCGATTCTCAAGTTCACTGTTCAACAAGGACGAAACTTTCTAACACATTTACTCATTTTTAAACATAAAGTAAAAAATTGACAGGGCTGACTAAGCGATTTGGAATCGAAATGAGTTTTACGTTTTTGATAAATTACTTATCGAGTTACAAGTGATTTTGGGTCCCATGATGACTCGTTTTTCACCTCTCTTTGGGTTGGTTTTCTCCTTTTGTCTGGAAATTTGGTTCAAAACGGCAATTTTGACATTATTTTCTGAAAGATCTTTTATTTTACCAAAAAATGGAACATTTCTGTAGTTTCTGATAAACACAGTGCCAATTTCAGGCGTTTGTACTTTCTGAACAAAGATTAATTAAAACTTGTGTGATTAAGTTGCCCCTTTGGATTTGATTGCAAAAAAAAACTGAAAAAAAAAATTTTTTTTGCAGAATTGGGTTTTAAAAATAATTAATAATGAAAAAAAAATACTTTGATGTCTAATATTTTGGTTTCTAGAAGTGTTTTTACATGTGTTTTTTTTTTTTTTTTTAGGAAAAAGTGGATTTTTTCAAATTCTTCTTTAATTGATCCATTGATCTTTTCCATTTTGTAATATTGACAGAATCAAAAATACTATACATTAAAATCTTAGTCAGAACAAGCTGTGAAAATGTAGCTACTTCGAATTGTTTTGTATTTTTTATTAAATTTTATTTAGAGAAAAATTCAAAAAGTGGGTTATTTTTAGAGGACAGCACTATAATCCTTCAAAATTACTCCCTTCTTAAGGCTGTTCTTAAATCCAAAAAGGCAACTTTATGATATAAGTTTAAATTTATTTTTGGTCCGAAATGCATGAAAGTAGCAGTTGTTGTTGTTGTTCAGAAACTATGTAATCGACTTGTTTTTTTGCAAACGCAATAGATCTTTTAGAAAATAGTGCCAAAGTGGACGTTTTGAACCGAAGTTCTCGAAAAAAGCAGAAAACTATTCAGCGAAGGGAGGAAAAGTCTTTGTCACGTGATCAAAATAGCTTATAAATCAATTGGTAATTTATCAAAAAATGGTAAACACAGTTCGAATCCAAATTCGCTTCCATGGACAGGCCTTCCACTTTTTATCTTTCCGTTAAAAAAATGAATTTGTAAATGGTTTCGAAACGTTTTGTGTTTGTTGAGCAGAGCAGTTAAGAAACAGCCTTAACACCTTAACTGCCCCTTTTCTGATCTTATTTTACCTGAAATGTACTAAATCCGCCATTTCTCCGAAGAAAGTTGCTGAAAAGATGGAGTTTGACTATTGGTAAAAGTGATCATATTTTAATAAATGGGACAGAAAATTGGGAGTATCTTATCATGGCTCTGAAATCGGTTGGTAGTTTTTATAATACAAAATTATTTTTTATTTCACGAATATTGATATAAAGAATGGGGATCTGTAATTGTTTGAAGACAATTTCTTGAAAAAAAAAATTTTGAATACCTTTTTTTTCTAATATTGTTTCTAACTTCATACTAATAAATAAAAGTTGGAAAAATAGCCATTAATTTATTTCTATAAAATTTTCTTAAAATTCAGATTTTTCTTCATCTAACATCATGTTTGTGTCCATCTGTATTCTGACTCTGGTGCTTTTGCTGCATATTTAAATATAACAGTTTATTTTAGACATAAAATATCATCCTTAAATTTTCAGAAGAACATGTAGAAAATTTCATCGGTTATTTTAGTTCATTTTTTCAAAATGTTTGTGAAAAATCTTATTGATCGTAATATTTACTTTGACCATTCGCGCTTTTAAAGTCATTTTGAATAAATTTTATTTGTGATCTAAAATTTTTAAGAGCATATTGAACTCGAATAGCTTTTATAAACCAAAAAGATTTACATTTTTCATAGTTTTATTTTTTAATTTTTCAAACGAAGTGTTTGTGGAATTTACGAAATAAGAATATCCTGGGAAAATTATTCCCTCAAGAATTTTTTAAAAATGAGCTGTAAAACACTGAATGAGCTGTATTTTGAACTTGTAAATTTTCTGATTTATATTTGAGCCACTTCTCGGTAATTTAGTTATATTTTAAAAATAATTTTAAAATTAGTATCGGGTGTATCGGAGACCTACGCGTTACAGACACGCGCGCGAGTGGTTTATTAACAGCCTAATCATGCAAAAGGTGCCAAAATTATATATATTTTTTGCGAACGTAATCGCATCGCTACTAATTTTTTCGTTGACTTAGAATATATATGTGTATATATATATATATTTGTAAAAATAATATCTTTTAATATTTGTTCTTTTTTCTCCCTTACAGATGGATCAGATTTAAAAAGAAAACTATCTTCTGCTGCAAGTGACGCACAAACAGCCCAGCCTAAAAAACAACGCACCGAAGTTGAAGATTTAACCAGCCCGTTACAGTCTGGTGTGGTATCTTCATCGTCCTCCTCGTCATCTTGCTCATCCTCTTCATCATCCTCATCTTCATCTGAAGGGCAGGAAGATGATGCTTCATCCACTCCAGATGAAGAAGAATATATTCCCAGAAGGCGAGGACCTCAAATGTGGAATTCTCGACAAAGGTGGAAAGACGAGAGGAAAAGAGTTTTGAAGTTATCCCTCAGTAAACTAGCCGAAATCGAAGATCCAGAACTTTGCATGCATCGGTCAGTGGTAATTAATAATACAGTGAAGCGACTTCATATGGACATTAAGAACGAGAGGCAAGCCAAGTTGCGACAGAGGCAACAGAGAATGGACTTGTTTAATGAAAGATTCCATTCTACAGAACGCATCGGTACTACGGACAGTTCGCAAAGTAGCAAGGTTTCGCCTAGTGTCGACTCTTATGACGATTCTTCGTGTGACGAAATGTTCGGTATTAGTGAGGATTTCTTACGAGTGACCATTCCTGACAGAAGGGTGCCCACTCCAATTCCCACGAACCCTATAAATCAGTCAGTTTCAGAAGACTCTAGAGATTCCCAAATGGACACCTCTGAACCGCCAGTGACATCTCGCGACAGCCAGACTACTTGTTATTCCAGCACCAACAACTCTTTAATGTCCTGTGATACTGCCATGGATAGTGCCTCTTCCTCATCACTTAACGCACGTCGAACCGGTGCTACTAACGCCACCACCACCACCAATTCGAACAGTTCCACGGGCAGTTCCAGTTCACCACGCCGTCTAGTAAGTTCTGTGCCGACGAACAGTGGTTCTCAGTGTGCGACCCAGTACAGAACTAGTCGCGATGCCAGTTCCAATAGTTCATTTGATCCTAGAGTCCCTATTCTCGACACTGTTGTGTATCACAGCCTCCTGGCGTCACTGGAATCCTGAGCATCGATCATTCACCTCCCTCAGCTTTTTGCCCTCCACTTTTCCATCCCTCCTCCAGTTATATGGTGAAGAGAGAAAACGTTCGTAATGGATTTTTCCCCTCGCTTCCTTTCAAGGAATTTTTATTTTATTATTTATTAGATTTTTTTTTTTTTTTTTGCTAGGGGTTCTCCATATGTAGTACAATTTTGATTTGTTTTGATAAGAAATACTCATGGTTATATTTATATCCAGAAGAAAAAAAAAATTGTTGTAAAAGCTGTTTTTGAAATGAAAATTTAAAAATATAATTCAATTAAAATACATGGTTTTTAATGCAACTTTAAGAATTTAAGCATAGATAAGCTAATTAATTTCTACCTTGATTTTTTTTTTTTTTTCTGTAATGAAAGTTAATGTTCTTGGAACAAAGTTGTTTATAAATTTGTTTTGCATGTAGATTTTGCAATCTTTGCCCTGTCACATTTTTGTTTTTTATTTAAAATTAAATTTTTAGAAGACTGTTTATTTATTTTTTCTTATTATTAATCTTTCACAATATTAGTGGAAATCTTTTTGAGAATTGTTAGGGTTTTGTTGAAATTATTTTTTTACTTTGATGCATGCCTATGATATTTCAGTTACTAAATGCATGTACTGTTCTCATATTGGCATGTAATATCTGACGACTAGTTTTTAAAAGGAAATTGTAATGAGAAGGGACCAAAATATGCCCGATCCCTAATATATATTTTTCTTCTATGCTTTGATTATTTAAATTTAAGTGGGTAATATAATGTATTGAACATCTCTTCGCTATACAACAAATCGAGGGGGAAAGGGAAAGTTTCCCTCATGACATAGGATCTAGAATTACGGACTTGGTTGTGTTTTGTGAAAGATTGTACATATTTCTCTAACTGTAATTGTTACTTGCTTAAATCCATTTAGTCATATCTTCTATCTTTATTTTTGACTTGCTGGTTTTAAGCAGTTGAAAACTGAAAAATGATGGGCAAGTGTTTGCTGGTTATGCATAGTTTAGAAAAGGAAACAATGTAGATTATAATTCTGAAAATTTCGTTTCTAATGTAAACGTAATTTTACATTATTTCTTGTTCAAAATTTTCTTTAGTATGAGCATAACCCATTTTTGGAATATGCTCCTATTAAATTACATTTTACCCTATAATATGAAATTTCTAGAGAATTTATTAGTATTGCAAGATGTTTAGTCACACAATTGTTCTAAGAATATTTTTTAAAGTAATATATAATTGTAAATATTGATATTTACATATATTTTAGTCACTTTGTTTTGATTTAAAGAAATTTTTTTAATCCTTGTGGCCTTTCTAACAACATAGTTTATTTGTATGCCATAGATATATAATTCTATATTATATAATTTTTAGTACAAACAATTCACTATTTTCAAAGCTCAATAAGATTTTTTTCCCCCGTTTATTTGTATTTTATGTTTTGAACATATGCAAATTTTTGTAAAAAATGTAATTTATGTAATTAACTATTGTATATTGATTGTATAATACTACATTGGACCAATGTGACTATTGCAATTTTTTTCTTAGTCAAATTGTACATTGTAGTTAGCAGATTGAGAATCTTTAAATTGTTTTTGTATAGTTATTTAATATAATTAAAGCTCTTGCCCAATTTTCAGTAAGTGCGGGTTTTCCTAAGAGAGTGTAGATTAAAGGTGAGAGAATATATATATATATCATATAATACACTTTACCTACAATAAGTTAGTGAACTATGCACTGGAAAAATGTTATAAACGCTAACATTGTATTTATAATTATATAAAATGTTTTTACTGTATCAAACTGCTTAGTATATTTTGAAATATCACTGCAGAAATACGATTTCCCCCATGCTGAAAATAACTGCATGTTGCAAAACATTTCTGTATCATATAAAGTATTTTTTATTGTCCAATATATTTATTATTTTAAAGCTGCAAAGGCAGTTATCAAAATTTCCATTTGTGTAGTGTTCTGTTTAACCTATTGGCATCTATTTGTGTAAAAATAATTTATTCAAAAATGAGTTGTTAAATTGTTTAAATCTGTTTTAAAAATATTAAAATCTGATTTTCACCACATTCTGCTGTGTAAATTAAATTTCAAAATGCCAAAAATGTTACATTTTTGGATGCAATGACAATTTATTGCTAAGTCATGTGTGAAATAATAGCATCTAATCATATGTTCGTTGACCTCATGTTGATTTTCTAGTCTGTAGTTTTTATATCAATTTGCATAGCAATATCCGTTTGCTTTTTATATATCCAAGCAGATGTTTAGAATCTTCTTGTAGCAATATTCTTTTTTCCATCAACAGCTGCTCAAAGCTGCATAAATAATTATAGGGTGATCAGATTTTGTCCACGTGTAAAGATGAAAAATGCAGCGCCTTTAGTCAAATCTTTTCCGAAAGTTTTTAATGAAGAAAAAAAAAAGGGGGGGGGGAAACAAAGATGTAATTTATGTAACATGCTGGACTTAAGCTACTTTAATTTTGGTGTCTAAAGATTGCGTACAACTAAAAATAATTAGTGTTCTAAATTTTAATTTCCCTGCTCAACAATGGGACTCTATCTGGTACATTCACAAATCTTTTTTTCAGATTTCAGACATTCATTTGCACTGAAAAACGAAATAACGTTCCCTATAAATGCTATAACTCTTTGTAATAGATTATAAATTCCTGATTATTACTTATGTTATTGCCAAATCCTGTTCAAAACAACTTAGGTGATATTTTCTTAGCCGTGATTTACCAGTGGCGTATCTAAAACGTAGTTGAGGTGGCAAGACTCAAGGTTCTCAGAAACCTGCCTATTTTAAACAGGGTGCCCCAGAATGTCGTTTTATCACGAGCGTTTATTAACGTAATTTTGCCACTGTTTTTAATTTATAAAAAATAAAACCTACAAATATCGATTCAGTGGAATCTGAATAAGAATGTGCAAGTTTTTTGTATTTGCAGATTAAAAAAAGGATTTCAACCATGTGTGAGAAAGAATTTGATTTGAGAACAACTTTTAAAAGCCTTTTGTCAATTTTTGATGCTGTACAGTTTTTTTAATGCCATAATAGACGAACTCGCTCTCATATTTTAAAAAAGTTAAGGGCATTCATGAGTGGTGTGAAATTCTTCTATTTCATTATAATAACATGTCTGAATTCCTCATTTTTTTTAAACATTGAACTGATTTGATCACCCTATGGAACGTGTTTAATTTTGTTGTATTTTCTACGATAATTTTCAAACCAAAATGTGCATTTATAATTAGGTTTTTTTCAAGGGTCAATGGCGTAATTTATTTTCAGAATAAAGTTTTAATCCCGAGTTAATAGAATTTTTTTTTTCTAAAATAAAAGTCTGAGCCTACGCAAGTCGCACAACAAAACTTGCAAGCTAATGTTAATCCTATGGGCGTAGGTCTTCTTCGTTTGCATTTCAGTATTTTTTGCATAGGGTAGCTAAGGTCGATCTTTAACCGGGCCCTTTTTTACTTTTCAATTTGTTTTTTAATGAAGTAAACTGGTTTTTCTATAGAAAATAACCTAAAAAAGCTGCAATCAGAAAAAGTAAAAAATGATCACGATTAGACACCGAACTCGGCTATCCTCTAATGGGAGAAAAATCATTAAAAAATATTGAAATGCAAAGGAGAAATTTGAAAAGAACGCTTCCATAGGTTTAACATTAGCTTAGGAGTGTCGACAGGCGACTAAGTAACAAATTTCATTTTGCTGAAGTTTTGTATACGTGATGACTTTTTTTTTTTTTTCTTATTTATAAGAATTTTAGCGATATTTTATTTTTGGGATAATTCACAATTGCTCATTAAAATGCTCCCCCCACCCTCCCGAAAATAAATAAATAATAGTAATAAAACCGCATTTTAAAGAAAACTAACATTGATCCTTCTAAAGAGTCTAAACGTACATAAAAAAGAGAATGTTTCATTCAACAGCACTTTCTACCTCTTTATTTTAAGCAAATAATCGTTTGGTTGCATTTCTGCTTTATTGAGAGAATTATTTACACAATTTTATTTGCAAATGCAACTAATATGAAAAATCTAGGAGTTTAACCTCTTAATTTTCTTTCATTTTATGTTAAGATTTTAGCCTTGTATATATATTTTTAAAAAGCAAATGTTTAGTTTTGTCTTTAAGAAATGGAAGTAAAATTGAAGGTAATATTACCGTTTCCACTAATCAGATACTAATAGCATCAAAACTTTAAGTTTTCTTTTTCAGATTATATGTAAAATACGGTAATTAAAAATTATTCGTAATTTCGTATTACAGCTATATTTTGCGTATTTATTTGGCAATTAAATGCAATGAAAGATGTTATATTTATCGGGCAGAATCGTGCTTAAATCTCTTATGTAACGAATGACCCCCCCCCCCCCAAAAAAAAAAAAAACAAACAAAAAAAACAAAAAAAAACAAAAAAAAAAACCCCTCCTAGATTGTTCAATTAAATTACGTTGCATTCACAAAATTGGTCTTTCAATTAAATGCACCATTCAAATTCTTTTGTTATTAAATTTATTTTCCACCCGCTTTTATTTATACACTTTTACAGGGCTCGAAATGTACCGGAACAAACCGGATCGATATTCCGGTTCGCGAAATTATTACAAAGATTGTTCCGGTTCATTAAATTATGAAAAATAGCGTTCCGGTTGGTAAAACTTATTACAATTTTACTTTTTAAACTGATTTTGTACAATTAGGTATAAATTTGTCTATGCTTAAAAAAAAAACTTATAGTCAACAATAATTTTGAAATTGCGTTCCGGTACGCGGAGTTTTCCATTTCGAGCCCAGCACTTTTATAAATCAAAAGATATGTTAAAACATTGTTTTATAAACATTTGCACATGACTTATACGTCCTACAGTGAGTTTGACAATCGGAGTACGCATTTTCCTTTTTCTTCTGTAAATTAGCATCAGTATATATATAATGTGTACTCCATCAATCTCTATTTGTGGAAACTTAAAAAAGAAAATGACTGAGAAATTCAGTATGTATTTTTTAGCTACGAAATACTGTGATATAAGATGCCAAGTTAAAGATAGTTCACTGCTTTGACCAGTAGTCTGTCTGCCTTACATTTATTAAATTACATTATTATTAAACGTCTTGTGTTGATGGTTTTTTGTCATTTAATTTCTAAACAGCAAGAAATGTCCAAATAACTTCTACAATATGTTTTACCGCGAGAAGCTAAGTGCCTAAGATGTTCTAAAAATTTTTAAATTAACTTAAAACAATTTTGTCTTTAAGTATTCGCCTGTGGCCTCTTCCTTTTTTCGAACAGTAAATGTTTGTTTATAAAAAAAAAAAAATCCGATTAAAATACTGGTTGTGAATTCTGGTATTAAGTTTAAAACGAAATTTTTAAAATGGGTTCAGCTAACTTTGGCATGTTTAAATTGTTTCTTAAAAGATGCAGGTCATCTAACCATGTGCTAATATTTTTTAATTAACAAAACCCAAGATACGTTATCTGCGAATTCGCGAAAATTATCTATAATATCTAATATTCTTCGTGAATTTAATGGTGCAGTCACAAATGTATCGGATACATGTAAGCCTGCTATTCAGTTATATTTTTATGACTGTCTTAAATGGTGCAAGAAAATTTCTTTTGAGATTTAGAATCTTAAAGTAAAAAATAAGCCGGGATATAGTTGAACTAAATTTAAAGTTCGAAACCGGAATATGCCCATGTGTATGTTTGATACACGTATGTTGGAATCCAAGTGCCATTAAAATTGTCGTAAAATTGCTTTTATGGATTTCACATGAACGCTTTTTGTCGAAACTGTTCAATAAAAACATTACGCGTCTTAGAAACTTATTAATTTATATTGTAAAGACAATTACAACACCAGGGTTGCCAAATGGTCAGTTTTTTTCTTAATACAATACCTTTTTTTTTTTCCCCAAACAAAACTCTATTTTAGATTTTCTTGCGATTTTGTAGAAATAACCTACAACGATTTTTTAAAAATATTGATATTAAAAAAAAAAGCGGATCTTTCGGGAGCCTTCACTATGTGTGTAGTGAATCAAAATTCTTTCGATTTAGTATTGTACACAATAAATAAATAATAATATATCTGAAGATATTTGAGCTAATTTTATGTACGCAATAAGTAAAAACAGAATGAACAAAATTTGTAAATTTTGATGAATGAAATTTTTCGGTAATTTTAGCATGTTTTTTAAATTATTATTTTTCGACATTTCTTGCTGTTTCATGTTAATGTGCTGTTGTATTTTGTGGATGAAGGTTTTTCTTGGTATTTTCTTCCTTGACAAAAAGGATTTTATTGCATATACATTTCTCCGACTGCAGTGTCGATAGCTGATTGGAGAGAGAAAGATATCATTCTGAAAGCATATGCCAAATACATATATATATATGACATCTGCAGTCGTCTATTGAAAATGCTGTACATTGAGCTGCAATAATATATATAATAAATGCATATGAAAAAGATTACTTGTGTGTGTGTTTTTTTTTTTATTCTTGTGTTTTCTAAGTTGTGCACCACTGAAATAGTATACAAAACAAAAATATCACTTGTCCCAAAATTAAAGTCCTCAATGAAAAGCATTTTGGTTGTTCCAACGGAACAACGTATGTACATAGACTCTGCACCCCCCTCCTGTTACTGAAACTTTAAAATTCGGGACAAGTTTCTGTTTCTGTTTTGAAACCTTATACATACGCTGTTTATTCTTGTAAGTATGAAAAAAATTGCCATACAGGAAGACTAATACCACCAAATGCATATTGAGATTGAGTGGATGCTCTGCAAATTTGTAATGTGCTATTTTAGATCAGTTACTTTACTCCTTGAATTAACCTTTAACTGATGTCACACAAATTCTCACATAACTAGTGTGAAGTGTTTTCTGAAAGACCGCTAAATCAAAAGATGAATAAAAGCCGCGATTAACTTATAGGATGTTGTTTTTGTACTGAACTTTTTGTACAGGAGTATTATAATTAAAATTCATCTGTTCAAAAGTCTCTGGTGTTAGTATTAAAGTTCCAAACGAAAAAAATTTCAGTAGTGTTTGTAGATAAACTGAAATTTGCAAGTTAAACTATGAAAATTGAAAAAAGCACCGGTCTGCGAGACCATTAACATCAGTTAAAGGTTAAGGTTTATATATATTTAAAAAAAAAAAAAAACCTTAAACGCGAGACTTACTGACATATTTTCAAACATATTTGTACGCATGATTTTTGAACAGTTTTTCATTTTCCGATAAATGAATCTCATCTTGAGCCTAGTATCGGAAACTGCAGATTCAGGTCTTGCAGATTAACCTAACATCTTAAAAAGAAGTACTAGGCTTAAAATAAATTGCTAAAATTTACTTTCTCTAGATCTATTGTATCTTATTAAATTTACTTTGTAAATACAAATTTTGCTTAACATGTATAAAATCTCGCAACATAATTGCCTTGATAATGCTGACACAAATGAGAGAAATTTGGGAAAATATTAAAATAGAACTAAATAAAATTATTTAATATAAAAAAAACTTCTATTTAAAAAAATCATTTAATTTCTAGATTGTTTACATAGGTTCAAACAAAGAATTTGTCTACATTTTTATGAACAGCAAAAGGAAGTACTGGGGTTCGTTCTTTTACTCACTTTCGTTACATGCATTTGAATGCAATGAATAAGAAACGTTTGCGATTTTTATTTTTTGAAAATTCTTTGTATACTACATTTCATTACATGCAATTCAATACAATAATTTATATATTTTTTCTTTACTCCGAATATTATTTTGGCTAATTAGGGACAGTAGCTAAATAATCATACAATTAAGAGTCCATCGGAGCACCTTGTTTATCGTTTCCTCTTAAGGCTGTTCTCAAATCCAAAAAGGTAACTCTCTGACATAAGTTTAAATTTATTTTTGGTCGGAAATGCATGAAACTAGCCGGTGTTGTTCAGAAACTATGTCATCGAGCTGTTTTTTCCGGTTTTTTTTTTTTTTTTTTTTTTCCAAACTCAATAGATCTTTCAGAAAATACTGTCAGTTTACGTTTTGAACCGAAGTTCTCGACGAAAGCAGAAAAACCGGTCAACAAAGGGAGAAAAACATCTTTGTCACGTGATCAAAATTAATTATAACTCAATGGGTAATTGATTGATCAAAAAATGGGAAAAAACAAAAACAAAAAAAAAACAGTCCAATTCCAAATCGCTTCCATGGCCAAGCTTTCCAAATTTGTACCTTTCCGTTAAAAAATGAATTTGTAAATCTGTCAAAGTTTTGCGCCCATTTACAAATTCATTTTTTAACGGACAGGTATAAAATTGGAAAGCCTGGCCATTGAAGCGATTTGGAATTGAACTGCTTTTTTCATCAATCAATTACCCATTGAGTTATAAGCCATTTTGATCACGTGACAAACACGTTTTTCGCTCGCTCTTGGGTGCTTTTTCTTCCTTCACGCGGGAATTTGGTTCAAAACGCCCACTTTGACACTCTTTTCGGAAAGATCTATTGCGTTTGCAAAAAAAAAAAAAAAAAAAAAAAAAAAAAAAAAAAGGAAGAAACAGCTCAATTACATAATTTCTGAACAACACCAGCTAGTTTCATGCATTTTGGAACAAAAATAAATTAAAACTTATGTCAGAAAGTTGCCCTTTCCGATTTTGAGAACAGCCTTAAAGACATATTTGTCCTCGGTCCCACATAAGTAGTGTTTTCATTACAATTAAATTCCATTCTTACCAACAGATATACGGACTGATCTTTAATTATAAAAGTGACACTGAATTATTTATTTTACACTGGAATAGTATACTTTTCTTTCTTTTTTTCCCTTTTAATAGAATTTTTGAGTAGCCGAGATTTTATTTTTTTTATATTTCCTACAATAATTAATTATACTGTATGCTTTTCTTTCGTATGTTTAACGTTTTAGCAAGAATGCTTAATTTGTTAAGTTCGCTTAAAAGAATTTTCTGAAAAGTATGTGGACACTCAGAAATTGCGTTCTGAAGTTGACGTTACTATTCTAATAGTTTTCTAACTGGTCCCTTCTTAGTGCCGAGTTATCTTTCCTGTTGCCTTTTATTCTCGGAATTCTTATACGGGACTTCAAAATTCCTTTCTTTAATTTTTATTTCTGATGGATGTTTCGAAACAATGCTGAAAATGTTCGCTATTTTTAGTTCAAAGCTTGCCATGATTTATGAATCCTAATTTTGTGCGCCAAATTGCTAAAATGACTCTCCTTCAATCCGGCTATGAGACAGCAAAAGTTTCGTTCTTTCTATACTATCTTTTAAGTTTTTTTAAAAAAAATTGTTAATTAAAAGTATTTTCGTAGCGTAATTTATGGCTGTTCTTAACTGCTCTGCTGAACAAGCGCAAAACATTTTGACACATTTACAAATTCATTTTTTAACGAAAAGATATAAAATTGGAAAGCCTGACCATGGAAACGATTTGGAGTCGAACTGTGTTTTCCGTTTTTCGATCAATCTATTACCTATTGAGTTACAAGCGATTTTGATCACGTGACACATGATTTTTCTCCCCTTACTGGATTTTCTTCTTTCGTTCGGAAGTTCAGTTCAAAATACCAACTTTGACAGTATTTTCTGAAAGAGCTATTGCGTTTACAAGAAAACGCAAAAAACAGTTCGATGACATAGTTTCTGAATAACACCTTCTAGTTTCATGCGTTTCCGAACAAAAATGAATTAAAACTTATGTCAGAAAGTTGACCCTTTGGATTTGAGAACAGCCTTAACATAAAAATTTAAATGAAAAAGATTTGGAGATTTTATATACTCCAGTAAATGTTTTATGTACTGCTGAAATGAAGTTTTTATATGTATATATTTCTGTAACTATAGAAAATCTTCACACATCTTCCAGAAAACATCATTGAAGCAGTTCCCAGAACCACGCTTGCTGTTTCAAACAAACAAATATTGACATGATTTATTAATCTTAATTTTGTTCACCAGAATGCTAAAATGACTCTCGTTCAATCTGTTTCTGTAAATACTATGAGACAACAAACGTTATTTAAGGCTGTTCTTAACTGCTCTGCTCAACAAGCGAAAAACGTTTTGACACATTTACAAATTCATTTTATAACGGAAAGATAAAAAATTGGAAAGCCTGGCCATGGATGCGATTTGGAATCGAACTGTGTTTTCCATATTTTGATCAATCAATTACCTATTGAGTTATAAGCGAATTCGATCACGTGACAAACACGTTTTTCGCCCGCTCTTGAGTGCTCTTTCTCCCTTCGCGCGGAAATTTGGTTCAAAACACCCACTTTGATTTTATTTTCTGAAAGAGCTATTGCGTTTGCAAAAAAATGGAAAAAACAGCTCAATGACATAGTTTCTGAACAACAATACCAGCTAGTTTCATGCATTTTCGAACAAAAATAAATTGAAACTTATGCCAGAAAGTTGCCCTTTTCGATTTGAGTAAAATAAACGTAAAATTAACGTAAAATTTTAAATGAAAAATATTTGAAGGTTTTATAAAGTGCAGTGTTTTATGTACTGCTGAAATGAAGATTTTGAGGTAAATATGGAAAATCTTAAAGCTTCCAGAAAAACATCATTGACATTCACCCAGAATCATGTTTATTCCTTCCAACAAACAAAGTGACAATTGTTCACCATTGGATATTGATTTATTGTGAGAATATTGGAGGTATAACAATATTCAGAATATAATTAAAATATTTCCATTGTTAGCATTCGATGTGAAATAATTTCAATTCAGTCTAATGATGTTGAATATTGTTCCACCATTTTGCCAATATATAGTAAATATTGGTAAGCGATTTTGGGAAGTTATAATTTCCAAATAGCCAACATTCTAGTATTAGCACTATATTGTACAACATTGGGCCAATGTTTTACGCGTACATGGGAGTACGCCGACGGAGTGCAGGGGCGGCATTTATCACTTTAGATCTTTGAAACAATCATTTAAAAAAAAAGGGGGGGGGTGAAACCCACAGTTATTGACACATAACGAATAACTAACACTTCAGCCAAAATAGCACATAATTAAGCATTTTTTTCGAAAAATTCTGCAAAGTATCATTATCTAGTGGAACATTAACTTTTATTCTTTAGCCAATTTATTTAGCACTAACATACAAGAACATATTCAGTGGGAAAAGCATTTTTGAAGACCAAGTGTCATTTTGAGACAACCACCTTCTTTCTAGAAGGTAGTGGGTTTTTTTTAAATCTATTTTTGATACAACCATTGTAAACTCTTTCTTAAAATCATACTTGTAGAAATTAGATGCCTATGATACATTAGATCATGATTAATAGTTTATAGTTATTTAATTTAGCTTAATGTGGGAGTAGGGGGAGTGACAGATATTGGTTTTTAATTTCACCAGTCTGTGACAAAGATGCCACTTATTGATTACATTAAAGAAATTTTGAAGTTTATTATTTTAACTGTTAAAAAAAAAAAAAAAAAAAAAATTATCTTGTAGTAAACTTCATTAAAATTTAAGTTGTTCTGTCAGTGTCTGAAACCACTTGTCAGTTACTGGTTCATAAACGCCAGTTATTGGATCTCTGCATTACTAATAATTTAAAACCTGAAAAAAGGACACATGCACCTGTAGTATGTCATATATATTAAAAAGTTTAAGAATTTTGTTTTTATAATAAAGATTAAAGTAATTTTAAAGCATAAATTCCTTAACTCTTATATATATATATATCTTTGCAAATAAAGTGTCAGACACTGGTTCACTTTGTTTCAGTTATTGTTTATTCAAAATAGGTTTGGTATCAGTTACTGGAATTTTCGACCATATTTATGAAAAATAAAACCCAACTAATTTTTAATAATACAATGTATAAATTGTCCTTATTTTTACCAACAGTATTTTTGAAATTTATCCCTACTACCATTTCAAAAAGAAAGATAAGTATAACTTGGATTTAAAATTTTGTAATAGTGATTTGAACAAGAAAGAATCCTTCGGGTACAGCGTCTAGAATATATAGTGTGGAAATCGCCAATCCCAATGTCGGAGTTTCCTCTTAGTCCGCACAACTTTGAAGAAATCCTTTGCTATTTATATGCTGCCACCACCGATATGATTACGTGATATCGGTCACGCTCTGAGAGGATTGTTTAAATGAAAACCAACTCTTTCAATTAACTAAATTAACAGTTTATTTACACACTATTTACAAAACATAAAACTATTTACACTTAAAAACTCGGATGTAGGTGATCCGGTTCAACATTAAATTAAATACAGTAAATGCTGGCTGTGTACTGTTAAACTACGTTATATCACTCTCACTCTACACTCGTTAAATTAGCGTTACCGGAGATTACTCTTAATCTCCCAACACATGGGCTCTAAGCTCGGCGAGCTTCACTCAACCCTACGCTCTATCTAAGAGCTATACGCAGGAACAACCTACCACTTTGCGCTCTAGGCTCCAACTCACTTTCTCCCAGCAGAAGCGACTGCCTCTCTAGCAACCCTCTGCTTTTTTTTCTCTACATAAAAACCGGGGTTTCCACCCTGACCACATTCTTAGCTCTTTCCCTCGTTCGGGGAATTCTTTTGTCTCCCCATCTCCAACAGACATCTCAAAAGGTCGGGCAAACCTCTCTCCATCCATCTTATCTTTCCATCCAAGCTGTACAATTCACCTGCTCGGATCCAGTTTCAGACAAGGAAAGAATGTTACTTTGAAATTTCCAGTACACACACCGTACAATATATAATATAGTAAGACAAAATAATATAGAACCATAGTTCTAACAGCAGATGTTTCTCAGAACCTGACACCCAATATTACTTAAAAAAGTGTTAAAATATTGGATCCCTTAAATGTCAAACGATGCTGAAATCCAATCAGTCGATCGCAGCGACATCTGCAGGATATTTTCTAAAGCTCCGAGACGATTTGGTCTAGTAGACCAATGGTTCCCAACCTTTTTTTGGCCGTGCCCCACTTAAACATCTCTAAAATCATGATGCCTCTCCCCCCCCCCCCCCATTCCTTCTATATCGTATAAATATTGTCGCATAAAAAATAAACTTCCATTTTCCCGGATGGATCCAAAAATAGCATTAACTCTGATAAGTAATTTGCACATTCTTTAATTTATCAAAATCATATTTTCTTTAATTACAAGTATGCTTTTTACCTAACTCCATGAATGCAGTGATGGATCTTCGCATTTACATCCACGAAAGTTTTATTGTTTTTTGGCAACTTACCTCAAATTTAAAAGTGATAAATAGTCTACATTTTTATTTTCGTAAAATTTCTTGAAACTTCTCTCATATTTTCATTACATCTGATAGAATTGATTCATTTTATAATGGATTTTAGTACTTCATTAAGAATAAGTGATATTTGTTTATCGCCGAGACTGTATGGATTACATCATTCACAAGTAATATTTCCGGATTCGCGCTTTTATCCATTTTAAGTTACTATTTTTCTTTCCTCTTATAACATACTTCTTTGATTGCGGGCTTTTTACCCCATTATTATTATTTGACTACCATGTTTTCTCCAATTTAAAATTTTAAAATACATATGTCATTAATGTCATACTCTGCAAAAGGGCCATAAGAAGTTTACTTTCAACTCTTTCCTTCCGTGATGCGCACGGGGTTTTATTAATTTCCTAAATGTTGTACCTCATTTAGGTCATTCAAAACATTTTTTAGGTTTAACATGTCTAAATAGTCAATTTTAGATATACCCTACAAAATTTCATATGTAAAATTTCCCTCATGGGACATATTACACTATGAATAGATATAGAAGTTTTTTTTTTTTAAATAAAATTTTTTTAAATAAAAAAAGGAGGCGTAATTTACTAAAATAATTGTAAAACCAGAAAGATTAATGTCATCGAAAGACGTTTTCCTTTTTTTGGCAAACGCAAAAGATCGTTCAAAAAAAACTGTCGAATTTGCAGTTTTGAACCGAATTTCTGGTCAAAAGAAGAAAATCCAGCTTAGAGAAAAGGAGAAAAACAGCTTTTCACTTGCTTAAAATCGCTTATAATAACTCAATAAGTAATTTATTTATCAAAGGGTATTAGAGAACTCATTTTGATTCCAAAATCGCTTTAACTAGTCAGCCCTGCCAATTTTGTGCCTTTAAATTAAAATTGTGTCAGAAAGTTTCGAGATTGTCGAGCAGTAGGGCTGGATTAATTATCAATATATCGGTCAAATATTGATATTTTTTAACTATCGCAATAGCAATATGTAAGCTCTGACTCTAACGATATATCCCAATAGCGATATCTAATCTCTGGCTCTACTTATATATCCCAATAACATTTTTTTCCCGCACCACGACTTCGAACCGCAAGAAGAAAAAGCGCCGAATATTGCGTAACCAATAACTTCTTCAAACCTTTCTCTCATCCGATAGATGCATTTATTCGCAGCCCCGCTTTATTCTAAATTCCCTCCCGTGATAATCTGTCTTTCGTTCATATCCCAGACCCAGACTAATTCATATTCTAATATATCAACATACATATGTCCGTTCGTTACTGAATAATGGTTTAATCGTCGTTGTTTTAATTTCGCTGCTACTATTGGTTTAGACATATTAGAACATATCAAGTCTTTGATACGTCCTGGCCAATGACTTCTTCAATCCTTTCTCTCATCCGATAGATGCATTTATTCGCAGCCCCGCTTTATTCTAAACTCCCCTCCTGTGATAATCTGTCTTTCGTTGATATCCCAGACCCAGAATAATTCATGTTCTAATATATCAACATACATATGTCCGTTCGTTACTGAATAATGTTTTAATCGTCGTTGATTTAATTTCGCTGCTACTATTGGTCTAGACATATTAGAACATATCAAGTTTGATACGTCCTGGCCAATGACATGAGCTAGAACATCTGTTCATTGTTGAGTCAATAATTGCTATTGTCTATAGGCTTCATTCAATGCTCGTTCGTATGGTCTTCTCGAGCGAGCAGTTATCGGCAGTGATTTTATATTTTATAGTAAGATGAACGTACGGTGTCGGGTAAATTGCCCGAATTATAATCAAGTGATTTAAAAAAAAAGAGGCTAAGAGTAACGTGTGGCAATATTTTGGATGCCCAGGTAATGAAAATGGTGAAGTAATAAATGAAAAAATTGCAGTATACAGTATATGCGTTCGACCGGTATTTGCAAAAGCTACTTCTAATTTATGAAGCCATCTTAGCTATAATCATCCTCTACAATATGATGGACTACATTCAAGGTAAGAATTGATTTACTTTATTTTACTGATTTACTTTATTTATAAGATTTACTTTACTGATTGATTTTATTGATAATATTCACACGGGCGTGGAAATTAGTTAAACGAATTCCAGTTGTAATTTTTCAATGAAAATATATTTCTGATTTTTTTTTTTAATTATATAATTTCTTTAATTTTAAATAAGACAAAAAAAAATCGTGTTTTAAAAAATGACATAAATGAGCAAAAAGATAAAAAAGAACAATAAAAATAAAAAATATTACTACATCTGGGCCTTATTTTTAAAGTCTGTAAATGTAATATTATTAAATGGCATTATACTGGATGTCTGCAAACTGGGCTGGAACGCTTGGATTAACTTCGTGTCATTAGACTGAAGCCGTGTTTGCTTTTTGCTCTGGACATGCAGGCTAGGTCGGCCTTTTTTTCTGCTCATTCGGGGTGTAGTGCGGCACGGGTCGCGTCTTACCAGAGCCAACCCCGAAAACTCTGCTTAAAGCAGGGTTCGCAAGGCTGGGCCCAGTTCGAAAAAACCCGGTGGGTTTTTTCAGAATGGGCCCACTTGAAAAACCCACTAAAAAACCCATAATGTGGGTTTTTTCAATTTTCAGAAATATTTAAAATTTTAAACATATACATTTAATGAATTTAAGTCATTTCAGTTAATTTTGAAAAAAATAATATATAAAAGCTATTACATAAACACCCGAAGTAAAATAAAAATGTATTTCAGCACACTGAAATACTTTACTAACAAACATAGAACATAGTAGGCAACATACATACATAGTACATAATTATAGGTAAAGGCAATATCATAAGAATGTCTTTATATAAAAAAAATCAAATGAACTATATTCATGAAAATAAAAGATATGTATTTTTACTTTCTTCTATCTTTACAAGAAGTATTTAATTTGTGAAAAATTTCAACTTCCAGTTTATGACGGATTTATACGTTTCAAAAAGGTCCTGAAAACGATTTCATGTTTTTTGGAAAATATCTGTGACAAAAATTTTGTGGGTGCTGCTCTATCTCAAGAACTAATGCACAGAATTTCACAAAACTTTAGATTCAGTTAGACCTTGATGTAAACTGATGCTGATTAGCTTTTGGTGTATAATGCCCATTAGGTGGTTCTGCTAAGCTGCATTTATCTCAAGAACTAATGCACGGATTTTCATCAAACTTCAGATTCAGTTACAAGTTAAGTTGTTGCTTATCAAGTTTTGGTGTATATCGCCCAACAGGTAGCGCTGTTATGCTGTTTTTTTTTCATGATTTTAGCAATAACTCTTATCTCAAGAACTAATGTATGGAATTGAATAAAAATTTAGATTCAATTAGACCTTGATATAAACTGGTGTTGATTAGTTTTTGATGAATATCACCCAACAATGGCTCTGTTGTACTGAATTTTGTATGATTTCCGCAATATCTCAAGAATTAATGCATGGATTTTCTTCAAACTTCAGATTCAGTTAGACGTTGACGTAAGCTGTTACCAATTAGGTTTAGGTGTAAATTGTACAGCAGGTAATGTTGATATGCTCAATTTTTCACGATTTTTGCAAAATCTATATCTCAAAAACTAATGCACATAATTTAATCAAACTTAATATTCTGTTTCATTTTCATGTAAATAGATCCTTATTAGACTTGGATATAAATTGAACAACAGGTGTTGATTTTATACTGTTTGGGTTGGAAATTTTGGTTGTGGACATCTAAGAGGGTGGGTTCCAAAATTCAATGATTTGTTTGAAACGATGTAATACTTACATCTCCTTGTTAAATGCATCCAATTCAATGAACCTATATTTTACAATCCTCGTGATGGGCATAGATGAGGCACTGGGATAGCGAATTTTGAATTATTAACATCTATGAGATAGAGGAAAGTTTTGGAATTGGCACATCTGACTAGTTTACCCCTTTTTTTCTTCCTACTTATATATTTTAAATATTAATATTCTATTCATTATTTGATTTTAAAGCAAATTAACAATTTTTTATCTTCTATTATATTTAAAACTAATTTGTGAGAAACACTGACACTTAATTTAAATTCATATAATTTATGCAATTTATGACAATTTAAATTCATATAATTTATGCAATTTATAACTTGTAAAATAGTATTACAATTATATTGTATACAAGGGGACAATGTATAGTAAATATAATATATAAATAATATAGAATACATATTACATATATTGTACTTTTGAAAAAACCCGATTTTCCCCGGGGAAAATTGGGTTTTTCATGAAAAAACCCGAAAAAACCCATGTGGGTTGGGTTTTTTCAAAAAAAAAACCCGGGTTTTTGCGAACCCTGGCTTAAAGTCAACCCGACCGACACCCGGCACACTTCATCACAAACTCGAAGTGGAAGAAAATAAATTCATATTTTAATACAATATAAAAAAGAATTATTCTGTAATATCAAATTTATCTTTTTAGTACAAAATTGAATGCATATACACTCATTAATGTTCAATTATATAGTTTTTTTCATAAAATATATTCCTGACTTTCTTTTAAAATGGTTGGTCTACACGAACCGCGTGTCGGGTCGGGTTCGGGTAACCTGAGACGATGCAAGAATCTAATTTGAAGACTGGGTCGGGTTTGAACTTTTTTGTAGTATACGTCGAATTGATAGTTTCTCTTACTTTACTTTTCTCTCTCTATTTTTTGGTAAAAATAATAGTTATATAATACATTTTTAATAGAAATTTTGAAGCTTTATTTTTGCTTAAAAAACTACAGAGTAATAATTTAAAAATCTATTTTCTTTTTTCATTGTTTAAAAGTTTGGATTTTCTTTAACCACATTTTCCTTTCATTTTAATTTACATTAAAAATTTTATAGGTTTACGTGCTTAGTGTTGACTCTAGAAAAAAAAGGGCGCCGGGCGGAAATTTTTCACATAGGGGACAATATTCTGAAAAAGGATACTTTTTCTCAAAAAGGGAATACTATTCTAATAAAAGGGCACACTTGTACCTTGTTTACAAAAAATATTTTGAGCTTGTTTGTTTAGAGTCCCTAGAATTTGTGATATTTTTCCGAGATCAACTGAATTGCCACGGGGCGTATAGGAAGTATTAAAAAGGCAGCCGAGCGCATCGGAAGAATTTCGAAAGAGCCGCCGGGTGCCAAAATAGAAATAAAAAGGGCCGCTGGGCGCAAAATAGAAATAAAAAGGGCCGCCAGGCGTAAAATAGAATTAAAAAGGGCCGCCGGCCGCTGCGCCCTGCTAAAGCAGCTTAGAGTCAACACTAGTGCTTATAATTGCTTAAGTGATCAGATCAAGATCACTAAAATTGATATACCATGTTCTATGGCCGGCACAGACGCACAAATAATCTGAAAAATCCAGTACTTTAATTTTTATACATAAATATGCGGTACAAAATTCGAAATCAAGCACCCATTGGACCTTGGCGATTCCGAATTTCGTTTCATTTTAATTAAATATATATATATATATATCTACCGCCGCCCTCCACCCCACCTCCTCTCCCAAAATACAAAAAACAGTGCGTGATTTACGTCAAGAATGCGTTTTCAAAACTAAAAAATCATAATATTTAAGCAGATGTTTTAATAGCGAATTTTTTTAATGTAAGAAAAAAAAATCTATCCACATTGAACACTCTTTCCCCGCAAATTATTTATATCAGAAACACGTTTACAATACTGAAAAAAGATAGTACTTAAAAATAATAAAACTAAAGTAGATATTTGAGTTAAAAAGAGAAAATAAACAAATAAAAGCTCTATCCATGGTTTCTTTCTGCATTGAAAAACATAATGATCTGATTGTGTAAACATATGACTTCCGATTTCTCGGAGCGAATAAACGAAAACAAACTGCTGATGCGCTCCTGCTTTTCATTCGAAGTTTCGGAAGGCGTTGTAACTTTCTAATAAATAATTAAATTTTAATAAAAATTTCTTACACAGCCTAATTTACTATTATTTCAACTAGCTGAAAATTTGAAAGAAATCGGTGAATTTACATAGGAGATATGGATATATTGATTATTATTTTTTTTTTTAACAGTAAGGAAAAGAAGATTTTGATTTTCATTCTTTTTCTTTTTTTGTTTGCTTGCAACTGTTTTTTTTTTTTTTTCTCTGCACTTAAACACTACAAACTTGATGTCACTTTCAAGGTCCTTTTTATACCATTTAAAAGAATAGAATTTGAATAATGTGTTCTCGCGCTAAAATGAGGGGGGGGGGGGGAGTTTTCTGTCATGACGGCTTTTTAAAAAACCATCCGGACAAGGCGTGGGTATCTATACGATGTATATTCATTTGTAAATAATTATATGATTATTAATGTTTTAAATTTTTATGTTTATTAATCTTTTAAAATAAATGTTATGAGTATTTTCATAAATTTATAATGCAATGATTTCTTTGAACTAACCAAGACTCTCTGATTTCGAACTTCTTGAAATCTAATGCAGAATATCGATTGTTTTGTTTATGTATTTGTTTTTGTTAGCCAATAACTTTATTTTATTTCTATTTTTTTTTTCATTTGCAACATTTTTTTTTCCTTTTAAATTCAGTGGCACTTTCGAAATAAAAAACAGATTTAAATATCAAATCGAGTATTTTGCGTAATCAAGTAGAATTTTATGGTAAGTTTTTCTTTTTTGTTAGTTTCTTTCTGGAAAAATATGTTGTTATGGGTCTAGATGTTATTTACAAAATATTTATAAAAAAGTGAACTTTTCTTAGCATAGGTCTATTTCCAAATGGGATTTGAATATGTATATTTTAAAAATTTTAATGTTTTATTCATCCATAGATAAACAAATATGAAGGTATAAAGACAGAGAAATTTTCTTAATATTTTAACTATTAAGAATGTATTGATACTCTTAGAAAAAGATTAAAAAATAAAATTTCTGCTGCATCTGTCATTCACTGAAGACTATTTAATTACGAGTACATGCAATTATGACATTAAATCTGTTTCAGTTTTTGCTTTTCACTTATTTTAATCATTTTAAAATCATCAACGTCCTAAAATTGAGAACTTTTTAGTTTATCTAGTAAAGTTTTTTTTTTTTTAAATAATATTCTCCGTTTACGCGATAAAATTAAATAGTTAAAAAGTTATTCATAAATAATACATAAAACAGGCAGAATCGAGAACAAGCTAAAGAAAACCACTATGTAATCAATGATATAAGTGCAAATAGATAACGAATATTGGTTCCTTTTTCTAAAGTATTTATTTGTATCATATATATATATATATATATATATATATATATATTTAAAGAATATTGCGTGAGCAAATAGGTATAAAACATTAATTCTTTGCTTCCTACAGCTATTTGCAATAAAATTATTCCTACTATACCATTTGTCTTTAGCAATAAGAAATTTTTCTATTCCCTCACACTTTAAAGTAGTTATCGCGATATATCACAGATATTGATATTAACTCGTTGATATATTGCGATATTAAATTTTTGATATCGTCCAGCCCTATCGAGCAGGGAATTTGAGAAACTTCTTGAATGATTTATATTGTACAATTTTTTATTGTATTCTCTTAATGCAATATTTAATAAAAAATTAACTGTATTAGGTTTGGATTATTAATTGCGAGACAAATATAAAAGACAAGACTTCATTAGCAGATTTACTTCACAAATTGAACCTAAAGTTGAAAAGGGTTTTTATCCAATAGAATTATGATAAAATTATTTAGTAACATTACTTGCTGCTTTGTGTGGAACAAGACTCACGAATTCAGCAGACAAATTGAAATCCTTTTGCAAAATGGGACAAAAGTAGTTTTTTTCAACGATTGCCACAACGAAAAATTCATAACCTTAAATGTCTCACGAGGCAATTAATAGAAGTCATACAATTAATATTGCAATATTTTAATGCAACTTTTAAACTGAAATTTACCATAATTAGTTTGGTATTATGCCAAGTTCATGTTGGGATTTCTCCCATTTTTTATACATAAATTATTTTTGTACTTAATGGGTATATAACCTAAACTTTTAATTTTTTTATATTTACTCAATATTTATCGATCATAATATAGCAGCATCGATTTTCTGGGCACACTAGCTTTATGTCTAAACAAGAAAGAAAAATCATGTGTCAAGTATAGATTATGAAACACTTTCCATCTTTCCAACACTTCAAGACTAAGTTAAGGCTGTTCTCAAATCCAAAATGGCAACTTTCTGACATAAGTTTAAATTTATTTTTGTTCAAAAATGCATAAAACTAGCTGGTGTTGTTGTTCAGAAACTATGTAATCGAGCTGTTTTTTCCATTTTTTTTTTTTTTGGCAAACGCAATAGGTTTTTCAGAAAATTGTGTCAAAGTGGGCGTTTTGAACCGAATTTCCGCACGAAGGAAGAAAGAGCACTCAAGAGCGGGCGAGAAACGTGTATGTCACGTGACCAAATTCGCTTATAACTCAATAGGTAATTGATTCATCAAAAAATGGAAAAAACAATCTGGAATTGAACTGTTTTCCATTATTTTAATCGATAAATTCCCTATTGAGTTATAAGCAATATTGATCACGTGTCAAACACTTTTTTCGTCCTTCGATGACTGATTTTTCTGCTTTCTACGGGAACTTCGGTTCAAAACGTCCACTTTGAAACTATTTTCTGAAAGATCTATTGCGCTTGCAAAATAAACGGAAAAAACAGCTCGATTAGATAGTTCGATTACACACACCTGCTAGTTTCATGCATTTCCGAACAAAAATAAATTAAAATTTATGTCAGAAAGTTGCCCTTTTGGATTTGAGATCCCTTAAGTGTGTTCTCAGCAGAGCAGTTAAGAACAGCCTTAAGGCTGTTTTCAACTGCTCTGCTGAACAAGCACAAAATATTTTGATACTTTTACAAATTCATTTTTTAATGGACACATATAAAATTGGAAAGCCCGACCATGGAAGCGATTTGGAATCGAACTGTGTTTTCCATTTTTGGATCAATCAATTACCTATTTAGTTATGAGGGTTTTCAAAGAACAGTCGATAATAAAATATTCTTCAAATCAGAAGTTGATCACACAATTAAAAAAAATATGCAGAACGATTTTTACTCATTCAAAGTAAATCCGAACTCTAATAATTAAATCTCTGTTAAAATGAATATGAATAAGATTTATTATGATCAAGAAAAGCCTTGGTTCAGATCACTTATAGCGGTGATCACTCGCTTCAGAATTTACTTACATCTACAAACTGAAAAAGAGTAAAGTAAAATAGGGTTGCAATTATTCTTGCAATTATTCTTGGCGATGACTAATTTTCGCCAAGTCAAACGGAAAAAGAGGGGTTTTTAATACTCTGCCACCGGATGAACAATTACTATTGTTCATCATTCAAACTAAATTTTTATCAAAATTTTCAAACTGCATTAATAAGACAATTAAAAGTTAGAACATACTTACAATAATGAGACATACAAATAACTCAATTATCACAGGAACATCTACTGAAACTAAAATATACAAAAATATTGGATTAAAAAAAATTAAAAAATGAAAATGTAAACGAAATGTTCATTATAAGTAAAAAGTTCGAAGTTAGTCTATAATGTCGAGTTCCAGTTTATGTAATAGTTGCACTGGTCTTTTTATCACACCAGATTCAGTTTGAATTGCACAAGATCTAACTTTCGAATCTCTTCCTAAAAAGAGCTCTGTAATTCTACCGCATTTCCACATGTGCCTTGGAGTTTTATCTTCATTAATTAATACCATCACATCACCAATTTCGAAGTTAGTCGGAGCTTTGACAGGAACTGAAAAATTGGCAGAACGAAGTTCTAGCAAATATTCCTGCCTCCAACGTTTCCAGAAATGATTTAAAACTTGATCTCGATATTTCAATATTTTTGTTAACGTTACTTTATTCGATTTAGGTTCAGTAACACAATGAAAGTCTGGTAGAGAATTTATTCGCTTGCCTATCAGGAAATATGAAGGATTAAGTGGAAGCGGTTCACTGTTTTCTTCATAAACATAAGTTAATGGACGACCATTAACCATTGCTTCGATTTCAGTTAAAGTGGTTTGTATTTCTTCATATGAGAGACAAGATCTTCCGAGAACTTTCTTCAAAGGAGTTTTAAAAAAAGAAAAACACCAGTTCAATGACATAGTTTCTGAATAACAACACCTTCTAGTTTCATGCGTTTCCGAAGAAAAATGAATTAAAACTTATGTCAGAAAGTTGACCCTTTGGATTTGAGAACAGCCTTAATGGTACACACTCAATATGCGTATTTCATATGGAACTTCCCATGGTCTGGGTCCAAAACTTAAACAAGATCGCGCAGCCTCCGAGCCATTCTACGGTTCGGCAAATCGGCCCTAAGTTGTACCAAACACGCACGACTTACGTAATGTAAATGCATGTGTAGGATACTGGTTTAATATTTGATAAGTAATTACAACCTGGTGTAATAATTGTGGTAGATATACCACAAAAGCTTTATTAGTAATCCCGTTAGCCTGCCCTTTCGCAGCACGGGCTATGCCAGTGATATTTACATTGGCTCGATCACTGTACCGGGCCATGCCCGTAGTATTAACATTTGGCCCGACCGATGTATTACGGGCCAGACGCGTGATAATCAGTTTTGGCCCGAATACAAGACCACGTGTCTCACACGTAGTTGTACATTAAGGCTGTTCTTAACTGCTGTGTTCAACAAACGCAAAACGTTTTGACATATTTACAAATTCATTTTTTAACGGAAAGATATAAAATTGGAAAGTCTGGCCATGGAAACGATTTCAAATTGAACTGTGTTTTCCATTTTTTGGTCAATAAATTATCTATTCAGTTATAAGCGAATTCGATCACGTGATAAACACGTTTTTCGCCCGCTCTTGAGTGCTCTTTCTCCCTACGCGCGGAAATTCGGATCAAAACGCCCACTTTGACTCTGTTTTCTGAAAGATCTATTGAGTTTGCAAAAACATTGAAAAAACAGCTCAATGACATAGTTTCTGAACAACAACGCCAGCTAGTTTCATGCATTTTCGAACAAAAGTAAATTAAAATTTATGTCAGAAAGTATCCCTTTTGGATTTGAGAACACCCTTAAGGGGTTAACATAAATTAATTGCATGAAAATCCGAGTCTATTTACGTGTGTAAGAGCGTGGACAGACGTACAATCTAACCGAATTCATAAACATTTTCAAACTATGTTCGAAAGACAATCTTCATTATCAAATTTATTTTACAAATTTAATCAAAGCTTGAAAAAGGGTATTTATGAAATGAACTTTTGATAATTTTATTTGACAGCGTTTCTTGCAGCCTCAAGTGAAACAAAACGTAATGATGCATAAGATAGTGTAATCGTTTTACTAAATGTGATAAATGTCACTTTTCTCTATGATTGCATCAGCCAGAAATTCATTAACTTAAATGTTTCGTGACGCCAGCGATTCATGTTTTGATCCGTTTGATGTTCATAAATGCGTGTAATCATTTCCAGGTTGAGTGAATCGATTCATCGCTTTCTTTTTCATTCAAAATCTTGATCTTCATAATTAAAAATGTCTGCTCGACCGCGGAAGAATTTTGCAACATGCTTTTCTTGATCATGCGACTTCCCTCATTTTTATTAAGAATAAATTAAAAATTTGTTGTTGTACTTTAAAAAGAAATCATACGTCTCTTACACATTACAGTTCACTTTCAAGCATTGCGGACATAAATATTATCCATTTTTCCGTAATTTGACGATCTTAACTAGAGTCCTATATCTGGTCAAGTATCCCAAATTTACCTGAACCTAACCCGAACCGCGTATCAGGTCTCATCGGGTTGACTAATTTTTTTCGTTGCGAGTCGGTATCGGGTCCGGTTGACATTAAATGTTTTGGGTTCAGGTTGGTTTCGTATCAGGTTTAGAGTCTTCGGTTCTAGTTCGGTTCTGTTAGGTTCTAGACCACGGTTGGCGAACGTTTTTGTTGCCGCGTGCCAAATTCCATCAAAAAATATTTTACATGACTATGGCGTGCCAACTAAAAAATAATGGTTTAAAATTACTTAAAATTCTCTGTTAAAATTTAAAAAATATGAGTAACATACATGTAGGTATTACAATATAATAATTATGGAAACAAATATATTTTTGAAAATAATCTAAAAAATTTAATGGGATGTAATTTGATTTCTGTTTTTGCATCTTAATATCAAGTTAATTGTAATGCAAACTGAACCGGATTTATCTGACAAGTGCTTTCAGTTTCAGTTTTGATATTATTAATTTGTAAAAAAAATGACTTGAAAGAATAGATAGGAAGAAAAACTTAAAATAGCAAACGCCAGTTTCTTTGAGAAGCTCTGAAATAAATTCTAAGTTGCCACAACTTTACCATCGGATAGCAATGTCTAATAACCAATTCTTATCTATAGTTTTCAAATATCGTGTATTTGTTCGAATAATTTTTGAGACCATAATTAATTAGATTGGAATATAATATGACACGATTTAACTTTTTCAATTTACATTTAATCGAATTTAGAAAAGATCAGTCACAATTTTGTGTATTTTGATTTAGAGCCATAGCAGTGCCGTGCCAAAAATATTCTTTCGCGTACCAAAAGTGGCACGCGTGTCATAGGTTCACCGTCCCTATTCTAGACTGTCGTATGTTCAAGTTAATCCGGTTTTTCAAAAAAAAAAAAAAAAAAATCCTGAGTATTTTGAAAAATGAAAAAACAACAACAACTAAATACTTAAATATTAATGAGTTAATTTTATATGCTAATTTTGATGCGTTAATTTTATCACATGTTAATTTTTATACATAGAAGATAAAAATATTTTAGAGGTAACTGTAGATGCAGACTATTTTTCCATAAATTGTATTCAAATATGAATTAATTTTCTTTCACTTCGGGTTTCGGGTTGACTTTAAGCACAAATTTCGGTTCGAGTCAGGTAGAACACGATCCGTGCAGGGCCCTACTCTAAGCTGAACTCATCACGTAATGCACAAAAAACAAAGTAACTGAAGCTGAATTAAAATTGACCCAAAAAGGTGTTAAAGCTAACTGTCCACAGCAATGTATTCGGAAATTTCCAATGTTTTCCTGAGATTTTTGTTGAATTTGAAAATTGTCTTTTAGACGGTTGTCTTTAACTATTTAAACCCAAAAGAAAAATCTGTTTAGAAACTATGTAATCGAACTGTTTTACCGTTTTTCGGTAAAGGAAAAAGATTTTTCGGAAAATGCTGTCAAAGTTGCCTCAATAATGTATATAAATTTCATTATGTTTAAAATATTGTAAGACTGTTAAAATACACCGCAAATAATTTTTTCCTTTTAAACCATAATGTAGCGGAATAATTTTGAATCCCCCTGTAAATGAACTACGAATGCTACACACTTCACTTTCAATACCGAACATGCCATTGTGAATCACAATAAGGTATATCAATTACAAGCAGGGCTGCGGAGTCGGTGTGAAATATGGACGACTTCGACTCCGGTAATTTTAATAGATCCAACTCCGACTCCCACTCTTTTACTCAAAAGTGGGCCGAGTCCGACAATGCAGACCGGCTTGCCCAGAAGCAGAATTTTCTGCGTCAGTCTGCAGCAAACAAAAATTTATCTGCGACCCAATAAGCCTGCTATTATATCATAAGAAATAACAGAAACACTTAAAGTAAGCAAAATTTCCATTTATAAAGAATATATATAATATAAGGATACAACAAATACCATAAATCTAGAGACTTAAAGCAAATTTCAGCTATTTTTTAAGCCCAGCATTTATTTTTAAGTTGGTGGATTAATCTGCAAGGTTTAAAATAATCCGCAGCGCCCGCTTCCGTGCTGTACTGTTTCTGCTACTGGGCCGGCTTGTAAAATGAACGACTTCGGCTCCGGCTCCGACTCCGAGAATTTTAACAGATCCGACTCCGAATCTTTCGCTCAAAAATGGACCCGACTCCGACTCCGCAGTCCTGATTACAAGGCAATCCGATTATATTTACGCGAGTTAGAGCAGAGCACGGACGGACGAGCCAAATTCTTAAACACTTTTCAACTATGTTGGAAAGTGTTAAAAATTGAAATCTTAAAAAAAAAAAAAAATCTTCTCTAAATTAAATTTATTGGACATGTTCCTAAACATCTCTAAAATATATCGATATTAATCGAATACAAAAGACAGGATGTACCTGCGTTTAAGATTTTTTTATTGCAGGTTGCATAAACAGACAGAGCTATCTTTTTACATTCTGGTTACACGCGATGAAAACCTAGATCGCTATCAGTGGGTGCGTCTCTAAGCCAGTTGTTCAATCACGATCAGAACTTGCTAATCATGCTGTCTAAGTTTCTCAGGTTGATTAAAAAACAATACATAAAAATCTTCCTGGCGGTAAATTTGCATTCAACTTGGCGTGCTCCCAATGAGTGACGCGGCCTTGAGACTTTGTATTGCATAACCTGTTAAGTAACTCGATGTGGCAGACATTTAAGTCTCAGGAGGTTGTACCGATACGTCTTTAAGCTGAGAACACGTGTCTCTAATGTCACAGAAAAGTTCGTCCGATTATTAGTTTTGATAAAATATGTTTATTGCATATAAATGTATATATATATAAAACAGGAACGAACAGAAAAAAATTATAATTTAAAAAAAAATTTCTAAATTTAAATATTTGTAAAAAAGGAATAGATTTCAAAATCGTTACTCTATTTTTAATTTATTTATTATTATTTTTAAGTACTTAAAATTCAAGAAAACAATTTTTGAAAATAATATTTTAATTACAATAAATAAATAATTAATAATAATATAATAATAAATAAGTAATAATTAATAATAATAGTATAGTAATAATAAAATAATTATTAATGTTATTATAAATAAATAATATATTATTAATATTATTATTAATATTATTATAAACGAATAATTTATTAGTATTATAATAAATAATATATTATTAATATTATTATAAATCAATAATTTATTTATATTATAAAAAAATAATGTATTATTAATATTATTGAAAGCGTCAATTACTTAAGGGTGAAAACCAAATTACAAAAAGGAAACAGTACAGAAATCTTATTCATATATCGTCTGCGCTAAGATTTTAATAATTAAAATATAAAATTTGGCATATATTTTAGAAATACCTTATGAATTAGCCGAGTAAGAAACATTCAAGAATAAATAAACTAATTTTTTTAATTTTCTGATTAGAAAGATGTAAAATACCGAATACATTTCATGGCCATAGGTTTACCGTTGGAGAGAGAAAATTGCAGACTGATAAGGAGTAGGGAGGGAGTTTCCAGACAGGATACTTTTTTTCTTTGACTGTAAAACACGTTTTCTTGCACAGATACGGTAACTGCTAGGAAAATTAGAACATCCCGAAACGCCCTGCGTTTTATTTATTTCTTTTCTTTTGTTTAAAGGCTGTTCCGAAATACGAATTTTCTACTTTCTGAAACATTCGTGAAATGATTTTCATTCCTAAATGGGACAAACTTGCAAATATTCTTATTTAAACAAAAACATATATATATATATCAGTGTTGGGTACGAACGCGTTCAGTGAACGTAAGTTCACGAGTTTAGCTCACTTTCTGTGAACTTTGAGTTGAACTTGATTCACTTTTTGATAAACGAGCGTGAACTGAACGAAAGCTCAAAAAATCCGCGAGTTTGAACGAAATTTACAACTCAAACTCAATTTTTTTCACAACGTATTTTTAAAATTTTCCAGCCGTTAAGAACACGTTTTTCCCATTCAAATGCCATTTAGAGGCCTAAACCGACTCGGGACGGGTCGAGTCTGATCATCAGTTTTTCTGGGTCGTGCTCAGGCCTTGCTTTCAATGGAGGCTCGGGCCGGGCCGAATCGAACTTATTTCTGGACTTGTGCTTTATTCTTCCTAGAAGTCTGCACCGCCAGAAATTTTCTGGCCCGGTCGTTCCTGCTTGTATGAAAATTATTGCACCGACCCAGTATGACTCGTGGAAAAATATGTTTAAGGAGCAACCTACCTTGGGTCAACAATTTTTTCCGAAAAAATATATTTTTAAAATTACTATTGTTCTCCAATTAAAATTCTCTTTAAAGATTAGTACTACATATACATTTCTAGGAGGCGGGAGATACAGTATTTTAAAACCTGTTATAAGAATCTGTGTCTGACCAGATCCTGTTTTAACCGAAAAAATTTTTTGACAGGTGGATCTGAATCTTCAAAATGGATATAATAATCCGCTTAAAAATAAATACTACATTTGCAAGAGACGACATACTTGGTAAAAAAGGAACTTAGAAGAGAAAAAAAAATAGTTATAGCTATGTAATTCCGTCTTAGAAGGTTTTTCGATATAGAATTTTTCAGATTTTTAAGTTTTTAAGCCGTGTAAATAGATTAATGGTATTAATAATAATGGAGATGTTTACATACAATTAAAGGTCGATTAAAAATCAGTATAATAGCTTACAATAGGATATATAGAAAGAAATGTAGTAGAAACAGTATTTTGGAGCGGAGGCCTCAGTACTATGCAATCTACAATAGAGGGCTGCACGGGCCGAAATTTCAAGGCCCGGCCCGATCCATAGAAGACAAATTCGGCACGGGACGCTATAAACATTAAAAGTTCGGCCCGGGCCGGCCCGTAGAGAAAAAATTATTGGCCAGGTATAACAGCTAAAAGTTCGATCCGAGACCGGTCCGTCCCGAATGAATTTCTACAAAACATTGATTTTTATGTCGATTTGTTTAAAAATTTGTCTCGAACGAGGAGTTCTAACCAAAAATACTTATATTTGCTTTTTATTGTCATGTTTATAGATTTCATTTTTATAGAAGTTATTGCAACATTTATTATTTTAATGAATCGCTATTTGTGGTATGTAAATGTTTCAGTTATAATTAATATAGTTAATCCATATTCAAAATATTGGAGATTTAAAAATCTGAAGAATGTAATATAGTAAAATCTTCTAAGACGGAATTGCATATGGAAGGGAAAAAATGCATTATAGACAAGTTCCCTTTTTAGCAGGTGTAAATGTATTATATTTTCTTTTCTTACGTATTAGTACATTCATTTTGCATGGATCAACATATTTTTCACGTTAAGAGAGGATTCCGCCATAGGCAGGTTCTTTTTCACACATATTACTATATTTTAATTTTAACAATTACTACATTTTAATAAGCCTAGAAATGTACTATTCTTTATAAAGAATAAAATTAAATGTTTATTTGTAGAACAATGACGATTTAAAAATGTATGCACTTTTTGCAAAAAATTTTCTGCCAGGCCAAATTTTACTGATCTTTGAATGGACAAGGCCACGCCGAAACTATAATTTTCATACGAGGCTGGGTCGAAACCGGGACTGAAAACTTAGGCCCGTGAAGACTAGGAAGAATGATACCATATCAGTCTCGGTTCGGTACAGAGAAAATAAAGAGAGGCCCTACCCGGTCCTTCAGGTAAAAAGGCCTGGGCCCGGCCCGGAAAGCGTAGTGACTAGGCCCCTCCCGGCCCCAACCTTCAGAAAAAAGTACGACCCGGGCCCGGCCCGATTGCTGTGACTGAAAATAAGCCCGTGCAGACCTCTGGTTTGTAGCAATTTCATTTAAAATGAACAGTATAAACATGAAAAAGAGACTGAAATAATTATTTTTACTTTCTTCTATCTTTACATGAAGAAAGTATTGGATTCGTGAAAATTTTCGAATCCAGTTTTCGATGGATTTATACGTTTTAGGGGTCAGAGATCACGAAAAACATGTTTTTACAAAATGCCTGTCTGTAAGTCTGTCTGTCTGTGTGTGACACAAATTTTATGAGCGCTCTATCTCAAGAACTAATGAACGGAATTTAATGAAACTTTAGATTCAGTTCGTCCCTGATTTAAAGGTTGCCGATTACTTTTTGGTGTAAATCATTCAACAAGTGGCGCTACTATGCGGCATTTTTCACGATTTCCGTATCTCCCAGGACTAATGCATGAATTTTTATCAAACTTTAGATTCAGTTAGTTCCTGATATAATTTGATCTTGATAAGTTTTTCGTGTAAATTGCCGAACTGATGCCACTGCTATGCAGAACTTTTCACTATTTCCGCAATAGCTCTATCTCAAAAACTAATGAACGGATGTTCATCAAACTTCAAATCTAGTTAGAAGTTCACGTAAGTTGTTAGTGTAAATCACCTAAACGTTGCAGTGCTGTACTGCATTCAGGGCTTAATTTGCGCCGGAGCCCAGCTGCGATACTTCTCTGGTTTTAGTAAATTTTTAAATATTGATCACCGGATTATTCACCGGAGCTTATAAATATAGGGCTCCGGAGCCCAATGCAATAGTGCTTTCGAAAAACCGAAGTCTAAATTATCCTTTCCTTCCCTCCCCATCTCCAAGCTTTTGCATTCTTTTTTATCAAAACACTTATATTTGACGTAATGTGTCGCACACGCAGGATATGGAGATAAAACGGACTCAAATTTTATATCAGTTTTGGGGCTTGGACTGACTCGAGATTAATCTGTCTTACGTTCAAAATTTTAATTTTAATGCTATTTTGATCAGAATGAAGGGAAAATAGAAATTCTGTTTTTCTATTTCAAATTTATTATATTCAAATTTATGTTGGCGACTTGTTGATACAGCGCCATTCAAGAGACTGAACAATGAATTTGCTTTCAGTTCTATTTTCTTTTGTAACAGTAGGATAATTTTCAATTGGCTGTTTTTTTATTTTATTATTATTTAGATACCTAACCTGAAAAGCATATTTTCTGTTTTTAGCCAACGAGCATCAGCTTGAAGTTTTGTTTGTTTGAGGTTTTTTCTCTTCTATTGCGCACGAGTATTAAAATAACGTTACTGATTTTTCTATTTATGTTGTACCATGAACGCTGCCCATGCTAATGCTCTGCTTTGCATATTTATGAAGTCACTTTCATTTTAAGTAGATATAATTGCCATGCATTGTTATTCTGATAGAAATGCAATCGAACGGTGTTCCCCCTTTTTCTATAAAAGCATAGAATCTTTCCAATAACGATGTCAAAATTTTAATTTAATCTGATTTTCAGGGACTTGCCACAAAAAGATTGTTATGCGGAAAGAATCGATTATAGTTTAAGATATGCACCTTTTATAGAAAATTAAAAATATTTGTTCCATTCTTCAGCATATAAATATTAATTTCTGTAAATTTCATTAATTTTTTCTTAAAAATGCATAGCTGCGAACTATTCCTTTCTTGTGTTACCTCTATTTCCAAATCATAATCCTTACCAGATTTAATCGCGGAATTGTGACATTAATTAACATTAAAATTAGACAAAGATTACCATTCAGAAGGAGTGATAACTAAAAAGTGGAATAGTTGACAGCTAAGTACAAGTATAAGCTGATAAATATACTATTTAAAATTTTTATTTTTCTAAAGGAAAAAAATGCTTTACATTTTGCAAATAATGTACGAAATATAAATATGGAGATTGGGGTGACAAGGGGGGGCAGGGAGAGAGAACGGAACAACTGTTAGTACCGCTATCGCAGAATATTAGAGCTCCGGTACTTCTTTTCTTAGAAATTAAGCCCTGGCTGCATTTATCAGGATGTATTAACATGTATGAGACAGAAGAAAGTTTTGGAATTGCCATATCCGGCTAGTTTTTTTTTTTTTTTTTTTTTTTTTTTTTTGCCAGAACTCTTTCGCACAAGACCAAATTTTAAACATATGGACGTAAAAATAAATATCTTTACAGAAGAATGAAGACTATATGGGTTACTGATTCAGTTTATGCAACATTTATAAAAACTATGATTAAGAAATTCCAAATTCTTCCCAGAAAGTTTGAATAGTTATTTTTTATTATTATAAGTATAAATATTTCGTAAATAAAATAAAGGAAAATTAGTATTGAAAATTTTATTCTAAATGTAAAAAAAAAAAAAAAAAAAAAAAAAAAAAAAAAAAAAAAAAAACATAATTAAAAATTGTCAACAAATGTTCTATCTAAAACTTGTACTTCCTTTATCTACTTTTTGTAACTGAAACTATGCTTCTATCATCATGTATGTAAAATATAATCGAGCATATATGTATTTGGAATTAACCGGTGTGGTGTCTAAGATTAGTTTTAAGCTTTTTAATTTTTTTTTTAAAGAATGAATTTACAGTAAAAAATACTTTCAAATTAATGTAGTATTTTCATATAAACATTTATGTATCTAACTTCAAAAGAACTTTCTTAGTTTAACAATAAATTTTACAAGTGTAAAATTCGCTGTTCTCAAATACAAAGAAGCTACTCTCTGACACATTTCCGAATTTATTTTTGTTCCGAAACGCTGGTATGTTCTTATTCAAAAACTATGTAATCGAATGGCGTTTTCCATTTTTCGGTAAATGCAGAAGAATTTTCAGAAAATACTGTCAAATTTGACGTTTTGAAACCGGATTTGCGGACGCGACACCGTGAGAAAGGAGAAACCGGCTATAACTCGATAAATAATTATTTATTTATAGATAGTTGGAAAATGACATTCGATCTCAAACCGCTTCAATATTCCGGCTTGCCAATTTTATAGTTTACGTTTGATAATAAATAAGAAAATGTGTCAAAAATTTCGGTTGTTGACTAGAGAATTTGAGAACTGCTTTAACTGCAACTCTGCTTTATTGCAGATTATTGCTGGCATTTTTAATTTTCTCTCCCTTACCTTTCAGTGGAACATTTTAGTATATATATAAAAAGAAGTTTGGTTTGCGCTAAAACACAAAATATTTCCTTCTTGGTTATATTTCAGAAAGTGAATCATCGAACACCTCAGGGTACTTTTTGGTTACAACTTTTTCAACTTTCTGTACATTCATATAAAAAAGATGGGATAGAAATCTAAAGAAACTGCATACAGATTTGCATTCCACAAGGCTATTGTTTATTTGTATCAAGTAATTATCTAAAATCCACATATAACAATTTATTTAGAAATTATTAAAATGTGTGAATTTGTGTGTGTGTGTGGGGGGGGGGGGGTCAGTATTTTCATTATAGCATATTGTTTTACGTTTTCTTTGTTCTTTATATGATGTAGTGCCAGATTGTGCAATTTCTTCTGCTTCAAAATCCTGAAAAGAAATATTAAATCAAAGCTCTGATGAGTATTTATGTAAAGATCTAAGAATTTTATCCCTACATTTAAATCAAGTTGCGGATTCTTAAATTTTAGACCTATTTCAATAATTCGCTTTAATATTGAATTGCAAATGATACAAAATATCGCGCACCTCAGGAATTCCATTTTATTTCGAGAACTTCTTCCTCATGACATGAATTACCTTTTTATCTGGATTACCAGCAAAATCTAATAAGTATTAGCGTCTAATCACTAATCATTTGACTAGGTCTAACAAAATATAAAGTTTCTATGAATTTTGTGGAATAGTTCTTGCATTATAGTAGCACTCAAACTTTTAACACAGAGACAGAAATCTTTCTAACAGGCAGTCAAAATCATATTTAGGATATACCGAAACGTGTAAACCCAGGACTGGCATTTAAAAAGGGCGGAGGGTCGTGTTCAAGCGACTGAACAGGGTGTTAAAAACTAAGAGGCGAAAATATATTCAAAATGCTTGATTAAAACTTAGCTTTTTTAAAAGATATCATTCATTACGTTGCTTACAAAATCTTGCATTGGCTGCCGCTGATCTCCGGAAATCTATCCCTAATTGGAAACCGAAACAGTTCAAGCCTTTTTATGGAAATAGAAAAAATTAAAATGGAGTAATGTTTGGAATACAATCTGCGTGTTAATAACTTGCAAAATTTTATAAATGAGTGCAATAAAGAATATTGCACATCATATCTCTATTTCATTATATATTAGCCCAATATAAAAATAAAACCCGAAAGAAAGTCTTAATTTCGGGGCCCCTTTTCCCCCGAGCCCCTAGGCTTCAGTCTACTCAGCCTAATGGGTAATCCGCCTCTGCCCGTGGGAAAATAAATAGTGTTATTTTTTCGGTTATAAAGGTTTCTTTTAAAGAAAAAGGAAAATTTGTGGAACAGATAATATCTTTGTCCCAGGTCCCAGACTACTATAAGAAAAGAATAGAGAAGAGAAAGCACACAAAGGCAAACCCCACATTGTGCAAGGACAGTGTCATGTTCGTTTAATTTATATAAGCAACACCGTGTTTGATGCGTACGTTACTCTTACAATACGAGGCGCCAGTGAAGCTTGTTTTGGTTTGGCGCATTGTTGCACAGACTATTATAAGTAATTGGTAAGTATTCTTATATCCATTTTAAAACGTTGGACGAAAAGAAAAAAAAAAAAGCCTACCGCTGCTGAGTATCTTTTGAAATAAAACGCTGCTAATCTTGCGTCTGTTGTTACCTAATCGTCTATCCGTAATTGTTATAGTATGAATAAAAAAATCTTTTCTATTGAATGCAAGGTTGCGGAAAAAAAGAAAGTAAAGGAAGACATTTCCCAAAACTGCCGCCAAGAAAGATAACGATAACGCACCTCACCAGCTGATACTGGGAAATTCACCCAAATTTCGTTATACGAGAAGGGTAAGGCCTTCAGTCAATTTGCCAATTATTGGAATGGCAGTTTCTAATCTACGTTTCAACTTTTTTTCAAGCAAATTTCGCCTAAATTACAGGGATTTTTTTTTACGATAGAAAAATTATTTGAGCTTTAAATTTTAGGATGTATCACAAATCATTACATATACAATAATTTCTTAATTGTTTGATCTTTCTAAAATCAATGTATGTATTTATTAGAATAAGAAATCTGTATTTTTAAATATAAATATAGTTAATACTTGTTTTTTTTTATGTATAACGCGATGACAATTGATTAATGAAAGGTTTTACTTCATGACCATTCTCTATACGTTGAAAGTGATTTTTCCATTAAAAAAGGTTTTTCACATTTAAAATTGACACAGACATTTAAACAAAACCACACATCATATATATAAAGATAATTTTCCAACAAATGGGAAATTATACATTATAATTTATTAAATTTTAAATTATTTTTAAAAGATAGACAGCTTTCGAAGAAGGTTTTTTTTGGGGTGGGGGGGGGGGAGGGGAGATGAACCATATTTTGTGAAAAGCCAATTTTATTTTTGCGAAATGTATTACATTATTATGAAAAATAGCATTTTGCAACGAAAGATGAAATTCACTTATTCAAATATAAAATTCGAACAAAACAACCATTAATTTTCTTAGTTTAATCTGATAAAGTGAGAGGTCACGAGAGTCATCAGCTTTCCCCCCTCCCCGTTCTGAACAAAGAAAATTTCTAAGGAACATTTAAAAAATGAAATGTATATTAAATTCTTTAAAAATTTCCTCTTGCTTTAGGATGCGAATCTTTCTAAATTTTAAAGCTGTACTCAAATCCAAAGTAGATAAATTTTAACACATGTAATGAAGTCATTTTTAATCTTAGATGCAAGCAAGCCATTTACAAGTACACTTATTCAGAAGTTATGCGATTGAAATAGCGTTTCCCATGTTTCGATAAAGGTAAAGAATCTTTTGAGAAATCTTCGTAAAATTTGGGGTTTTAAACTAAATTTCAGAATGCGACAGCCAATGCTCTCTTAGTCTTATGATGGCACTTCTGTAACTGTTAAGACTGTTCTTAACTGCGCTGCTCAACAAGCGCAAAACGTTTTGACACATTTACAAATTCATTTTTTAACAGAAAGGTATAAAATTGGAAAGCCGGGCTATGGAAGCGATTTGGAATTGAACGTTTTTTCCATTTTTTGATCAATCAATTACCTATTGAGTTATAAGCCATTTTGATCACGTGACAAACAGGTTTTTTGCCCACTCTTGAGTGTTCTTTCTTAATTCGCGCCGAAATTCGGTTCAAAACGCCCACTTTGGCACTATTTTCTGAAAGATGTATTGCGTTTGCAAAAAAATTGAAAAACAGATCAATTACAGTTTCTGAACAACAACACCAGCTAGTTTCAGGCATTTTCGAGCAAAAATAAATTAAAACTTAAGTCAGAAAGTTGCCCTTTTGGATTTGAGAACAGCCTTAAGTCCTAAAACTTGGCTTAAAATGTTCATTTTCTGAACGATTCTTTGCCTTTCTAACACAATGGGAAATTCAATTTTTTGGTGTCTGAATAAAATGTGTAAATTGTATATTTTTACGAATATTATTGCTGTCTTTTCTGTATTCCCGAATGAAAATGACGTAAGAAAAGTAGCCATTTTAGCTATGCGAAGAGCTTTTAATGTAAAAACTGCTTTTTAAGAGATGAGATGTCACCCCCCCCCCCCCCCACACACACACACACAACACACACACACACACACACACACACACACAAAAAAAAAAGAAAAAGAGCCATGACCCTTTTCTAAATGGAGGGCTGGATCCGCTCTTGTATACTACAGAAAATCACATTTGTTCAACAAGTGTAAAAAATACGTACTGCAATTTATTAAATTTTAGGACAAATAAACTCTTTGTGTACATTAATGTTAACAACATTGGTTTTTAATCTACAACCTATTTGTACATAACAGAGTATTCAACTCTCGGTTTCCAAGCATCCACGATTTTAAATGAATGCCGTTTACATAAATTTTTAATTTTTAAATCTTTTAAAACAAATGTAGTTCTGACAAATACACACACACACACATATATATATATATATATAAATCTATCCTATATGTATAAAATCCTAATGAAACGAATTTATGAAACTACTGATTATGTTTCACAGCTATTTCTCGTAAAATGTGGAACGCTTGTCTGTGAAATTAACACTAATTATCCGTATTCATCCACGAGTGTCAAAAGTTGTATTAGAATTATAAAATTTAATTAGTTTTCGAGATATTAATTTTATTTCTCATTTCAATTACAATTCTGTAATGATGGCAACTAAATTACTCGATTTTTGTAGAAAAAAATGGGTTGAGTTGAGTTGAGTTGATTGTTGACGGCCAATTATCTACACGAGGGATATGGGCCCTAGGGGGAGTGCCTTCCGTGGAGGTCTTTATAAGGGAACCTAATCCGTATTAACGCATGGAAATACACGGTTCGAAGAAAACCACGAAAACTCCGAAAGATTAGGCCGACGGGCGCGATTGGGTTCGAACCCAGCACCTCCCGTCTACAAGCTTCGAGAGCAGAACCTCTCAGCCACTGGTGGGGCGTAGAAAAAAAAAAGACAGGGATTATTAGATTTCTTCTTTTTTCCCTAGGTATCCTGAAAAAAGAATTTTTGTTATTCTTTCTCTGTGTGTTTAATTATTTTAGGTTACTTAGGATGCATAAAGTTTACCGTTTTTTAACAAATTAGAGAGGGAAAAAAATTAACCTAATTTCAAGACACAGCTGGCAGATATATACCTTCCGAGACGGTATCTATACTTATTTGTATATGTAAAATAGTCAATGAAAACTAATGATATAATAGTAATTCCCAATCACCCTTTTGTATAAATGAAAAAGTATAAAAAACAAAATGATAAAAATAAATTTTTATTACCATTGAACGATTGAAAATATATCTTTCATGTTCGTTAGATTTAAACTTTATTTTTCTTTCTTTTTATATACAATTATTTCATAAAATTTTAATTTTTAAAGAAAAAACACGCCAAGTCAGGGCCGAAACTAAGGGGGAGGGGCAGAGGGGGCATGCGCCCCGGGCGCCAGAGCGAAGGGGTGCCAAATGAAGGATTATACCTTTGGAATGGATCATTTTCGTCTGATGGACTGGTGGCTTCTATTATTATGAAACAGCCATTATAAATGAAGTGTTAGGTGAAGATGAAAGAGCAGTCGTAAAAAAAGTCAGAACTCTGATTTTCTGGTCAGCATGGGAAGAAAAAAATTGGCATATTTTTTTTTTATATAATGGCTGTTTCATAATAATAGAAGCCATCAGCCCATCAGAAGAAAATAACTCGGTGAAAGCGGAAACTCGGTTAAGCAGGACTCGGATAATCGGGACTCTAACTGTATATTTCAATTTTAAAATGATCTTTAGAATATTTTTGTTGGTGTTCAGAGGAGAGTCATGACTCCCGTGACCTCCCCCTTGGATCCGCCATTAAAGATTACGTAGTTCAGTATTATATATTTTAAATTTTAAAATAAGTCGGCTATTAGAAAATTAGTAAAATTCGCTTTGTAAATATACCTTGCGGAAGGGGGAGGGGAGCAAAAACCCATGCTTGCCCCGAGCGCAAAAAAGGCTAGTTTCGGCCCTGCGCCAAGTTATAATACGGATGCGATGCAGGAAAACAAAAACATTGAATTAGAGGTATGCACGGGACGAAATTTTCATGCCGAGCGCTACCAAGACAATCAGCAGGCAATTTTACTTTTGGCCAGGTAAAAAAGTTCCAAGTTTGGCCAGAACTGCTCCGAGCACAACTCCGCCCGTTGAAAAAAGTTATTGGCCAAGTCCGGTATAAAAATTAAAACTTCGGCTCCGTCTGCACAAAACATTAATTGACTCCGCTAGGCCCGACCAAGCTGAACATAGATTTTTACGCCTGTAGGGTCAAAAGTGTCTTGCACGAGAAGGCCTAAATAAAAATACTTATTTTACCTTTTTAAATCATGTTTATATTCTTCATTTTTAAAAAAGTGTTCTGAGATGTGCTATTTATTTTTTAAATGCATCTGATTATATGTAAATATCACAATTACCATTAATATCGTTAATCCACATTCTTTGGCTTGGAGATTTAAAATTTTTAAAATTCTATACAATAAAATCTTCTATGACGGAATTGCATAGGAAAGAAGAAAAATCCGCCATGGGCTGATTCCCCTATGAGCAAGTTCATCGTATGTTGTAAGTAGATTACATTCTTTTCACAAGTATTTTTATCCTCATTTTACATACATCACCATTTTGTTTTGTTAAACACGGGTTTCTCCCATAGGCAGGTTCTTTTGTCTCAGATTTTACCGTATTTTAATTTTATTGCCTAGAAATGCATCTACTCATCTTAAAAAAATAATAAATATATCAATTTTAAGTGTGGAATAATGGCGATTTAAATATACGTGCATTTTTTTAACGAAAAAAATTGGGCCGGGCCAAATTTTACTGATATTTTTACTGGACAGGCCAGAGCTGTGCCGGTCCAATGATTTTCATGTGAGCAGGGACCGAAAATTTCTGCCTGTTCAGACCTCAAGAAGAATGCAGTCCAGCCCCGACGTAGGTCGGAAAACAAATCTAGTGCCGGTTCAACCGGGTCCGAACCTCTAGAAAAAAGTAATCCCTGAACCAAGTTCGAGCAGAGTGCCGGGAAGGAAAATTGGACCGGACCCATGAAGATCCTTACATCGAATAACCAAAAGATTAGGTCACAAAAATAAGTTCTAATATAGAGGTCTGCACGGGCCGAAATTTCCAGGCCCAGGCCTGGCCTGACCCATAGGAAAAAAATTTTGACCCGGCCCGTAGAAAAAATATATTGGCCCGGCCCGGCCCGGCCCGGTAGAAAAGTTAAAAGTTCGGCCCGAGTGAATTGCTACAAAACATTGATTTTTACGTCGATTTGTTTAAAAATTTGACTCTTACGAGGAGTTCTAACCAAAAATATTTATCTTAACTTTTTTTTCATGTTTCTAAACTTCACTTTTATAAAAGTGCCGCAGGCTGCGATAGTTATTTTTTAATGAATCGCTATTTCTTCTATGCAAATGTTTGAGATATCATTAACATTTTTAATCCATATTCCATGCATTATGAATTGTTAAAAATCTGAAAAATGCTATACAGAAAAATCTTCTAAGACTCAATTACATAGAAAAGAAATAAAAATTCGTTACAGACAGGTTCCCTTCTTAGCAAATGTAAATGTATTATATATTATTTTCTTACGTATTAGTATATTAATTTTGCAGGGATCAACAGGTTTTTCAGTTTAAAACAGGATTCCGTCATAGGCAGGTTCCTTTTCACACGTTTTACTACAATTTAATTAGCGCAGAAATTTACTATTCTTCAAAAAGAATAAATGTTAATGTTTAATTGTAGAATAATGGCAATTCAAAAATGTATGCACATTTTGCAAAAAACTTTGGGCCAGGCTTAATTTTACTGACCTTTGAACGGACAGGTCACGCCGAGATAATGATTTTCATACGGCTGGCTCAAAACTAGGGCTTAAAATTTTGGGCCGTGAAGACTAGAAAAGAAACCAGTCCCGGCTCTGTACAGAAAAAATAAGTTAGGCCCGGCCCGGCCCGATTCTTCCGGAAATAAGTAAGGCCCGAACCCGGCCCGGCCCGTAAAGAGTAGTCATTAGGCCCGGCCCGACCCGAGCCTTTAGAAAAAAGTATGGCCCGTCCCGAGTGCCGCAAATGAAAATAGGCCCATGCTCGGCCCGTGCACATCTCTATTCTAATATATTAAAAAAAAAAAAAAAAAAAAAAAAAAAAAAACGAGTTTTTAGTGAACTTCGTTCATTTTCATAGATGAGTTTGAGTTGAACGAGTTCGTTTCAAAAATTTTGAATTTGAACGTGAACTTGACTCATTTTTGAAAAATTGAACTTGAGTTTGAATTAGTTCGTTTATTTTGTGAGCGTACCCAACACTGATATATATATTGTTGGGAATGTCACATTATTTTATTTAGATTCTTATTTAGATTTCAATACGGCTACTCCCCTCCCCCCCTCCCACCACCTCCAAATGAAAGCAAAATATCTTTGAATAAATTCTGTCACAGCATTACGATTTTACGTGATATAGTCACAGCCAAGTAGTCATTAATCAATAAGCGTCTGTTGAAAAAGTTGGGCGTAATGATATATATTTTATATAAATTTAAAAAAAAACGGTCTTAATAAAAAAGCATTACATTCTACAAATTTGAAGATAATTTTACAAGTTTTAAAATCAATTTTTGATACTTCATCACAAACAACTCTTTCAACAGAGTTTGTCAGATTAGAATTCTATTATAGATTTCCGAATTTTTTTAATTTTAATTGTTGAGTAGTTTATCATAACAAGTATGAGTTTCCTATTTCCCTTTACATGATTTTTTTCGTAAATAAAAGTATTATTTAATGCTGTTTCTCAACTACTCTGCTCAAAAAGCGCAAAACGTTTTGACACATTTAAAAATTCCTTTTTTAACGGAAAGGCATGAAATTGGAAGGCCTGACTATGGAAGCGATTTGGAATCGAACTGTCTTTTCCCAAGTTTTGATAAATAAATTACCTATTGAGTTATAAGCGATTTTGATCACGTGACAAAGAAGTTTTTCACCCTTTCTTCAGTGGTTATTCTTCTTTCGCGCGGAAATTCGGTTCAAAACACCCACTTTGACCCTATTTTCTGACAGATCAATTGCGTTCGCAAAGAAAACGGAAAAAACAGTTCGATTGCAATAGTTTCTGAACAACAACACTTGCTAGTTTCATGCATTTTCTTTCTCTTTTTAATATTCACGTGAAAGTTTGTTTTGTTATTAGAAAGGAGGTTTTATTATTTGCGCTGCCTTAGAATTGCCAACAAATTATGGCCAGATTATGGCCAATTAAATTTAGTTTATAATAGCTTCGTGTTTTATCAGAAAGCATTCATTTATATTTTTTCAAAATAGCACGTAGTTTAATTACGTTTTTTTCTTTTTTTATGACAAAATGGCAAGAAAAAGATATCATTGCTATTTTCCAACTATTTTTTATTTACTGCTACAGAAATGGAGCACTCGAGTTGCCAAAATTAAACAAATGTCGCTGAAAATACAAAAAAATTAGTGTCTCAAAAATAAATGGAGCTGCAGTTTTCAAACAAGTTGCATTTAAAAGTACATTTTTTTCCCAATATGACGGTATAAAAATTGAAAATGTGCGATGCTTAGAAGTATAAAAAATTGCTATAGAGTATTTAATCGTACGGCTGGCTTCTGTAGTGTAACGTTATTGTTTGGAGACGACACAAAATAAGCTGGGAGAAAGAAATTGCATACTGGGGGCTTAAAAAAAAAATGGGGCATGAGGCAAAATAAAGCTGAACTACAAGAAATTAATATTTATCACGACATTTGAAATATTAATTAGACTTTTAAAGATTACAGACTCTCTATTGTTTTACGTGAAAGAGCGCCATCTTGAACAGTGTATCGATTGTCTTTTCTTTCGTCACTTGATACGTGATAAGTCATCGGAATTAATGCACCATCAAGGGTTAAAGAAAAAGAAAGCGGAGGAAGTAAATAAAATTGGAAATGATTTTGCTTTGCATTTAGAAATAAAAATAAATCAAAATAAATTTAGGATTTTTAAATTTGCATTCACACTGTTAAAAAGGTAACACTTAAAATTAAGTGAAATAATCTTTTTTGAGTATTTTTCTCAGATGATAATACGGTATAATCACTCGTTATATCGCGTTTCGTTACATCGCTCCGTGCCTCCCGACCACGACCCAACTCAATTCTTTCCCTTCCTTATATGCCTTCCCTTCATAATAATTCTGGGGTTTCCTCGAAGTCCACACAACTTTGAAGAAATCCTTTACTATTCATGTATTGCCACCACCGATATGATTACGTGATATCGGTCACGCTATGAGAGGATTGTTGAAAAGAAAACCAACTCTTTCAATTAAACTTAATTAACAGTTTATTTACACACTATTTACAAATCACAAAACACTATTTACACTTAAGAACTCGGATATAGGTGATCCGGTTCAACATTAAATTGAATACAGTAAATACTTGCTGTGTACTGTTAAACTAATTTATCTCCCTCTCACCCTACGCTAGTTAAAATAGATTTTTCGGAGATCTCTATTAATCTCCCAACACATTAGCTCTATTCTCTAAGAGCTTCATTCCTAATCAAGCTCTATCCACGAGGTACTCTGGAAACGAACTCACACATTGAGTTACAGGTATCAATTCTGCTCTGCGAAAAAGCGACTACACACTTTCAGCTAAAACCCTTAACTTATCTCCCTCAGTTATCTCACCCCTCTCCCAGAACATAAACAGGATTTCCCTTCTGACCCCAAAATCCGCTATTTCGCTCTCTTGTGAAATCCTTTTGTCCGCCTTATCTCAGGTATGCATTTGAACAGCAGGAAAAACCCCTCTCTATTGATAAACTACATTCCTTTACCTACTCTGTATAACTCACTAGCCCGGGTTACGTTTCAGGTAAGAAAAGAGTGTTACTTTAAAATTCCCAGTACACAGACAATATACAAGCAAGAAAAATAATATATAACCATAGTTCTAATAGTAGATGTTTCTCAGAACCTGACAATAATAATAATTAAAAAAATAATAATACTTATAGTAATAATAAGGTCTTTTCGCCAACATCCGGCATCAAATCATATCGATTTTTTTTCTTTTCTTTCAAAAAAACAACAACAAAACATGGATATTTACACGATTCTTAATTTAGAAAAATATAGATATGTGCACATTGTGAACAATTTTCAGTAAATTTAAATATTGTAAGTGCTGATCATGAAATACGGGAAAAAAATCTAATAATAAATAAACATTTTTTTGCAGGTTTCATTATTTTAAAGAATCAACGTCTTTTTTTCTTTTAACAATTTGTACTCAAAATTTGAAGGAAATTCATGAAAAGAAATGTCTGGAATTTTTTTCAGTAAATCGGAAGTGCAGTATGGAACTCAGCAATGAGCCACTTTTTATTAAAAAAAAAATAAAAAATAGCAAGCGTGCAAGGCAAATTCTTCATTAGACACAGAAAGTAAAAGCGCCCCCTTACAATTTTCCAGAGCGAATGTCGATTCCCCGAAAACAAAAGGGATTTCGACTTTCTGTTACGGCTGTATAACGGTAATCGAGTTTGGCCGTGTTCCCGACATAAACAAAATGTTCTATTAGTGACTTATTTTTAAAATTAATTTAATCTACAATTCAATTATGAAAGAGTCTGAATTGTTTTTCTCCCTTTAATATGCGTATAAAGTAACGTTTTAGAGACCAATATGCGCCATATACTTGAAGATTATCTATTTTAATATTGTACTGCCTTTGGTACAGCTGCGCATTTGGATAATATCGCGCTTTTTCTTGTAATTCTTCTAACATGCGAGGGATGAGGAGGTGGCATAACACATAATAAGTACTTATGACATCCGAGCAGATTTTTTATAACCCCTACACATCCAACATTTTTTGGACAAAATTAATTTTTAAAAAAGCCCATGAATATGAATATTAATAATAATCAAAGTATTCCTTTTTTTTTTACTCTAAATTTTAAATTATAATCATTAATTGAAATGCATCCCTTTTCTGAAAAAATGCATGTACAGTCGTGGAAAAAAAAAAGTAAACACCCCCTACCAACTCCTCAAAAAATTATCGTGGACGAAAGTTACTGGTACCGGACGATTGGAAATAAAGTCTACTTTTAAATGGTGTGTATAAAATTTGCTTAGGGGGCCATATACATAGTAAAACGAATCCAAACTTCATTTTTTTCAATGGCAGTACCCAAATTTAACGAGATATTTCAAATCTTTGGTTCAAAATATGCCTAGAAACCAAATTGCAAGTCGTTCGAATGATAAGTTTTTGAATTATAGCTATTCAAAATTTAGTACTTCTAATGTTAAATTACATTTTCATATTTTTATTTATATCTCCTGAAATTATGCTCCTAATGAGCTATAATTTTTTGTGTGGCAATAATACTAATATACCCAAACATAAATACGTTGAATTTGCAATTTTTATAATTTTATGACATGAGTTATGAATTATGAAATTAATATTCGAAAAAATTACGAGTATGAATTGCAACATACAATTTTTTTGATGGATTTAGATTTATTAAGTTCTGCTTTATGGAAATCCGAAATTTCACATTTTTCTTCCAAGTAGTTTTCAAATTATGCTTAAAAAAGGCAAAATGATGGTTTAAGGGGCCGTCTATGATAGAAGTGAGTAAATTTTTGAAATTTATTCTGCTATCCTGTAATCAAACAGGTTTCATTGACGCTTAAACGTGCCTTGATCAAGAAGGCGGCTCCCTCGGTTAAGAATCCAGTTCGGAACTTCAATTTGGATACAGCCCTTAAAATACGCTCGTTTTAAAATAATTAATTTCTCGGAAACTTATGGCACGAATTGCATAAAAATTTGTTTATAGGCTAATTGAAAGGTGTAGAGTTCATTTATGCTGTCAGAATTGTGTACTGCTATTGAAAAAAAACAAAGTTATGGTTCGTTTTAATATGTAGATGGCCCCTTAAACAAATTTTATATACATCATTTAAAAGTAGACTTTATTTCAAATCGTTCGGTACCAATAACTTTCTCCTACGATAATTTGTTGAGAAGTTAGTAGGGGGTGGTTACTTTTTTTTTCCCACGACTGTACCTGAGAGCAGAACACATCTTATTTCCCGAGCTCTTCGTATATTCATGGGTTAGGGGCCCCCGATGAACGCTTTTGTCCCTATTTCTGTCCCATTCCCCTTTTCGGCAAACGCGATATAACGAGTAGTTATATTACCCCCGAGTATTTATATCCCAGTTTTAAAATGTACACATACTTCATTTTTTTTTTTTTTTTAATATAATTTCACTTTTACGAATGCGTCCAGGATAAATCAAAATGCTACAAATAAAGCAATATAGAGTTGCGCAAATTTTAGTCTTTAAACTATTGGGGCAAAATATTTCTTAATTATAACAGCATGACAAATCTCTATTGAAATGTATAATATATAGAATGGATGAAAGATATTACAAGGTTTATATTTATCCAAGAAATTATTTTTAGATAACGTCGGATTACTTAAGTTTGAGCATGTCATGCACTTATTTTTGATATAATTGTATTTTAAAAAAGAAAGATTAGATAAATATCTTTACTCAATGCCATGGCCGAGATTTTTTAATGAGAAATATAAACTCAAAATAAACTTAACAAAATTTTTTTTGTCAGAACATCCGTGTATCCCAAATTTCTAAAATAACAATATAAAAATCAATGCAGGAATGTAACAAAAAACAAATATAAAAAAAAACCTTAAAAATTAAGCTTCTACTGCCTTTTTATTATTTTTTTTAATGGAAAATTGAGACAGTTTAATCTCTTATTTCGTGAGGGAAATTCCAAAAACAGAAAAATATCATAATATTAAAAAAAAAAATCGGTATTAAAAAATATATTATTCCACGCTCAACAATTCGAAATTTTATGACACGTTTTCAGACTTATTTTTATAAGTAAAAACACGAAACTTGCTGACGGGATTTTTGAAGAGGTTTATAAGTGACCTGTGTAATTTATTTTTCTATCAATTAATTAGAACTTTATTTATAAACAGTTATTTTCTCAGTACAACCTTTTTTTTCCCGTTTCCAGCATTATCACTTCGGGAAATGCTGTTTAAAAAAATGCCCACTTTAACAGCACTTTTTGAAGAATATTCTGCTTTCATCAAAAAATCGACCAATACGGCATATTATATACTTTTTCAATAAGAGAACCTGCCAGTTGGATGCAATTGAGGGCAAAAATGAATTTAAAATTGAATCAGAAAATAATCAGTTTGGATTTGAGTACATCACCCTTAATACAATAATTTGTTCGTCAACCCCTATTTTTGTTTCATTTGTTTTTGCTGTAAGAATTGGTCCTATCAAAAACTTGTCAATATGAAAGTTGTTGATCGCCCCTTCGGGAGCCGACGATTTTGACTAAGCGGGTAATTAAATTAATTATATTCATTTCATTAAATATTTGAGTTTACAAATAATCATTTTGCTAATTGCACGTTAATATCGACACGATTTGTGGAGGAATAGGAACGTTTCATGGAGTCTTCAAAGTAAAGGAGGATACCTTGTCTTGGGGCGCAATGTTAGCTAGAGATAAGACTAATCAAGTTATTATTTCTCAGAAAAAAGAAAAGAACTCAAAAGAGTACACCCGTTTTTTAGAAACACAAATTTTGGCATATGTTTGGTTTTAGGAAGTGAAATATTCATTTTCTAACTCGATAATGCATCGTTCCATATCTCACAAGCTACGCAAAAATAGGTCAACAATAATAATATTCCATTATTTGATTGGTCACCTCAGTCGAACGATATGAACATTATAAAATAAAATGGAGTGCAATGATGAACTTTTTAAAAAGTTAAATAGCAAGTTAGCAAAGGTCATGCATTACAGATCTTGAGGAAGCTATTTAGAATTCCTGGTCACCTACATCATCAAAACCTTTTCCAAGCATGTCGAATGGTATGGCTGAGTGCCTCGAAAACATAGGCGGTTACAATCCTTCTTAAAATTTTAATAAGCAGTGTCCTTATAATTATGACCATTAAAAAATTAATAAATTTTCTTATTTTATATTTTTTAAATGTTTTTTTTTTTTTTTTTAAATAAAAATGAGCAAAACAGTTCTCTTTTGATTATAACTATGTATACTGTAAAGTGCTTATTAAGAGGCTACTTCAGTCAAACGAAAAGACTTGATCTGCAAAGGTCGTTTTTTACTTTTTCGATTTTGCTTACAGGTGTTTTTAATGAGGATACTTTCATTTTCAGAAACGGTTTCGAAAGTAAAAGCATCCTCATAAAAAAAAAAATTGCAATCAAAATAGAAAAAGTAAAAAACGGCCTGCATACAGATTGATCTCCGTTATCTAATGAAAAAAAAATCATTTAAAAATATTGAAATGTGACTGAGATATCTTTATAAATTTCTTCCATGGGATTAGCATTAGCGAACGCGTCTTTTCGCTTGACTGAAGTAGCCTCTTAATTCTCAGAATTGTATAAAATTTATAATTATTTACTTATTTTAGTATTCTGACAGTTTTAATCAAGGATGTAGCTGGATTCTTCAGAAGTGATATTACAATGTTGTTTTCTGGAACCAATGTCTCATACATATCTTCATTAACTTCACTTAATAATTGCTAAATCATAATTTTGTGTTTATGGGAATTTAAGCTGAATTAAAAGGTACTAAGCTATACCTTTTGCATAGACAATTAATAGTATAATTTAGGCAATACTTATTTTTGTTAAAGAAAAATTATTTTTCCGATATATAATTATTTTTTCCTAATTTTTTCCTTTACCTTAAAACGAGCGGCTGGTATAACGCTTAAGTAATTTATTTCTGAATTTGGAGGTTTTTCTTTTCTTTTCTTTTTTTTTGCGCAGGTATGTGAAAAAATTAAAAACAAGCAAGAAAAAAAAAATCATCGTTCATTTTTATTTGTAAAGAATTAATTAGAAGCAATGCAGTTTAACAGTTTTTTTTTTTCACTCTCTGTTACACGTTTTTTTAATTTTTGATCACTTGGCTCATTAATGTGTTAAACATAAAATAAAGTGTACTTTGAAAAAATTAAATTTTCTCCCCATACCACTTCATCTTTTAATGGAATCGCGAGAAACTAATTTCGGTAAAAATTGCAATTTTCCCTCAAGCAAAAATAAACTTACTTCAAAACCTTGTTTGAAAACAAATTTAAAGTATGATGTTAGTGTTTAGATTAAAAGTATTGATTGCTCTCATAAAACTTGATCGTCAAAGAAATATTCTAACTTGTTAAAGGAAATTCATTAGGGGTCATCTAATAATTACAGCACACTTCAAGAGGCGGGAACGGAGGAGGCTCATAAAGTGTAACAAAAGATGAAAATCCTCTGTATAACATTATGAAGACACGGCACGGCAACGTCACTATGACGCCACATTGTGAGTTTGCGACCGTAGATGTGACGTCACGTGACGTGGATGTGAAATCATTATGGTCTTTCTTAAGCTCTTCAGTGACATTACACTATGACTATGATTATTTTGAGAAGTTACAGTGAGACCAATTTTTTAAAAGTGTGATATTTGTGGTGATTCTGCATAGGTGACTAGATTTAACCTGAAACCGAACCGATCTTATTGGATCGACTATTTTTTTTCAGTATTCTGTAGATAGGATTCGGATTTTGCATCAGGTCTGGTGACTAGACTTTAGCAGAACCCGATTCTACCTTATTTTTTATTGTGTAGGTTGGTTTCTTTTTCTTTTAGGCTGTAGATAGAATTTGGATTAAATGCGACGCCTCACTAAAGGAGTGAAGTTTGACGCGTGTATGATCACTCCTGTGACATAGGAGATTTTAGGAATAATAATCCTAATAATAATAACAAAACCACGACATTTGTGTGACGTAATTAATGTATGAGCCCTTACCATGTACATGTACACAGGACCACTCACAAATTATATGTAAATCTGACCCGGTGGAAATGGCAGAAATTTTTATAAGTTGTAGATCATCTGATTGTGATCAAATGTCTCAATGGGCACTATCCTTTAAAATAAATGGCTAGTTTTGATGCTATGACCATTGGAAGATCTTAATTTATATTATAAAACTGCCAGAAAAATTATTTAGCGTGATATTTCGTTATTAGCATATAATTATTGTATTTACATTTTAATACAAAATACAATTTCTGGTTTCAATTCATTAAAAAAATATATCTTATTTGCATCATAATATCATAGCTAACTTTCAAGTTTTTTTCAAATCTACCAGTACCAGAAATTTTATAAAAATAAAATATATTAATATTATTATCTAAAGTATTAAGATTTGTTGTAATATTGTAGCACGTGTGCTACGGTTAGACTTAATTTCCTGGCTCCTCTTTGATGTGATATACGCTTACTCATACGCAGTGAGTGGAGTAGCAATGCTACTGGATATCCCATTTAATTTTTCTCCTGATCACCTTAAGATTTGTCTGTCTGCTGTTCGTATTTTAAAACTACTCTTCCGAGAATACGGAACGCTACGCGATGAAATTAAAACCCGATGTCCGCACGGATGTCATTTAAGTTCTCAGCATTTTAAAATTCGACTTAGTTTCCAAGATATAACGAAGTTTCTCTAAAGATGGGAATTAAATAACGCAATTTTTGTAAAATGAATAAATAAAAATAATATATTAAATTTAAAAAAATCAAAAAACCCGACTGCGTAAAAAGCGAACTAATTAATTATTTCTCATCAATATGAAACTATTTTTTATATTACTTATCCCTTTTTTTTTTACTTGTATTGATGACTTTTAAGTTGTGCTTAATTATTAGTTCAACAAACACTGTTTTGATGAGGCCTATAGATGTCTATGAAGGTTAGAGTTGCAGTAAAGCTAGAGATCCTATCTACACAACTTCCAGGTTGTGTAATATTTAAACAGACTACAAAATGGTCAATGAAACATCGTCTTCATTTTGAAAGACATATCCAATGATATGCCACTCAATAGGGTGCGTAAATTTTTTCTTTCATCTCTACCGTCATTTTTTATTTTACGGCCGCCATTTTAAATTTATAAAAACAAAACCTATCCTATAACCATCGGAAGATTAAGACGAATTGATAGAGACCTCATTCATTAAAATCCATCCAGCCGTTGGGATGTTTCGAGGGTATAAAGAAATCCATATACACAGATACACGTGAAACACATAACCCTTCTTTTCAGTCGGGTAATAAATAAAAAGGTCAATGATAGGTTGATAATGGAATCTCGTTTGCTATGCAATATGTTGTACAAATATCCTATTTTTCTTTTCTTTGAAGCAATCGATTCAATGATTTTAAGTTTAAATTTTTCTTTAATAAAATGTAATGCAAAATTATTCATCATGACTTCCACATTTACTAAAGTTAAAATGAAATAATAATTGCAAACTTTTTAACAAAAAAAAAAAAAAAAAAAAAAAAAAAGAAAACAAAACACCACTTCAATTACTTTATTTTATATTAAATTCAAAATTTTGCCACGGACTTTGGCCTATCCTGTATTAGCTTACAAATCCCTCTACCGTAAAAATGTAGTTCTTCAGATTAAGGCTGTTCTCAACCGCTCTGCTCAACAAGCGCAAAACGTTTTGACACATTTACAAATTCCTTTTTTAACGGAAAAATAGAATTGGAAGGCCTGACTATGGAAGCGATTTGGAATCGAACTGTGTTTTTGATTTTTTTAGTAAATAAATTATTCATTGAGTAATAAGCGATTTTTATCACATGACAGAGACGTTTTTCACCCTTCCTTGAGTGATTATTCTTCTTTCCCGCGGAAATTCGGTTCAAAAGCCGACTTTGATACTATTTTAGGAAAGATCTTTTGCGTCTGCGAAAAAAAAAACGAAAAAAGCAGCTTGATTACATAGTTTCTGAACAACAGCACCTGCTAGTTTCATGATTTCCGAAGAAAAACAAATTAAAACTTATGTCAGAAAGTTGCCCTTCTGGATTTGAGAACAGCCTTTCAAGCTGTTTTATCCGTTTTTTTTTTTTTTTGGAAACGCAATAGATCTTTCAGAAAATAGTGTTAAAGTGGACGTTTTGAACCGAATTTCTGTGCGAAAGTAGAATAACCACTCATGAGCGGGCGAAAAACGTGTTTGTCTCGTGATCAAAATCGCTTATAAGTCAATAGGTAATTTATTGATCCAAAAATGTAAAACACAGTTCAATTCCAAATCGATTCCATGGCCAGGCTTTCCAGTTTTATATCCTTACGTTAAAAATGAATTGGTAAATGTTTCGAAACGTTTTGCGGTTGTTGAGCAGAGCAGTTAAGAACAGCTTTAAGCGAGTGAGCCGCAGAAATCTTGGGTGAATTTAAACGCTTTACAATTTTTATTATTTTTTTCTGATTTTTTACGTCATAAAAGTTTTTAACGATTAAAACATTGCTGTTTCTCCTACAATAATCCTAGAAACAAAACCGTATAAAAAAGTAGAAAAATCGTCAGGTAACTACTGAATCTCTTTAGAATTTCTAAGAAAGTACTGAGCCAATTTTCACGAAATTTAAATGGGGCCAATTCTAGAGTATCCTCTTTCGTTAAGTGAAAAACAAAATCAATAGGTCGCGCAGTTTCAGAATAATCGGCGAACATACACTCGCACAAAAATAAATAAGTAAATAAAGAGAGTATTCGTAGCTATGTTGTAGTTATGTTACTCATGCAGCGGCGGTCTAACCCCAGCGATTCGCGAGCGGCTGACGTTCAACAGAATTAAGCAAAGTTGATTTTATTGGTTTTTGTTGAATTTCTAAATAAGTGCTATACAATTTTGATGACATTTAAAGGGGATCAATTCGAGAGTATTCTCTTTTAATTTGGAAAATATAGTTCAGGCAATAGGGGATTTTACCTGACAAAATTAATGGTACTTCTGGAAATCGGCTTACTTAATGTTTTTGAATCGCTGAATCCGAATTTGTAACTTCCCACCAAAATTTTCCCCGGCAACGCCCCCCCCCCCCAAAAAAAAAAAAAAAAAAAAACAGTAAAATGTTCCCCAAAAAAGATTTTTATTAAAAAAATCAATTTTTTTTTATTGTTTTAGGGAAAAAGTATCTAGAAAATCAGAAAGTAGACAAAATTTGCAACAAATTATATGCATGACATTATGACTTAGGATGAAGGGGAAGGGGGAATCTGCCTCGGAACATGCGCCGCGGTGCTGCGTGGACTAAGTTGCGCAATTCCCCTTAACCACTCACACGTTTACATTCGCCCTCCCATCTCCCCTCCGAACTTTCTCTGTTTTTTGGGTCGCTGAATTCGAATTTTTAACTTACCCCCAAAATTTCTCTCCCCCCCCCCCCCAAATAGTTGTTTTTAAATTAATTTTTTTATTGTTTTAGGGGAAAACTATGTAGAAATTCAGAAAGTTCGCGCTGTTCTCAAAAACCAAATTTTTTCAAAAAATCAATTTTTTGGAGATTTGCTGGGGGAAATTTTGGTGGGAAGTTACAAATTCCGATTCAGCGACCCAAAAAACATAAAGTGAGCCGAAATTCAGAACTAGCATTAATTTTGCCAGGTAAAATCCCCTATTACCTGGACTTGCATAACTTAGTGCACGTAGCGCCGCAGTGTATGTTCCGAGGCAGCCCTGTCCTCCCCGTTCATCCTACGTCGTAATGTCATGTATCCTATTTGTTGCAAATTTTGTCTACTTTTTGAATTTCTACATAGTTTTCCCCTAAAACATTAAAAAATTTAATTTAAAAACAACTATTTTTTTTTTTGGGGGGGGGGGGGAATTTGGGGGTAAGTTAAAAATTCAGCGACCCAAAAAACTTAAAGTAAACCTTATAGAGAAAGTTCGGAGGGGAGATGGGAGGGCGAATGTAAACGTGTGAGTGGTTAAGTGGAATTGCGCAACTTAGTCCACGCAGCACCGCGGCGCATGTCCCGAGGCAGATTCCCCCTTCCCCTTCATCCTAAGTCATAATGTCATGCATATAATTTGTTGCAAATTTTGTCTACTTTCTGATTTTCTAGATACTTTTTCCCTAAAACAATAGAAAAATTGATTTTTTAATACAAACCTTTTTTGGTGGGCTTTTTACAAAAATTTGAGGGGGTTGCGGGGGGAAATTTTGGTGGGAAGTTAAAAATTCGGATTCAGCTACCCAAAAAACATATAGAAAGCCTTTTTCCAGAACTACCGTGAATTTTGCTAGGAAGGGTCCCTAGGTAATTTTCTAGGTAATGTTTATTAAATGGTTATATATATATAGGGGAGGTGGGGGATGAATGGGACATTTTCACAAAAATATTTTTTTATATTTTTTTATTTAAGTTACTATCAATATTATATATCACATTTCATATATTAGGTATTTGCCAACATATATGAACAATATTTATTCTAGATTATGATTTATTCATAAAAATATTATGAAATCAAAAAAAACGTTCCTCCCCGTCCCAATCATCCCCACAGCAGGGATGAATGGGACACTAATAGGGATGGATGGGACACAAAGATTTTCCTCCCTGTATTCAATTTTACCAAATTAAAATTTATAATTATAACCTTATATGAAAATTATATTTGTAATATATGATTTTACAACACGAATCGATATGTTTCTTTTTCAATAACTTCTTTTATTGCAGTTTTAACTTTTAATGCGGGCTTCGGCTATCAACCTGTTCTTTCTTTTCCACTTATGAGGCATTTTAGATTTGAAATGAAAGTGCAAAATGTCTTTTAAATATAGCATAGCTAATAATTTTCAATCATAACTTATTAATTAATATTAATTAAATGTATTGTAGAAACATGCAGAACGGAAATTATTGTGTCGATCGGAAAGTCATGTCGTGTTGGGAAAATCAATTCGTACCGGAAAACTCTGCCCGATAATTATTAGACATTAGATATCGGAATCAATGTCTAATAATTAAATGATTGAATTTTCCGGTGCGAATTGATTTTCCCAACACGATCCGACTTTCCGATTGACCCAATATGTTAGGGGTGGGGATTTATTTGTGCAACATTTCAAAATTCAATATAATTTCCCCCATTTGATCAATACACATATACTATTTTTATCAATTTTATCTATTTTGATTAAGTTTTAGTACCAAGTTTTTTATAATCCATATAATTATTACAATACAATAAGTAACACTCAGAAATTTTAAACAATAGCAACTCATATAATACTATTTAATACTATTAATTGACGTAAATTATTGATTTATCATCCTATATAATACTATTTAATTAATAAATAAAATTTTCAACATCTCTAGGGAGGAGTGAGAATGTTCCATTGATCCCCATTTGAAATGTCCCATTCATCCCCATGATGTATAATATCCCTTCTTAGCCATTTTACCTCAAAAATTATTTTGTCACAATGGTTACTATTCATTCATTTTAATTATTGATATTGAACCTTAAAATAAATAACTACAACATAGCTTAATTTTTTATATTGTATAAGATATTTCACATCTTCAAATGTAAAAAAAAAACTTACTTTTAAGCAGAGATTTCAGAAAATGCAACTTTGAAGGAAAATGAAAACAGCAATGTGGTCCTACTTTTAGTTCTGAAGCACACTGTGGTAGAGGTATATGGGGTTAGGAAGCAATTTAAAATAAATGTTTATTGCCTGAAATATTCAGAATGTCCCATACATCCCCTAGCTCCCCTATATATAATATAAACTTTTTGTACAATTAAACCATTAAAACAAATGAAAATTTACCAAATTTGATGCAATAACCATTTATAGACAAAAGATAAAAAAATCCAGCTAAATAAAGTTGAACGTATGAAAAAACAATATATATTATAAAACGAATTAAAAACCTTCTCTTTTTTAAAAAAAAGTTAGTTAAAAACTGAAAGATTTTAATATTAATATTCCGTATTAAGGCTGTTCTCAAATCCAAAAGGGCAACTTTATGATATAAGTTTTAGTTTGTTTTTGTTCGGAAATGCATGAAACTAGCAGGTGTTGTTGTTCAGAAACTGTGTAATCGAACTGTTTCTTTCCGGTTGTTTGCAAACGCAATAGATCTTTCAGAAAATAGTGTCAAAGTGAGCTTTTTGAACTGAATTTCCGCGCGAAAGAAGAATAACCACTCAAGGAAGAGTGAAAAACGTCTTTGTCACGTGATCAAAATCGCTTATAACTTAATAGGTAATTTATTTATCAAAAAATGGAAAACACAGTTCGATTCCAAATCGCTTCCATAGTCAGCTCTTCCAATTTTATATCTTTCCATTAGAAAATAAATTTGTAAATGTGTCAAAAGGTTTTGCGCTTGTTGAGCAGAACAGTTGAGAGCAACCTTAGAAAAAATTTCCTGCATGTGTTTAAAATCTAAATGAATGGGGCTCTGATAGAAACGTGAAGATTTTAGCATGGACTCTGAACATACGCACTTACAGGGCATATATTCTGATTAAAAATTTTCGTCCCAACCATAACAACACACAACACCAAAATGTACGATACTGATCTGGACGAATTTGCTTACCTGACTTAGACAAATAAGCAGATATGAACTTGGTCATAATGGCAAGCTTCCCAAATTTCTATACAGAATGCTTTCGATCAATGGAATTTTTTTTGCCGTATGTCGCCATTTCCTTACAAGGGTTATTCTATTACAGTTGCATCAAAATTACGCAAAGCGATTGTATATAATATAACTTTATCAACTTTTTGGTAATTTTAGACCCCCCTCCCTTTACAATATCATACGTAATCATCCGTCGATCTCCCCCCCCCCCCCTAATGATATCGTTATTAATGTCTAAAATTCTTTTGATTCTTGAATTATTTTTATTTTGTCTGCAGTCTGCAGTGATATATAGATACGGTTATATGTTTATTATTCGCATACTTTACTGATTCACATGAAGAAAACGCAATAAAATATCACTATTATATTTTAAATAACTTTATGTGAAATAACGCTTAAAAGAAATAGAAAACGAAATGTAAAAGTATTTAATAATAGCTTTTTGTTACATAATGCATTCAACAGTAGAAATGTCTTCTTTCGGTTGGCCTCGCACGAGGCAGGGGGGGTGGGGGGGGTGGAGCAGAACTTCTTATCAATAAAACAGGTTGACAACAATCTTTCTGTAGCAGTTTATATATACATACACATATGGCAGAATAGGTATGCCGAAGGTTGGAGTATTCCATATTTTGAAATTAAATAATTTTGTAATAATTTAATGATTTTAATAATAACGTTGTATTTTCATAAAAGTAGATAACAGACTATTTTGATGTAAAAAACAATTTACAAATAATTTTGGCTCGATCAAAAATCATAACGACAGCAAAAAACAAACCCCCCCTCCCCCTAGAGCAAGGATGGCGAACCTTTTCTCATCCACGTGCCATTTTTTTTTCAAAAATTATTTTATGTAACCATAACGTGCCAAGAATTCCCCCCCCCCCCCTACTCTCAAAAAATGAGTCAAAGCTGTAATGAGTCAAAGTTGCTTAAAATTTTGTTATAAGATTAAAATAAAGAGGTTATATTTTAAAAAGTTTTAAAAAATGCAATTTCTATAGTTTCAAATAATTAATATCAGGTTCATTCTTTAGTTATTTTTAACAGAATGCAACTTGAAGTGGAATCAATTGTCAAACGATTTCTACCTGAGTTTTAATAATTTATTTTTTTAACAACGATTCTCAAGCATTGGTGGAAGAAAAAATTATCAAAATGGCTAACATCAGTATCTTTAAAAATCTATACATGTTTAGAATTAAATTCTGAGTTAGCTTAGTTTTATCATCAGCATTTTTGTTTATGATGCCTTATAATCTTTCTTTTTCGATAGTTTTCAAATTTTCTTTTGGTTTAATAAATATTTCATCTCATATTGAACTAGATTGGAATTAAATAACTTGCATTTCAATTTCTTCAATTTCTAGTCAAAAGATTTGACAATGCTCATCAAATATATTTCGTGCATGTTGTCTAATTTGACGTTTTATGATTTAGAACACCAATCAATACGTGCCGAAAATATTATGTTGCGTGCCACTCTTGGCACGTGTGCCATAGGTTCGCCGACCCTGCCCTAGAGATATATTACGATATCAATTGCGAGATCCCCCCCCCCCCCTTAAAGCGATAACGACATATGCTTAAATAATTTCCTAGAACAGATTATGTTTATTTGTATTGAAAAAAAAAGGGAAGGGTGTCAAGTAAATGATATGAGCTATAATCTTTCGACTGTCATAATATCAAAAATAGTCATTTTTCAAAATTGTGTGCATTGATACATTTTATTAACACCGCAGAACCTACATCAAATACAAATTTCAGCCCATTCTACTGGGGTCATATATCCTTACAATTTGTGCATAGCCCTTTAATAGGGGAAGTCTTTCAAGGAAAAATTAGATCACCTGATCGCGCTGAAAAAAATTATTGAAGTTATTTTGGATAATCGTAAAAAAGAGGTAAAAATGAATTCCGGAAACACACGAGAAGTGCCTCTTAAAAGATGCACATTACTTATTTATTTATTTTACACCATAAAAGCGAAACACAATATGTTTTATCGTAGAAGAGAAGGTTTAGATTACCCGATATGGTTGAAAAAATTATTGAAATTAATTAATTTACAAATCAGTAAAAACAAGGAGGAAAATTAGTTGCCATATTACACGATGTGCTATAAACAACAACAACAACAACAACAAAAACTATTTTTTGTAATTTGAAAGTCATACGCTGTACGTTTTGTTGCCAAATTGCTGTTTTACGTAATTTTCTGGCATCGGTTAGAAGCTAAATTTTTCACTGATTATTTACTATTGTGCAAACTAACTTGAATAACTATTTTTTCAAAGTAATCAGACAATCTAGCTTTGAGAGAGCTGACTAACGAGTATGAGATAGTTATCTAAGTGATAAATCGATTAGATAGACCTTCTAGAGGAAATGAAGTGATTCATTTTCTATTTTCCGCTGCTTAAAGATAATTAACAATTTTTTGAGTCTTTAATAATTAAAAATTTTCACGATGAACGTTGTTATAATGAAAATACTCTGCAGCTATCGAAATTCGGAAAAAAAAAAAATCTATGGCGTTTGAAATCCAATCTTGTTTAGCTCGAATCTGAGCATATTGTATAATTTTTTTAAGTCCTCGATATTCAAACAAATATTTATAGCTTTAAAAATACGAAAGGAGGAACAAGTGTTGTTGCAATAACGTACGATGGAATTAAGATGAAAATGCTTAAATAATGAGAATAGAACACGTGAAATAGTTTTTTGTTCATTCGCGGTTGAAATTTATGAAAATGAAACAATCGAGAATTTTTACGTGTTACGTAATTAGCATTTATAAGGACAAGATGTTTTTTCGTACTAAATTGATGCTACTCTACAACTTGGTCACTGACTATTTTCCTATATTTCATGTGGTTTTCGAGGTCAGCACGATAACATTTAATTTTACCGTTAGGTGGTGCTGTAAACAGTCTCATTAAAGAACGCATAATCACTTATTGCTGTTCTCAACTACAAACTGGCGGGTAAATAAAATCTGCTATTTTTTTTTTTAATTATTATTCACTGATGCATATAACAATGTAATTTTGGAGATCTAAAATCGACACTAAATGTGCGTCATTTTTAATGCTTTCCCAATATAGTCGAAAAGGGACTTCGGTTTGTCTTCTGTCGGCCGTTGTCGAAGTGCTGTAGCTCATTATACTCAAAAGGCGCTGAAAACAATTCCGTTACATTATGTTCTATGGAGAAAAATCGTTTGCGACGTATTTAAATGATATTGCACTATTTGAAACATAGTGAAATTTATATGGATTTGTGAAATGCACTATTTAAATTGGAAGTGCAAAATTATTACGTTATAATATGGTCTATGAAGAAAAATCGTCTGCGGTGTATTTTTAAGATGTTTACAAACATATTACAAACATAATGAAATTGGCATACATTTCTGAGATGCACTAAAACATGCTTTGCATAGAATATGGAGTGCAAAGCATTTATCATTCTTTTACAGGGCCACACAAATGAATTCGTTTACATAATGGTACACGGGTAAAAATTGTTTGTACAGTGTATTTTAATGATGTTACAAGATTTCAAACATAATGAAATCGATAAACCTTATTAAGGTGCATTACAAGATGTAGAATTTGACGTGCATATAACAGTTATCGTTCATTTATAGCGACACACAAAAGATTTAGATTACGATACTGTCTTTGAGCGATAAATGCTGGAATTGCTTTTTCAGCTATAGCATAGGTTTTTAAGTTCTCAGATCTAAACGGTCAACTTTCTGACATAAGTTTTAATTCCTTTTTGTTCGGAAACGCATGAAACTAGGAGGTGTTGTTATTCAGAAATTATGTCATCGAACTGTTTTTTCCGTTTTCTTGTAAATGCAATAGATCTTTCAAAAAATATTGTCAAAGTTGGCATTTTGAACTGAACTTCCGAACGAAAGAAGAAAATACAGTCAGTAAGGGGAGAAAAATGCCGTGTCACGTGGTCCAAATCGCTTATAACTCAATAGGTAATTGATTGATCCAAAAATGGGAAAAACAGTTCGATTCCAAATCGCTTCCATGCTCAAGCTTTCCAATTTTATATCTGTCCATTAAAAAAGGAATTTGTAAATATGTCAGAACGTTTTGCGCTTGTTGAGCAGATCAGTTGAGAACAGCCTTAAGGCTGTTCTCAAATCCAAAAGGGCAACCTTATGACATTATAAAGTTAAAAAATGCTATAAAAAGTGATAGAAAATCTTTATTAAGATTGACGATCGTTTCGTTGCACAAACGGCAACATTTGCAACGGCAATGTTGCCGTTTGTGCAACGAAACGATCGTCAATCTTAATAAAGATTTTCTATCACTTTTTATAGCATTTTTTAACTTTATCTGTTTATGAGTGATTATTATACATGTGTTTATTTTAAATTATGTGAAAATATTTTCTATCGTTGAAGTGTTTGATAAGAAAATATTTTCGCGTACGCTTATGGCATTAGTTTTAATTTATTTTTGTTCGGAAATGCATGAAACTAGCAGGTGTTGTTGTTCAGAAACTATGTAATCAAACTGTTCTTTCCGTTTTCTTTTTCAAACGTAATAGATCTTTCAGAAAATAGTATCAAAATGGGCGCCTTGAACCGAATTTCCGCGCGAAAGAAGAACAACTACTCAAGAAAAGTTGAAAAACGTGTTTGTAACGTGTTCAAAATTGCTTTTAACTCAATAGGTAATTTATTGATTAAAAAAATGGAAAACACTGTTCGATTCCAAATGGCTTCCATAGTTAGGTCTTCCAATTTTATATCTTTGTGTTAAAAAAATGAATTTGCAAATGTGTCAAAATGTTTTGAGCTTGTTGAGCAGGTTGGTTGAGAACAGCCTTAACCCCTTGAGGGGCACCGGTATATGTTATATACCACCTATGATTAATGAAGTTTTACACCAGAAAAATTTTATTAAATTTTACTTTTCTAACTTTGGTGGAAAACAATCGTAAAATTGCTTTTACTTATTTTGAAATAGAATTTTTCAAAGATTCCGGTGGGAACTCAGCATTACACAAACGTAATTGCTTGCCCCTCAAGAGGTTAAGGGTGTTTTTTAACAGAGCTTATGCATTTTCCAGCTGAATAACATTTAATGTATTAAGCGATGTTTGTAGAATAAAAATAAATTTATATACATGACTATGCAAAAATCTGGATACATTTCCACATATGAATGATGGTAATTTTAAAAAGTACGGTTTCAGTTGTGTTATGCGACCTCCCCCCCCCCCCCCCCCCCCGAATTACATTTTAGTTTCATATGAGGCGTGTCTAAAAAAATGACGATCAAATACGTCAGGGCCGTGCAAAATCCTTAGAATGCATTTCCGTTTATTGATAGAAATTACTGAAACTGAATTTTCGACTGCTTTATGCATTTTGTAACTAAGTTAAAATTTTGCACACTGTGTAGTGTATATACAGATCTATAAATCATGTACAGGGTTGCACAAAAGAATTCGGGTACCCATTCGGCTATAGACGGTGATTTCTGAAATCGTGCTTTAAGATGTGTTATGCAATTTCTAAGTTTACATAGATATTTTCTTTGGAATGATGAAGTTCCGTTTACAGTATTCCGGAAGTGTTGGAAGTTTTTCGTAATCTATGCTTGACGCACGATATTTGTTTCTTGTTTAGTGTAAATTATAAAACTGCAGAGGGTCTCTTAAAGCAACGCCCCTTATACAAGGAAGAAAGCCTTGATACGCGTCACTAAAAAACGACACACAAAGCAGTCAAAACAAAGAAAAAAAAATATAACAACTTTCTATTTCGTTGACTGGAATTATTACTTCTTATTTTCTAATAATAATAATGATTCCACGAACCAAAGAAAAGGAAACATGCAAGTTGTTCGAATTATTTTCTTTGTTTTCTCTGCTTTGTGTGACGTTTTCGTGATGCGTGTCAAGACTTTGCTTAAAGTTCGATTTGTGAAAAACTTCACATGAAATGAATCGAAACTTCACACGATCTGCAAAACTTTCAAATTATGCAAGCTATATAGTATTTAAAATCCATTAGCAATAGCTACATATTCCAACATTATTTCCCAATGATGTTGAAAGAACGAACCTAAATGAGATTCCCTCGGACATTTTCTCTGTAACCATGGCAACCGGTGTTCGGAGTATGAAGTTGAAAAATGTTTATGAAATGACTTAATGAAATTCGTCTATTTAATGAAATAATAACAAGATTAGTGCCGGTTGCTGAAAGGTCTGTATAAATTAATTTCATGCTCCTCTGAGGAATAAACAGATTCTGAAGAGAAACGGATATCAAAGAATTTTCTCCTTTCACGTCAATCTCCAATTGTATTACTTGAAGCTTGGAGACAGAGAGTAGTTGAAAGTCATGATGTCGTCCATATGGCCTTGCTCTACGTGTTTAAATCATTAATTAAAGATATGTTCGTTGTAATTCACTAGACAATAAGTTAATATATAAGTTCTTATTTATTAATCCGGTAGTCGTTGCAATTCATTTTAATTTCGGAAATAACAAAGTTACCAGTGCAAGTAGGCCAAACAGATTTTTGGTCACTCGCAACCTGGGATGATTATTGGTCAATTAAATTTTTATTAATATACTCATAGAAGCAAAATAGAAAAAAAAAAACTTCATAATAGACATATTCCTCATTATTCAGAAACACAAAAATCTTTTTTGCTTTAAAACAGAATTTTATGAGAAGAAATAATTTTACTTGATACATGTATAAAACTTAAAAATAAAAGATTACAAAATCATGCTTTCTTTTTCATAAGGTGACTGTAATATTTTGCTAATATGGTTATCCAGAAGGGTTATATAGAAAAAGAAATATTCATACAATATGTATGTATGTATATGAATACTGTATGCTTATATAATTTAGAGAAATAAAGGGCTAAACATCACCCAATATACATGGGGTCATTCTTGGTCAACATGGGGGTGAATATTGGTCACCATTGAGTGATTTTTGGTCACGTAATTTAGTTTAACAAATTACTTATAAACTCACAAATAGTGCATAAATGTCTAATATTCGTGAGTTTTAGATGGCACCTACATGCAAAAGTTTCTTCAAATTCATACGGCAACAGTTTAAGAGTGAATCACATTGTTTTGAATTTTTTAGCAACTCAACACACATTTGACACAGTTGAAATAACTGAACTGTTTATCCATTTCTTGAAGAAATATTAAGATGAGTTTGAAAATTTAACTTGTATATTTAGATAATGAACACCTTTCGCAGTTTATTTCTATTTGCAGGTGGAAATCATATTAAAGAAACACATGTTCAAATAAACATTTAGCCAAAAGCCTGAACATGATTTACACAACGATGTTTTTGAAACATCCTCTACATTTATGCTCATTTTGATTTTTAAGCAAAATCATAATAACAGAATGCTAAGGACAAAAAAAGAAAACAAAAGCGATTTAACAAATTACAACGACCATTTGGAAAATTATTTTTTCAAAGACTAAAATTTAAGACATAAAAAATCGCACGGAGTTGATCATACATTACGTACGCCATGAATTAAACATTAATAGTGTTATTACACGTAAAAATTGCAAGCGACAAAAATCGCCTGCGATTCGTCAGATTTCCTGAAACTTACATATTACCCACCTGAAACTTACGTATTATCCAAGCATTTCATTGGCTGTTCGGGAAAAGGCTTTTCCATCGTAGAAATCTGACGACCCATTTTAAATGAAATTTCATTCTTAAACTTCTAAACATCCCACAATATTACTTTTTACATTGTCGTATTGAGAAAAAAATGTACTTTCAAATGCAATTTGTTTGAAAGTTGTGTCTCAATTTGTTTCTGAATTATTATTATTATTTTTTTTTGTAGTTTTTATTACTTTTTTGTCATAGTGGCAACAGAAGTATCCATCTCTGTCGAAAGTAAAGGTAAATACAGATTATTGTATAGACCAATAAAAAAACGAATAAAATGCGGATTCAACCAATAAAACGCCCCAGATATGTTTTTGATTTCCTACCCTAACAGAGAACAATAACCATTTTTCCAAATGGTTAAAGAAAAAAAAAATTTGTGGTGCATCACAGAAAGTTAGAGGAAGCTATCCTATGTACGAAGGAAAATAATGCAAGTATTCGGGCAGCTTATGACAGTATAAGCAGAAATAAGTTATTAGAAATATTAAAGGAATTTACAATATCTGATAAAATAGTTAAACTTATCAAATTAACACTAGAAAATACAAAAGCTAAAGTTAAAGTACAGGGAAGACTTCCAAGAAAATTTACAGTGAATTCAGGTTTAAAGGAAGGTGATGTTCTCTCGACAATTCTTTTTAATTTATGCTTGGAGAAAATAATTAGAAGCATCTACAACAACAGAGGAGGTACTATTATGTATCGCTTCCTACTCTCCTTGCATTTGCAGATGATGTTGATATAATTTCTAGAAATAAGAAAATCTTGATTGAAGCATACAATAAACTAGAAACTGAAGGAAAAAAAAACCAAGCTTCTTGATTAATAAATAAAAAAACAAATACTACATGAAAATGGACCGAATGAAATCACAGGCAACAGCAACATTAACAATAAATAATGAATTAAAATTTAATGAAGTAACGGAATTTAAATATTTAGGATCTATGATCAACTGTGATAATATGGTTGAAGCAGAGATTAAAACTCGACTTACAGCAGGAAATAGATGCAATTTTTCTCTTAGAAGCATTCTAAAATCATCTCTAATATCCCGAACAACTAAACTTAAAAGTTATAAAACTATTATAAAATCAATAGTAATTTATGGTACAGTGAGACCTGGAGAACTACGCAAAAAGATGACAAGTTACTTATTACTTGGGAACGGAAGAGCGTAACACAAATTTTTGTACCTATTAAGGAAGGCAATACGTGGCGTATCAGGTCAAATATGGAGATTGAACAGTTATATATAACGAAAAAGATATAATAAACACTGTTAAAATAAGAAGAATGCAATGGTTAGGCCATCTACTCAGAATGAGGGATGAGAGTAGTACTAAGAAGATATATAATGGTAAATTAATAGGGAAAAGAAGTATTGGTAGGCCTAGGAAGAGATGGATAGAAGAGGTAGAGGAAGATCTAACATAAAACCAAATTATAAATTAAAGGCCGGAGAGTCGGAAGGTCTGGCGAGGTATATTGAGGGAGGTCAAAATTCCACATGGATTGTAGTACCATTGTGAATGTATATGTATTCGGGCAGCTGCATGTCATTTTGTAATTTCATTATCCACTTTACAACTCTACTGGAAGAAAAAAAAAAAAGGAAAAGAACATTTTAAATCATAAACTTGGAAATCCCTTTAGCTTACCATCAGACAAAGAAAGTGAATTAGCAGCATGCATCAGGTTCACGGCGAAATGAGGTTGCGGCGGTGTGAGAAATTCCAAGAAGAAATTTATAGATTTGTACAGGTGAATATAAGGGATTCCAGTGGGACTGCATCTTATCTTGGAAAGTATTGTAGTTTTAAGGTTGTTCTTAATTGCTCTGCTCAACAAGCGCAAAACGTTTTAACACATTTACAAATTCATTTTTTAACGGAAATATATAAAATTGTAAAGCCTGGCCATGGAAGCGATTTGGAGTGAACTGTGTTTACCATTTTTTGATCAATCAATTGCCTATTGAGTAATAAGCGATTTTGATCCCGTGACAAAGACGTTTTTCACACTTCCTTGAGTGATTATTCTTCTTTCGCGCGGAAATTCGGTTCAAAACGTCCACTTTGACACTATTTTCTGAAAGATCTATTGCGTTTGCAAAAAACGGAAAAACAGCTCGATTACATATAGTTTCTGAACAACAACGCCTGCTAGTTTCATGCATTTCCGACCAAAAATAAATTAAAACTTATGTCATAAAGTTGCCCTTTTGGATTTGAGAACACCCTTGTTGTTGTTCAGAAACTATATGTAATCGAGCTGTTTTTCCGTTTTTTTGCAAATAGTGTCAAAGTGGGCGTTTTGAACCGAACTTCCGCGCGAAAGAAGAATAATCACTCAAGGAAGTGTGAAAAACGTCTTTGTCACGGGATCAAAATAGCTTATAACTCGATAGGTAATTTATTTATCAAAAAAATGGAAAACACAGTTCGATTCCAAATCGCTTCCATAGACAGGCCTTCCAATTTTATAGCTTTCCGTTAAAAAAATGAATTTGTAAATGTGTCCAAACGTTTCACGCTTGTTGAGCAGAGCAGTTGAGAGCAGCCTTAAGGCTGTTCTCGACTGCTATACAATAACGAGCTCATTTTTTTAAATATAAAGGTATAAAATTAGCAGACCTGACTATGGAGGCGATTTGGAATCAAAAGAATTTTTACTTCTTTGATAAATAAATTAACTATCGAGTGATAAGCGTTTTGATCACGTGACAAGACTTTTAATCCCTTCGTTGACTAGTTTTTCTGTTTTCGTCGGGGAATTCTGTTCAAAACGCCAACTTTGACAGTACTTTCTGAAAAATCTATTGCGTTTGAAAAAAAAAAAAAAAACGGAAAACGTCTTTCGATTACATAGTTTCTGATTAACAAAATTTGTCAGCTTCATGCGTTTCCGAACTAAAATGAATTAGTTCTCAAATCCAAAGGGTCAACTTTCTGACATAAGTTTTATTTCATTTTTGTTCGGAAACGCATGAAAGTAGAAGATGTTGTTATTCAGAAACTATATCATCGAACTGTTTTTTCCGTTTTCTTGTAAACGCAACAGATCTTTCAGAAAATGCTGTCAAAGTTGGCATTTTGAACTGAACTTCCGAACGAAAGAAGAAAATCCAGTCAGTAAGGGGAGAAAAATACCGTGTCACGTGATCAAAATCACTTATAATTCAACAGGATTGATCAAAAAATGGAAAAAAAAAACAGTTCGATTCCAAATCGCTTCCATGGTCAGGCAATCAATTTTATATCTTTCCGTTAAAAAATGAATTTGTAAATGTGTCAAAACGTTTTGCGCTTGTTGAGCAGAGCAGTTGAGAACAGCCTTAAACATAAACTACCAGGGCAAGATTGAATTAGGTTATCTATGAATCGCCATCACCTGTCATCGAAGAAGTCGGCTGTACTCGAAAAAGTTAGGCTATTTGCAGCAGCAGATCTATTTCTAATTTATAAGTTTCATAATTTATTTGATTCATAAGCCTAATCGTAATCATATTTTTAACCCCGATGAAACGGTATTATTTACTGATCCATCGAGAATAAAAATTGTTTTGAAAAGAGAGAATGAACATCAAGAACAACAGCAGGCAGCGGGAGAGAATGTATGACTGTTATGGCTTGTGTTTCAGCAAACGAAAATACAAACCCATCTCTGATAGTGTTCTGAGTTAAAAGATTGCAATCAGCATGGAAAAGCACCAGTGTGGTACCTGGAACGACATATGCCATAAGTGAATATGGTTGAATGACAACCAAAATATTTGATTCATGGTTTGATTTCTATGATACAATTTTTATTTTTGAACCATTTTCATAACCCTGTTTATATTTACAGACAATATAAATACTAAATTTATTCCAAGGCTCTTTCATTCAATGATTTATTAAGTTTTGAGTGTTTAGTTGGTATTTGATCATAAATAAAGATCAATAATCACCCCACACCTGACCGATAATCACCTCATTATCATTGGTCAGATATTTTTTAATTTTAATTATATTATGTACATTTAAAAATATAAATAAAACTAATTAAAACTGTTAGGGATTAGATTATCTCTCTGTGAGTATGAAACTTTATATAACTTCAATTTAGTTACTGAGTTATATGTATCTTTATGAAAAGTGACCAACAATCACCCTCACCCCCACCCCCCTTTCACTAAGCAATGAAGAGAAAAAAAAAAGAGTTGTTAAGATTTAAATCTTGATAAATTTCTTCCTACCAATAAAATTTTATTACGAAAAAATACAAATAGACAGAAAAAAAAAATCCTAGAATTTTTTGTTTGCATGAAATAAATATTTTTAATGTAGTTTTAAAGGTAGTATTATTAACCGGAATAAATAAAAGCTACAGGTGTAAATTTTCATTCAGTTGGTGGGTGACTTCACATGAAAATGGGTGTTGCCACTTAAGCATGAGTAATTATGTCATACCTTGTTGGGAGAGTTCAGAATGGTGAAACGCGTGAGCGAACTTGGTTCCATTAAGTAGAGAGATTTGAAAACGCGATAAAAGAAAGAGTGGGTACTGGAGTATTTAATGAATTTCTTTTGTATTTAATGGCATGGTCAAAAGTAAAAATACAGTATAGGAAAATAACATATTAGGTAAATGGAGTACCTGTCCTACAGTTTTGCGTTATAATTTTAAAAGAAAAGAAAATGTTGAAAAATTATCAATGAACTGAATTTTCTTTTTTTTTTTAAACTTTTTCAAGAGTATATGAATTACTTTTATAAATTTTATTTACGGAGGTTATGAGAATACATTCTCTCTGCATTTATTGCATTAGTATCGTGCTTTGACCCTTACTAAAGAGGGTCAAATATGCAATATTTTCTTACCACGGCGCATGGTACCCCGTCCAGCTATTGAACAAACTCGTGGTCCTGTCTCTGCTAGTTAGAACCAGAGCTATTTCTGAAACAATTGCCCAGAGTGTATTTTCAAAACTCAGTTCTTGAGAATGCATAGCGGTTATATAGATTTGACGAGTGTGGTCCAAATTCGTGAATGGTTAATCGCTCGGCAGAGCAAAATGTTCTTCTCTGGACGAGAAATTTCCGACTTACCCCTGCACTTCGATTCGGTGTGACTCTGGCAGGTCCCGGAGAGAGACTTGGCCAAGACGAAGGAATGGAAACTAGGATCAGTAGAGGTAATCTAAACCATCACTGACAACAGCATAGATATAAATATGTGCGACCAGAACCGGACAGAAGCCAGTGTCGGAGGAAGTTCGACGGATGTGGACCCATCACGTTCTTACGACCTCCAGAGAACAGGAAGGTACTTACTTCACCGATATTTCTCTTGAAGACATGATGGAGCTCTCGGCATCATTCGTAGAAAAAACACATTCTTTAAATACGACATTCTATGCTGGAGAAAGCATTCATATTCACTATGCTGGAGAAAGACTGGCGCATGAAGGAAACAAAGAAGAAATGCGATATTCTTCACTATTCTGAAGAAGGATACCGGAGCATGAAGAAAACAAATAAGGAAATCATTCGGACTTTAATTAATCGGATTGTCAACTTCGTTCCCAGACAGCATGCCTGGTTTCCTCCCCCACATGGGAAAACCTCACGGAATGGAGGCTCACTATATGTCAGACGGGACATCGTGGGTAGGTGGAACACCTCACTCACAGTCTCGCAGGTCGGACAGCCAAACCCGGAGGAGATGGTACCAGAGTCTAGACCAGAAAGGAAGGCTACCTATAAAAATTGGCAGAATCTTGGTCCGAAGTCGTTTTGAAGAGTAAGAGGAAGAAGACGCGGCAGATGAAGCGGGAGGAATGACCGAAAGACGGTCGAAAGACTAAAAAAGAACGCCTGTTCCAAAGGATTCCACCAAGCAAAAGCTAGGCAAGGCGACGGCCAAGCTATTAGCCAGTAAAGTTAATCCATCGAAGGCTAACATCTGAAAGGAATGCGGAACATCTCTGCAGGAGGGATGCTTCTCCTAGAGAATATTGCTGCAGATCTCGATAAGCTTGAGGCCGAAATGGAGAAAACATAACTGGCGAAGGATATTTCGATGTCACAACCATGATAACATAATCCAGAGATCATTATATTTGGCACCGATCGGAGTCTGCAAGATGATGCGGATCTGCATGATAGTAAATGAGGTTCTGAAGCAGAGCGAAGTTCTCCACGGAGCCTTCTTTGAACTACGGACTATGTTCTCAGGCAAGCGAGGTAATAATTATACCTTTTCGGTGGAACTGCATTCGTATGAGAGATTCTCGATCCTCTGGAGATTTATAGTTGGCTGGAGACAGACGGACTTCTGGCTGAATTCTCGTTCGTTGTGGGATGTGCGGCGTCAGCGACCATACCAGTTAGCCGTGTAGCTTCAAGCCCGCTTTCCCGAACTGCAAGTAAAAGAATTTGCAGAGATAAAACGGCAATAAATTGCTGGCTATTCACACTGTAGGTTCTAAGGCATGCTTTGTGTATAAGCAGAAGCTGAAGCAAATAATGAAATTTGCTACAAATCCTGCTCTTCTATTTATACAAGGGTAGTAACCCAAAGTTTATGCATCACAATTTTCACATTGCAATAGGGTTGTAAAACGAACTCGGACACGATACATATTTCGATGGGGTAAACATTATTTCCGATAACATCGATCGCACCATATGTATGCGAGTGTTCCATTCTGGAAATTTTCGTGATGGATGCAGATGAGCTCAGCAGATGGTCGATTTCGGACGGCCCTCTGTGTAAACTCGCAGGAATCACTTTTCCAAGGTCGTGAGACACTCTGGGGTGGTGGCCATACGCTGCAGATCGTCGGGCGAGGACGCACTGGTGGCTGCTTGCTACAGCGCACTCTCCGAAGACATAGACCTTTTCTCGAATAGCTGGATACATTGCTTAATGCCTATCCGAATGACAACATGATTTTAATGCAATGTTCACGATTTGGAGAAACGGCCACAGACCAAAGAGGACGAAACCTGATTGTCTTCACTTCGAATGCAAATCTCAACATCGTGAACGACCCGGCCAGTCTCTACCTTTGTGAACCGCAAGAGGAGGGATAGCTCGACGTCCTTTCGGTCCGGTTCTGAAGTACTAACCAAAGCAAATTGACCTCTCGGCTTTCCAGGCGTACCGAACGTCGTTGGAGGTCTGGGACAAGCTCATCTGCGATCTGCAATCTGCAGATCTGACTGCATATGACATGACCATGCTACCACAGACGGCGGAGTTGAACACTTGGTGTCGACTTTGATAATGCTATGTAGTAAGCACATGAAAGCAAACCTGCCGATTGCACAGGAGTGGACTCCAGATGTCCAAGTGGCGCGCATTGAGGCGGCTATAACAGCAAGTAGGGGAGCCGATTCGGAGGGTGAGACTTGGTGTGTTTTATAAGCGAAAACGGCAGAATATGGGGATTCATCCGCAACCAACACTCGTCAGAAACCCCGTTTTGGTCTTCTTTCGGATTTAAATCTGGTTAAGAGGCTTCTACTTCAGTCTAGAGGCCTGCACTGGCCGCAATTTCCAGGCCCGGGCCCGGCCCGACTCGTAGAAAATAAAATTCAGTCCGGTCCTGCCCGGCCCGGTAAACAAGTTAAAAGTTCGGCCCGAGCCCGGTCCAGCCCGTAGAAAAAGAATTATTGGCCCGGCCTGACCCGAAATAACAGCTAAACGTTCGCCCCGAGCCCGGCCCTGCACGGAAAAAAGTTAAAATCTCGGCCCGAGCCTGGCCCAGGCCGAGTGTATTTCTAGAAAACATGGATTTTTACGACGATTTGGTTAAAAATTTCTCTCGTAAGAGGAGTCCTGACCAAAAATATTTATCTTAATTTTTTTTCATTTTTATAGAAGTGCCGTAGGCTGCGATATTTATTTTTTTTAAGAAATCGCTATTTCTTGTATATAACTGTTTCAGTTATCATTAATAATTTTCATCCATATTCCACGTATTGAAGTGTTAAAAATCTGAAAAATGCTGTACAGTAAAATCTTCTAAGACTCAATTACATAGAAAAAAAAATGCGTTATAGACAAGTCCCTTTCTTAGCAAGTGTAAATGTATTATCTATTCTTTTCTTACGTATTAGTATATTAATTTTGCATGGAACAACATGTTTTTCTATTTAAAACAGGATTCCGTCATAGGCAAGCTCTTTTTCTCAAGTTTTACTATATTTTAATAAGGGTCGAAATTTACTATTCTTTAAAAATACTATATGTTAATGTTTAATTGTAGAATAATGGCGATTTAAAAATGTATACATTTTTTGCAAAAATCTTTGGGCCAGGCTTAATTTTACTGACCTTTGAACAGACAGGCCACGCCGAGACGATGATTTTCATATGGGCTGGCTCAAATCTAGAACCGAAAATTTTGGGCCGTGAAGACTAGAAAAGAAACCAGTTCCGGCTCTGTGCAGAAAATATAAGTTAGGCCGGCCCGATTCTTAAGAAAAAAGTAAGGCCCGGGCCCGGCCCGAGCCTTCAGAAAAAGTATGGCCCGGGCTCGGTCCGAGTGCCGTGGATGAAAATAGGCCCGAGCTCGGCCCTCGGGCCACAGGCTTTGTCCGTGCAGATCTCTACTTCAGTCAAGCGAAATAACCTGCTCGCGAATGCTAATCCATATGGAAGAAATTTTCTGAGATATCTCGTTTGCATTTAAATATTTTTCAATAAATTGTTTTGCATTGGATAGCTGAGATCGATCTGTACAAAGGCCATTTTTTCTTTTTCGATTTTGTTTACAGGTACTTTTAATTAGGGCACTTTCATTTCCGGAACCGGTTTTGAAAGTGAAAGCATCCTCATAAAAAAAAAATCCGCATACAAAATCGAAAAAGCAAAAAACGGCCTTAACAAATCGACCTTAACTATCCAATGCTTAAAAAAAAAAAAAAAAAAAAAAAAAAAAAAAAAAAAAAAAAAAAAAAACATTGAAAAGTATTGAAATGCAGACGAGATATCTTTAAAAATTTCTTCCATAGGATTAGCATTAGCGAGCGGGTCTTTTCGCGTAACTGAAGTAGCCCTTTAATATGTAGGTAACTCCATCCTCAGTAATTTTTGGAAGTTAAGATAAAAAGGTCATTAGTGCAGCGCGATAGGGTGAACATTATCACACATTCGATAAAAGTTTTTACCGATTCTATCCCTAAACAATTTGACATAAGTAGTAAGAACATCATCTCTGTTTATTTCAGCATTCATATTTTCATTGGTAAAAATGAATAAATCTGACTATCCAATCCACGATTCCACAATGTTTGTACTGATACCTTTTGCGAATGTTTTTAGGCTAATTGTGCGTATTTAATTCCCAGCACATTGTAACAACAAGGCTGGTGTCAATCTCCAAACAAAAATGAGACTCATCAGTGAAGAGAACTCGGATCTAGTCCGTAGAACTCCATTCACAGTGATCTTTGCAACACTGCAAACGGAAACATTTCGCAGCCCGAGATAGCAGGAGAAAAATCAGGAATTTACTTGCATGTAGCCCTCTTTTATGTAGCCTGTAACTCAATGTATATCTGTGTAGCAGTGTTCCTGTAGTATCATCGAACTCCGTAGTAATCTGGAATGACGTCGGTTGTCTATTGTTTTTCGATCATTGCCCAAATTACAGTCCTGAGTGTCCGTTATGGCACAATTTCGACTTTGACCTAATTGCCTACGTACATCACCAGTGTATTAAAACTGGTTCAAGATTCATGGCAGAAAGCTTTTGGCAACTTTTAGGTTTTTTTCGAACCTCTATCAGGTTTCGGACCGCCTGTCATTCTCCTGTTCTTTCAATTAAGCAACATTTCTCAAACTCCATCAAATGTCTTCTCAACGACATGTTCCAAATTTCACATGCAAAATTTTTACCCCATTGCTCATAGTTTTAATACACATCTAGAATTTGAAGCAAAATCTTGTACTACTTTCTACACATTTTCTACACAAGAATGGGCACAAAAATTTGCATGTTTAGGTCTAGCGAAGCTGAATGCCATCGGGCCAAGTGGTAGCTTTTACCTTGGGATACCAACCTACTGCCTTTCATTGGACTTCACTTAACCCTTTGAAAGAGCGGTGGGATGTATTTTATCCCACCTACGATTAATGAAGATTTACACCAGAAAAATTTTATGAAATTTAAATTTTCTAAATTTGCTGGGAAAAAGACGTAAAATTGCTTTTCCTTATTTTGAAATAAACTTTTTCTAAATTTCCGGTGGGAATTCAGCATTGCGCAAACGCAATTCCTTGCCCCTTAAGGGGTTAACTATACCTAACATACAGGGCTCTCGCTGACTTTTTACGAAAGTTAGCAATTTGGCTAATCAGAAGTATAAAACATTCGCCAAATGAAAAAAAAAAAAAAGCAAAATAAATTCGTCGTAAAACATTTAAAATTCGATCTTTAACCCTTTAATGTATCCCTCCTTTTTTTCAATATGTTCTGAAATAGTTTTTGTATGCTAGTTTTTGTATGCTTATAGATCAGTTATTCATCTAAATTTAACTATCCGCTACAGAAACTAATAAAAAATAAATAAATAACGATATTCTAAATGTCTTGCGCAATCAAAGAAAAAATTCAAAATCTGATTTAACTCAATAAAATGAGATGAAATAAAATCTCCAATCCCAGTTTATTCATGATTTTAAGATATTACATTCAATGAATTCTGAAAAATTCAAAATATAAACAACAAAATGAGTCAAAAACTTTATTTTTCTGGAATTCTTCGGCTTTTCATTGAAGCCATGCTTCAAAGGCAATATCAAAATAGTACCGCTGCCTATAGGGCACATTAACACATACTGAAATGACATTTTTGCTTACTGTGGATTTAGCTCATGCTAAATTGAATTGGTGTTGGGTTAATATCTCTAAAAATAATGTAAATAGTACGGTACGATTGAACATTATAAGTGGCATCAGTCGTTCAATAATATAAATAAGAGTGTCGCCTGGACACATACGGAAAAAAAAATGAGCAAAAATTGAGCACTCGCAATTTGGCGAGACTAATCATCCGTTTACTCGCCAAATGAAACATATTGTCGTGATTTGGCGCAATGGCGAGCAATGGCGGATCTAAGGGAGGGGCGAAGGGGCGATCGCCCACCCCCCCTGGGCGAATAAAGGGTTTGCAAAATGACACAATGCATTCTCACGAAAAATGACTTGGGGCGAAGCTCGAGCCCGGCGCGACTCGCCCTGGGTCGCGCCAGTTTAAATCCACGCGACTCGAGCTGGGTCAGGTCTTCTCTCTTTTAGAGTCGGGCTTACAGAGCCCTGATTTAGAGCTCTGATCTTACAGTTTTCTGCAGATTTGAGTCGGGCCAGACTGACTTCTTTTTCTTCAAGGTCGAGCCTGACCTGGACGCATTTAAACTCTGTTTACTCGATTAGAGACCACAGAGAGGTTTCCGGCCTCCTGATTGGTTGGTTTCTTTTATGCGATTTGTTTTAGTGCCATTATGAAAACGCAAAACACTAACTTAGAAACAACTGCTCATTAAGTTTATTTATTTCCTCATTTTTATGAAATGTTTGTTTTGGGGGAAGTTAAACTTCCGACTTCATATTTTAATGAAATCAAATCAATTTCCCAAAATTTAATTTCAGTTTGCAGCGATGTTAAAAATTTAGCAAATTGCAAGCAATGGGTGAAAGAATTCAGAAATTTGAATAATAGAAAATAGAATTCAGGATCATCAAAGCCTTGTGGACAAAGATTAACTTGGTCAAGCAAAAAAAGGAAACATTCCTTGGAAAAAAACGTTAAATTAAACCAGTCAAATGCAGAAAGCATTAAATTTTGCTATTATGGGCATATATTTACTAGAAAATGTGCCACAATTTTATTTTATTCTGAATGCATTTTGTTTAAAATTAATTTTACCTTCTAATATTTTTAATTTTTATTAAATTGCTTCATGTGAAAACCATTTTGTTATTTAATAAAAGATTTATTTATTTCCCTAATTAGTTGCAGATTTAAATAATAATGATAAAGAGAGCAGTTCAAAGCACACATAAAAAAATATACGTTTTTTCCCTTTTTCGTTTGTTAAAATAAACGATTTGAAACATCCTTCTCATTTAAGCTTACGGGAAGATTTAAACAAAAATAATGGATTTTATCTGTTAAACACCAATTTCAAGAACCTTTTATTCAGATAAGAGAGAAAAATTAACAACCTTATTTTTTATTTATTTTTTTTTTTTTCCCACAAACCTAATATTTTTACAAGTTATACGGATTTTTTTGGTAATATTTACGTCTTATAGAATATCTTACGTTCCTTTCCCCTCTCTTCATTAAATTAAAATTAAAAAAAGATGCATCTTCGTACTCCCATCTTTTCTTAATTGTTAAAATGTTTTTGAACATCTCCAAGGTAAAAATCATCAAAACATGAATGAAAAAGTATAATCATAGTATGATGCATACATGTACAAACGTATTACATAAGAGTTTTTTTAGTCCCTTTCCCATCTAAAAATTCTGAATATTTCGTTAAAATAGTCAAAATGGAAATGAGAACAAAAGTTTTTTTTTTTTTTTGTATAAAAAAAAATCAAAGGAAAGTTTTATCGTGAAAAAAATAAATCACAAAGTTACTAAATGGTGTATACAGAATGTTATAAAGTTAAAAACTAAACTAACATCAACACCTTAAATGTTGACCGAAATGTCGATTTTGAACCTTTAAATTTAATGTTTGTTTAGTTTATAACGTTACAACATTCTGTATTCATCATTGAGCAAACTGATGCTTTATTTTATTTTCACGATAAAATTTTTAGTAATATTTTTCATGATGTAATTGTTCAGACTATTTATTAAAAAAAGAACTTTCGTTCCCTGTATAAAATACTAAAATTTTAAAAACTTTTTATATGTATAAATGTGTATATTTTATAATATAAATAGATGCAACGCAAAACGTTTTCGAAACTGATAATCAAAAATCAGATTTAATTCCTTAAAGAAAACAAAAGTCACAAAAGACAAACGTTGACTAAAAAAACAAGCTAAAGTTTAGTATAAGAAAAGCAGATGGCAACATTACATATATTTTTTTAATGTTTCCTTTAATTCATGTTTTCTAATGTAAGAACATTTTGCGGAAATCTGGATTAATTAGTCATTTGACAAGAACCGAGTTAGATTGAAATGTTGAATGTTAAATGCTGATTCACTTATATACAAAAAAAAAAAAAAAAAAAAAAAAAAAGAAAGAAAAAAGAAAAAGAAATAAAAGAATTGTGCAATGGTATATTACTGCTGTCATTAGAAATTCCAATTTCCAAAGACCTTAAATATCAGAAAAGACGAAAGAGAAATTAACCAATCAGGATGCCGGAAACTTCTATGTGGTCTCTAATCGAGTAAACAGAGTTTAAATGCGACCTGGACTTCATTCTTCCTAGAGGTTTGCACTGACCAAAATTTCTTGGTCTGGGCTCGGCACGGAATAAAAGTTAAACGTTCGGTCCGCGTCATTTCGTATGATAAACATTATTGGCTCGACCGCGACCCGTGCATTCCTCTGAATTCTCTCCCCCCCCCCCCTCCCCCTGAGCCCAGGTTGGTCTGGCATCTTATTCGTAAACATTATATTTATGTTGTATGTAGATTTGTTTAGCGAAATCTTTAAAATTTAATTTGATTTGATAAATTACAAAGAAGCATTTTTAAAAATCTACTTTTTTTCTTTGTAGAGCTTTAAAGTTATGATATTCTTTTATCATCCGTTTCTTTCATTCTAAACTGATTTTCTTACTGGATTTTCATTTGAATTTTTACTTCATTTTTCATTTGAATGTAATTGTCTAAGTCATAGTTTTACGTAGTGTTTATGTACATAATTGCATAAATAGTTATTAATATTATTTTTTCTTTGTATTCATGAATTTCGAACATAATCTGAAAATAAAATATGAGCATAAGTAAGTGTGCTTTATGAATAAATTGCAAAATGCAGGTTGAACTGGAGTCTATTTTAGATAGCTTTCTTTACAAAAAAGCTACCTATTGCAGCCGTTCGGAGGAAAGCGATTTCAAAAAATGTTGGTATATTTTCATCGATCATGACCCCCAGACCCCGAAACCACCCTCCGTTCAAAATTGATATATATACACTGCTCAAAACAATTAAAGGATATTGCAGTTTTAGGTGGATTTTGTATCTGGTAAACTGTTTAGCTGATTGATACATGGTCGACAGACATAGTAGGTTATATGAGAATAAATTATACATGTTTGGCAGAAAAAAATGCATTTTATTGCGCATTTGTGTACTAAAGGAAAAAAACAAAATTTGTGCATATGAGAAAAAAAGAATAAGAAAAGGTGTTTTCTTCAAAGAAAATCATTTTCAGTAGGGGGTATGGTTTCCACGGGCGGCCAGCAACGTTGAACACCTTTGAGGCATGGACTCAATGAGGCTATTAATGACGAGTTGGGGTATTCTGCCCCACTCTTCCAGAAGAGCTCTTTCCAGTTCTTGGAGAGTTTGTGGGGGTTGTTGGCGGCCAGAAACTCGTCTTCCTAGAGCGTCCCAAACGTGCTCGATTGGATTCATGTCTGGAGAACACGCTGGCCATTCCATTCGAACGATTCCTTCCTCGAAAAGGAAATCCTCCACCAGGTTTGCACGATGTGGCCTGCAGTTATCGTCCATTAAAATGAAGTTATCTCCCATTGCTGCAGCGTAAGGGACTACAATAGGTCTGAGGATCTCATCCCTATATCGGCGACCAGTCAGAGCTCCATCTCGAATGATGTAGAGGTCAGTGCGCCCGTCAATGGAGATGCCACCATACACCAACACTCCTCCACCGCCAAATCTGACACTTTCGTGCACGAACGCAGAATTATTCCTACTGCCACGGTCCCTCCAGATGAAAATACGCCTATTATCCGGATGCACAGAAAAACGGGACTCGTCAGAAAACAGAATATTGCTCCATTCATTTCTCCTTCAGTTGACATGCTCGGTTGCCCACTCCCTGCGGTCGCGACGATGCCTTGATGTTAATCTAACACATACCATCGGTCGGCGAGCATACAGACCTACAGCATGGAGCCGGTTTCGGACAGTCTGAGTTGAAATTGTGGTGCCTGTAGCCGAGCGAAGGTGTTGTTGGAGAAGAGTAGCGTTCATGGTTCGGTGTCTCCGAGCTGTTAACGCTAAATACCGATCTTCATTGGGCGTTGTTGCCCGTCTACGACCTTGCCCTGGTCTTCGGCCTGCACATCCACTCTCCAAAAAACGGTTCCAGATCCTGGAAATGACACTTTGTGACACTCCAATGGCTTGCGCTACTTCGGCTTGAGTTTGGCCCCTTTCTAACCTACCAACAATTCTCAAAGCTGCTGAATCTGTCAAATGACTTCGCTGAGACATCGTACTCATCGAAACAAAGCAATCACTGAATGCCGATCATCCTTGTCTTCATTTTCTTTTATCCAGTTGAAAGTGAAATTTCATTCGCTGCCGTTGAAGCGACGTTTTTGACGTCGAACTCAAAATTTGCATACTCCACAGTTTGAAAACCAGAAAAATTTGCATTTGTGATTCTCTTCTTCTATTTTCGGCAAAAAAAAATTTCGTTTATATCTTTATTTTATATAAAACTTCAAATATCCTTTAATTGTTTTGAGCAGTGTATATATATATATATATATATATATATCTGACCTATGTCACACTGTAACTCCCGTAATTATGAACCGATTTCGATGTAATTCGGTGTGTACATAGCACATACCAATGTCTCGACCGAGTTCGTTGGCCAGCTTCATCCGCCGTTTTGTTTCAAAATGGCGGCCATTTAAAATTTAAAAAAAAATTTAAAACTTGAAATGTGGTACCAAAAAATTAAAAATGGAAAAATATTTTTTTCTTATGTATTTGACCTTTATACAAAGATTCCGGAGCAGTTTTTGTTTCGTCTATATCTTAAAAAATGGCTGAGTTATAGCATTTTGAATTTCTAGCGTGGCTGACATTTTAAAACGTCCTGAAATTTGTCACGCGATAAAAGGCGTATTTATGAACCGATTTGGATGTAATTTGGTGTGTACATAGTACAAACCAATCTCTCGACCGAGTTCGTTGGCCAGCTTCATCCGCCATTTTGTTTCAAAATGGCGGCCATTTAAAATTTTTTAAAAAATTTAAAATTTGAAATGTGGTACCAAAAAATTGAAAATGGAAAAATATTTTTTTCTTATGTATTTGACCTTTATACAAAGATTTCGGAGCAGTTCTTGTTTCGTCTATATCTTAAAAAATGGCTGAGTTATAGCATTTTGAATTTCTAGCGTGGCTGACATTTTGAAACGTCCTGAATTTTGTCACGCGATAAAAGGCGTATTTATGAACCGATTTGGATGTAACTTCGTTTATACATAGTACATACCAATGTCTCGACCGGGTTCGTTGGCCAGCTTCACCTGCCATCTTGTTTAAAAATGGCGGCCATTTAAATTTTTAAGAAAAATTTAAATTTGAAATGTGGTACCAAACATTGAAAATTGAAAAAATATTTTCTTCTTATGTGTTTGACCTTGATAAAAAGATTCGGGAGCAGTTTTTGTTTCGTCTATATCTCAAGAAATGGCTGAGTTATAGCATTTTGAATTTCTAGCGTGGCTGACATTTTGAAACGTCCTGATATCTCTCACGTAATAACAGGCGTATTTATGAACCAACTTGGATGTACCTTGGTGTGTACATAGTACATACAAATATCTCGACCGAGTTCGTTGGCCAGCTTCATCCGCCATCTTGTTTCAAAATGGCGGCCATTTAAAAAAATTAAAAAATAAAAAAATTTAAATGAGATACCAAAAATTTGGAAAATGAAAAAGATTTTTTTTGTATGTGTTTGACCTTAATACAAAGATTCCGGAACAGTTTTTCTTTCGTCTATATCTAAAAAAAAAATGGCTGAGTAATAGCATTTTGAATTTCTCTTGTGGCTGACATTTTAAAACGACCTGATATTTGTCACGCGATAACAGGCGTATTTATGAACCTATTTGGATGTTACTTGGTCTGTACATAGTACATACCAATGTCTCGACCGAGTTCGTTGGCCAGCTTCATTCGCCATCTTGTTTCAAAAGGGTTGCCATTAAAAAAAAATTAAATTTAAAATTCAAAATGAGGTATTAAAAAATTGGAAAATGAAAAAGATTTTTTTTATGTGTTTGGCCTTGATACAAATATTCCGGAGCAGTTTTTGTTTCTGAAAATTTGTTCTTTTGTTGATATCTTAAAAAATGGTTGATTTATAGCACTTTGAATTTCTAGCATGGCTAACATTTTGAAACGATCTTGTATTTCTCATGCGATAACACACGTATTCGCCTATTTCGATGTAAGAAGGCATGTGGATAGTATACATCAACACCTCGACCAAGTTCGCTGGCCAGATTCCTCAGCCATCTTGTTTCAAAATGGCGGCCATTAAATTAAAAAATATATATATATTTAAAGTGAGGTGCAAAAAAATTAGAAATTGAAAAAGGTTTCTTTCTTAAGTATTTGATCTTGATATAAGGATTCAGGAGCATTTTTTGTTTGTCTTTACCTTAAAAAATGGCTCAGATATAGCAGTTTCAATTTCTATTGTGGGTGACATTTTGAAAAATCTGATTTTTTGCATGCGACAGCACTCCTATATATTAACCGATTCCGATGTGAGTGAGCATGTGCACAGCAATTACTAAGGTCTCGACCAAGTTCACTGCTTAGCATCATCCACCATGTTGTCTTAAAATGACAGGCACTTTAAGAAATTGCCGAATTTGGCAGCCAAATATAAGTTACTTTAAAGAAAAGCAGCTTGGATAAAGCTGACTAATTTCGCGAAATTCTCATTCATTATATTGATAAAAATTAGTATTGAATCTCCAATATTCGGTTTCCACTAAATTGAGCTTCGTGTGTTTGCATGATATAAGTTGGCTTTTTTTAAATAAGGATTATGAAAGCTACCTCTTCCTCCGGCACTGGCCGGAAGGACTTTTTTAGCTTTTATATCGGGCCGGGCCAATATATATATATATATATATATATATATATATTTGTGGGTTGAGCCTGGAAATTTCAGCCCGGGCAAACCTCTAACTGACATATCGAAGTCAGCTTCAATTTTATTAAAAATGCTTCATTCAGCCATTATCCCATAGCTACTGAATATACCGGGTGTCCTAAAATAGACTGACTGATTTTAAAATTCAATAACTTGCAAATGGTGACAGCTATTAAAAAATACTTGCAGGTGAGTTATGTACGATGTCAGGAGCAGTGGTGATTCTATTCCGAAAATTTCGAAAATTTAACCCTCTCGCTGCGCATCCCGCGGTTTCTACGGCAAAAGTAAAAGTAGAAAAATTTGCGCAACCTGCAATTTCCGCAGCAAATCTTTTTTTTTTTTATGATCTAATTTCTATTTAAAAAAAAAAAAAAAAAAAAAAAAAAAAAAAAAAAAAAACCTTTTTCACAAAGATCTTGGATCTATTTTAACTCTAAAATATGTGCAGATTTGAAATATGTAATGAAATAAATACGCAATTTTTGAACCTATTTTGATTTAAAAATAAATAAATAAATAAATAAAAATAATAAATACGCAGCCAGAGGGTTAAGGCATTCGGTTCCGAAAATTTAAAAATCATCAATCCGAAAATTCGAACATAAAATAATTGCGAATTTTGACAAATGGTCGTCATAAAAAATCTATTTCGTCAATCGTTCGCAGACAATAACTTCAATTTCGCCAAAGGATCGCGACAAAACGCGAATTTGGTCAAAGGGCCACGTGAAAACACGAAATTCTTTAAAGGGCAGAGGAAAAAACTCAAATTTCGTCAAAAAATCGCGAAGAAAACGGGAATTTTGTTAAATAGCCGTGAAAAACGAAAAAAAGTGCAAATTTAAGCATAATGCAGTTATCAAAGGAACGCGAATATAATCAACGAAGCGCTTAAAAACGCGAATTTCGTCAAAGGATCGTATCGTGGAAAACACGTAAATTTTGTCAAAGGGTCATAGGAAAAAAACGCGAATTTTATCAAAGGGCTGCAAAAGTGCACTAATTTCGTCAAAAGGTTGCGGAAGAAACGCAAATTTCGTCAAAGGTTCGTGGAAGAAATGCGAATTTCATCAAACGGCTGCGTTAATACGCGAATTTTACCAAATGGCTGCGAAACATACGAATTTCGTCAAAGAGTTGCGGAAAAAATACAAATTTCGTCAAAGAGTCGTGGAAGAAATGCGAATTTCATCAAAGAGTCGTGGAAAAAATACAGTGGTCTCTTTAGAAAACAGCACACATACATACATCTATCTTATACTATAATGCGAGCAAAAATTGTGTGTGTGTGTGTAAATTTTATCTTGAGAACGGATCTAACGATTTTGATTAAATTTTGCAACCTACCGTTTTCGGGCACGAAAAAACCATTGGGATGGGTCTCGTGTTCGAGAAAATTCGATTAGTGGGTGATTTTGGGTCATAATGGGTCAGGGCCAAGCTAATTATATCTAAAGAACGGCTCAATCGATTTTGACCAAATTTTGTATCCAACCATTTTCGGGCACGAGAAGACTATTGGGCTAGGTCACGTGTTCCAGAAATTTCGATTTGTGGGTAATTTTTGGGTCACTGTGGGTCTAGCTATTTTTATGTAAAAAACGGCTCTAACGATTTTCACTAAACTCTATATTCTACAGTTTTGGATTACAAGAAGACCATTGGGCTAAGTCACGTGTTCGAGAAAATTCGATTATGGGGTCATTTTTGGGTCACCGTGGGTCAAGCTAAGTGTATCTAGATAACGACTCTAACGATTTTGACGAAATTTTGTACCCTATTGTTTTCGGGCACGAAAAGACGATTAAGATGGGTCACGTGTTCGAGAAAATTCGATTAGTGGGTCATTTTGGGTCATAATGTGCCAGGGTCAAGCTAATTATATCTAGAGAATGGCTCAATCGATTTTGACTAAATTTTATATTTAACCATTTTCAGGCACGAAAAAAATCATTGGGATGGCTCTCGTGTTCGAGAAAATTCGATTAGTGGGTCATTTTGGGTCATAACTGGTCAGGATCAAGCTAATTATATCTAAAGAACGGCTCAATCGATTTTGACTAAATTTTGTATCTAACCATTTTCGGGCACGAAAAGACCATTGGGATGGGTCACGTGTTCGAGAAAATTCGATTAGTGGGTCATTTTTGGGTCACTGTGGGTCAAGCTATTTTTATCTTAAAAACGGCTCTAACGATTTTTACTAAATTCTATATTCTACAGTTTTGGATTACGAGAAGACCATTAGGCTAAGTCACATGTTCAAGAAAATTCGATTAGTGGGTCATTTTTGGGTCACCGTGGGTCAATCTATCTAGATAACGGCTGTAACGATTTTGACGAAATTTTGCACCCTACTGTTTTCGGGCACGAAAAGACCATTGGGATGGGTCTCGTGTTCAATAAAATTCGATTAGTGGGTCATTTTGGGTCATAATGAGTCAGGGTCAAGCTAATTATATCTAAAGAACGGCTCAATCGATTTTGATTAAATTTTGTATCTAACCATTTTCGGGCACGCAAAGACCATTGGGATGGGTCACGTGTTCGAGAAAATTCGATTAGTGCGTCATTTTTGGGTCACTGTGGGTCAATTATTTTTATCTTAAAAACGGCTCTAACGATTTTTACTAAACTCTATATTCTACAGTTTTGGATTACGAGAAGACCATTAGGCTAAGTCACATGTTCAAGAAAATTCGATTAGTGGGTCATTTTTGGGTCACCGTGGGTCAATCTATCTAGATAACGGCTGTAACGATTTTGACGAAATTTTGCACCCTACTGTTTTCGGGCACGAAAAGACCATTGGGATGGGTCTCGTGTTCGATAAAATTAGATTTGTGGGTCATTTTGGGTCATAATGGGTCAGGGTCAAGCAAATTATATCTAGAGAGCGGCTCAATCGATTTTGACTAAATTTTGTATCTAACAATTTTCGGGCACGAAAAGACCATTGGGATGGGTAACGTGTTCAAGAAAATTCGATTAATGGGTCATTTTTGGGTCACCGTGGGTCCAGCTAAGTTTATCTAGATAACGGCTCTACTATTTTGACGAAATTCTGTAAGTTATTGTTTTCGGGCACAAAAAGCCCATTGGGATGGGTCACGTGTTTGAGAAAATTCGATTAGTGGGTTATTATGAGTCAGGGTCAAGCTAATTACATCTAAAAACGGCTCAAGACATTTTCACAATTTTTTTTTTAATATACGGCTGTTTCTGGTCATGAGATGACGTTTGGGCTAAGTCACATGTTCGAGAAAATTCAATTAGTGGGTCATTTTGGGTCACAATGGGCGAGAGTCAAGCTAATTGAATCTATAAACATGCTCAAAACATTTTGACCAAATTTTATATTATACCGTTTCTGGGCATGGGAAGAGAATTGGGCTAAGTCACATGTTCGAGAAAATTTGATTAGTGTGTCATTTTAGCTCACAATGGGTCAGGGTCAAGCTAATTGTATTTAAAAAGCGCTTCAAAACATTTTGAAAACATTTTGAATAATACCATTTCCGAGCATGATAAGACCATTGGGCAGGGTTGCATGTTCAAGAAAATTCAATCAATGGGTTATTTTGGGTCCTAATGGATCAGGATCAAGCTAACTTTATCTAAAAAACGGCTTAAAAGATTTTGACAAAACTTTGTACTACACCGTTTCTGGACAATATAAAACCATTGGGCTGGGTCGCATGCTCAAGAAAATTCTATTGGTGGTCATTTTGGTGATAATGTGTCGCGGTCAAGCTAACGGCATCATTCTCAAAAATGTTCAAACAATTTTGACAATTTTTTTTGTTATACCGTTTCACAGAACAAAAAGGCCATTGAAATAGCTCACACGTTTGATAAATTTCGGTTAGTGGTTTTTTGAATCAACGTGGGACAAGCTTATTTTATCTAGAATATGACTAACGATTTTCACTAAATTTTGTATTCCATCGTTTTCAGGCTCGAGAAGAGCATTGTATTAGGTCGCATGTTCGAAAAAAATCGATTAGTGCGTCATTTTGGGTCACTATGTCTTAGGGTCAAGCTAATTGTATCAAAAACAGCAAGAATGATTTAGTGGGAATAATATATCGAGATAAACACAAAGCTAATTTTGACCGAGCTTAGCTCGGTCATTCCTGCTAGTGTTTATTATTATAGGTATAGTTTTTAATCTGAAATAATAAACTGAACTAACTTTTGAAGAAAACGAGTTAACCCAAACCCAACATGCAGGAATCTACACTCAGCCTGAAATTGACCCGAATCGAAAACAGCTAACCTGACCTGAAATAAAAATTAATTAGTGCCAGGAGGGAATCCCCCCTCTGTTGTAACCTTTCAGAAAATTTGCTTCGAATTTCAGATTTTTTTTTTTTTTTTTTTTTTTTTACTCAGAATCACACCTGATCAGGATTTTATTTTACTGAGATTCTTGATTTTAGTTTAAAATAGCAACGATAGATGGCGCTGCAAGCAATAGGCGCTAAATCGGTGCCCGAAGGAAGACGATCAGAAAACGGGCCCCGATTTAACGACTATTGTTCGCAGCGCCATCTATCGCTGTTATTGTAAAGTAAAATCAAGAATTGCAGTAAAAAATCTTACATAACCCTCCTGCAAGATTTTTTTAAGTTGCTGTCACCATTTGCAAGATACTGAATTTTAAAATCAGTCACTCCATTACACCATTAAGACATCCTGTATGTTTTTAAATAAGTTTCAAACTGATAGCCGACCCGCAGTAAAAAGTAGAAGTCAACCGAATCCAAACGCGACCTACAGCAAAAAAGTATAAGTTAACCCGACCAACAGTAAAAAACAGAGATCAAGCGGACCCAAACCCGACCCGCATCAAAAAGTAGACGTAACACGACCCGCAGTGAAAAAAATTAGTCCCAACCCGCGCATCAGATTCGAGTCTCCAAATTTCTAAAATCACCCCTCCCCCCCCCCCCCCCTTGAGGACTATCCAGATCCGCCCTTGATGACGAGTAGCAGCGAGAACCCTGCTAACGTAAAGCACCTTCTTATAGTTGTTGCTTTATTTTCTTCCCACCAGTGTATTCAAAAGACATAAAAAAAAAAAAAAAAAACATTACGTTGCCATCCGACGTCTACTTTTAAATGGTAAAAGACCGTATAATAACTCGTATGTGATAAATAAGAACTTATTTCAGTTTTACCATAGGTTAACTTATAGGATTTAGTGGTCGGGGAGGATCGCAGAAATCCCATGTCGCCTTAAATTAAAACAGCCTAAGCATTTTTATGTAAAAATGAAATTAGGTGTCTTTATATTCTATAGATAAATAATAGACTTAAACAAGTTTATTACATATTTTATTACCATTTTATACAAATTTAAACACATATCTAATCTGTATCTATCCTTAAATATTATTTAATTTTATGGTAAATCTCTTCTGTTTCAAGTCGTTTTTTAATTCCAAACAAGTTATTCCAGGACAGGTATTTCACAAAATACCACTTTGAACTTCTGTCTCATCTAAAAGTTTACAGCTATCATACTTTCTGTTCGTCCGGCGAACATCTGATAAATCTGATTATTTTGACAGTCATTCAATCAGATTTGTGTACGATAAAATTCTCAATTTTATTAAAAATAAAATAATTATGTTAATTATTAATTTTACAAGCGTTTCTTTGCTGTTATACAGGGTGATTCATAAAAGATGGGCAGAACTTTAAGGGGTTATAGTACACTTAAAGACAAATAATATTAAATAGGAGACTAAGGGTCCCAGACGTATTCCCAAGGAGATAGGGGGCATTAAAGCTTAGGGTCCGAAATTTCAAATGATTATAAAACATGGAAAAATTGGTCGATTCGTTTGCGGTTTTTGCAAAAAATTTTCTTTATGCCAGTATTTTCTTGAAATAAAATTTTAAAGTTCAATTTCAAAAAATGCCGATAGGGGGTGCTTTAGACTTTGGAGTAACAAACAACTATTTTTTAACGTTATTTTTTGTATTTCTTTAAATGATTTCGAAAGCTTAGACTTAAACTTAAATTTTGATCTAAAAATCTGAGTCCTAACGAGTAGTTAAGTAGCGTAAACTGAAATTTGAAATTTGAAACCTTTCTCCCCCCAGAACAAAAATCAGTTATTCCCGATCTTTGTGTCGTAGATTAGGCTCTAACTACTGCCGCGTTTTGCTAAAATTATTCTTTATGTCAGTATTTTCTTGAAAATAAATTTTAAAGAAAATTTTCAAAAAATTCCGATAGAGGGCGCTTTAGACTTTGGAGTAACGAACAACTATTTTATACCGTTATTTTTTGTGTCTCATTAAATGCTTTCTAAAGCTTAGACTTAAATTTTCAGCCCAAAATCTGAATCGTTAGACGTGGTTAAGTTTCTGGGGAGAGGGGTTTGAAATTTCTACTCCTGAGCACAGTTCAGTTTACCATGCCCACACATTGTGTGCTGTGATACGAGGTAAAAAGACACAAATTAGGATTATGTTACCAAAGCATATTTATTAACATGTAATTACAATAAATGTTCAAAATTGTGACCACCAGAGGTTATGCACGCAGAACAACGGCGAAGAATGGAACGGCGAACATTCGCGAAAACATCAGGCTTTTCGAGCACTTCCCCTACAGCGGCGGAAAGTCTGGCGACCAGTTCCTCGGGGGATTCAATGGGTGTCTCATACATAAGAGCCTTCAATCGTCCCCAAAAAAAGAAATCGAGGGGTGAAAGATCTGGCGAGCGAGCAGGCCAAGCAACAGGACGACCTCGACCAATCCATCTGTTCGGAAATGTGATGTCCAGATAGTTGCGGACGTCTCGTACGTAATGGGCTGGCGCTCCATCGTGCTGGAACCACATGACCCGCCGGATGCGTGGAGGAACAACGTTTAACAGGTCTGGCAGCACATGTTGCAGAAATGTGAGGTATGTTTTACCGTTGAGGCGTCCAGGAAGAAGGTACGGTCCGATTAGGTGGTCTCCGAGGATTCCTGCCCAAACATTGATGGAAAAGCGTCTCTGATGAGCATGTGGATACGTAGCATGTGGATTGACATCCGCCCATACATGTGCATTGTGTGTGTTAAATGTACCTTCACGTGTGAAGGTACATTCATCGGTGAAAAGCACAGTTCGTCCAAAATGTGGATTTAGCGCGTTCTGCTGCAGAAACCAGCGGGCGAATTCAATACGATTAGGATAATCCTCTGGAGACAGTTTCTGGACTCGTTGCACATGAAACGGGAGCAAATGTTCATCCTTCAGTACCCTCCAAGTCATGGACTGTGAGGTATCCACCTGCCTAGCCACTGTTCGTGTACTTGTACTTGGCTGCGCCGCTACTACATCCAGAATGGCTTCTGCAACAACTACTGATTCGTCCTTTTTTGCACGACCTGCATTCGACCGGGAAGCGAGAAATGATCCCGTCTCACACAACTGTCTGTGCAAGCGCTCGAAAGTTTTGCGGTTAGGCAACCGCCTGTTGGGAAATCGCTCTCCGTACATTCGTTGTGCCTCTGCACCATTTCCATCTGCCGCTCCGTAAATTAAATGCATCTCAGCCTTTTCCTTATTCGTGAAGGGCACCATCTTCCGATTCATTACTACAGCGACTTACACTTGACTCACCGTTCAGTGGTTTTTATGCCTGAATCGTGTCGAAATTTTGCATACGTGTTCTTCTTCTTCCCCATTTGACATTTGCATACTTTCTGTTTCCTTCTTCACCCGGTGACTAGCGTCAGGAATGGAGGTTTAACGTTTGCATGAGCGACGTTCCCAACTGTGCCAGTGCCTTTATGAGTGAATTCCGACTATGCAGTCCTTGACGAAAGTTGTATTTTTGCCTCGTATCACAGCACAGAATCGTTGGGCATGGTTAAGTAGTGCAAACTGAACTATGTTCAGAAGTTGAAATTTGAACCCCCTCCCCTCGCTACTGAACCACGCTCAGCGATTCAGATTTTGAGCTGAAAATTTAAGTTTAAGTCTAAGCTTTAGAAAGCATTTAATGAGACACAAAAAATAACGGTATAAAATAGTTGTTCGTTACTCCAAAGTCTAAAGCGCCCTCTATCGGAATTTTTTGAAAATTTTCTTTAAAATTTATTTTCAAGAAAATACTGACATAAAGAATAATTTTAGCAAAACGCGGCAGTAGTTAGAGCCTAATCTACGACACAAAGATCGGGAATAACTGATTTTTGTTCTGGGGGGAGAAGGGTTTCAAATTTCAAATTTCAGTTTACGCTACTTAACTACTCGTTAGGACTCAGATTTTTAGATCAAAATTTAAGTTTAAGTCTAATCTTTCGAAATCATTTAAAGAAATACAAAAAATAACGTTAAAAAATAGTTGTTTGTTACTCCAAAGTCTAAAGCGCCCCCTATCGGCATTTTTTGAAATTGAACTTTAAAATTTTATTTCAAGAAAATACTGGCATAAAGAAAATTTTTTGCAAAAACCGCAAACGAATCGACCAATTTTTCCATGTTTTATAATCATTTGAAATTTCGGACCCTAAACTTTAATGCCCCCTATCTCCTTGGGAATACGTCTGGGACCCTTAGTCTCCTATTTAATATTATTTGTCTTTAAGTGTACTATAACCCCTTAAAGTTCTGCCCATCTTTTATGAATCACCCTGTATATTCACCGTTCAAGCATTTTACATTCGTTGAATTCACAAAAATGCATCACCAGTTTCGTTATACAATAGACTCTCTAAAATTTGGCCAATATCTGATTCGCTCCATCCACCTGTAAAGCGTTGTGATGTTTCAGCAACGTCAAAAAGCGACTTACAGGGATGTCAGGTGATGTCGATGCTGCGTTTCGGTGATCCGGCTGCGTGTTTATTTTATCCGTGTTTAGCTTATTTCTGACATTAGTAAAGGAAAAAACAAAACAAAAAATAACACTATATTGAAGTGTTCATCTATTGATCTATCTTATACTGTTTGGGCGAATATAGATTTGTGTGGAAATCATGAAAAGTATGTATTTATCTTTATTGCTAATTGAATAAAAATTACCTAAATGTAAACCTAAAATTCTACCTGGACAAAACAGAATGAAAAATAAATGATTTAAATAAGCATAACATTTCCATTAATAATATTTCTAATTAAAATATTGTTCAAAAATATTTCTTTCTCTGTGAATATGATGTATAGTATTCGAGCGCAATTCAAGTAAATTTAGTTTTAAAAAAAAGTAAATTCAAGTAAATTGATATAAATCAATCACATTTTGATCAAAAACATTGTGCCACAGCATAGTGACATATTATCATAAATGTTACAGCCACATTCGTGATGTTTTGTGACATCACAGACACGTTTCTTCCACCGAGAAGGCTGCACAGACAGTTGACCAATTCAGCAGTTACTAACGGCATGTTGTTATTGCGTTGTTAATGCTGTTTAAATGCATTTGTTAACATTTCATTAAATTAGACAATCTTGCACAAGTCTTTTGATAGTATATCCTGGATACCTGGATTAATGAGAATCTACGGTGTTTGCACGTCTTTAATGGTATCGAATGGCCCTATATTAGTATAAGCTGGTGGAGGTGTTTCCACTTTTTTAAATTCAGAGACTTGCGAGTACTGCTTATTATTCTTAGAATTGTCGGATATTACAGTCGAATATTCAGGCGGGCGATCATCCAGTTCTAGTTCCATAGGAGGAACAGGATCCCCAATACCGCTTGTAAAGGAAAAGTTCACAACACCTCTACTGTAAACGTTACCTGAAAAGATGGAAAATACAGTTAGGTTTCTCACAGATATATGGAATGTATGAGATTAATATTTACAGCATAAGCTACAAATTTACAACGATGAAACGCTCAAATTACACCACCATGACATCAAACCACATGCGGTTGTTTCAAGGATACTTAGATCCCCTTGATCAATGAGGGGAAAAAAAGGGATTAAAAATTAAAAACGGGTTCAAAGAACACATCGGCTACTATAGCCCCGAGTACTGGCTAATGGAATTGACTGAAGTGGCAAAAGTAAGAATTTATATATCCGAAAGAAGTTTTTTTCGGCTATGTAAACTCTTACTATTATCATTCGTTACAAACCGCAATTTTTTGTTAAGGGTGTTCTCAAATCCAAAAGGGCAACTTTTGTGACATAAACTGACAATAAGAACTGAACAACTGACATAAGTTTTAATTTACTTTTGTTCGAAAATGCATGAAACTAGCTGGTGTTGTTGTTCAGAAACTATGTAATTGAGCTGTTTTTTCCATTTTTTTGCAAACGCAATCGATTTTCCAGAAAATGGTGTGAAAAAGGGCGTTTTGAACCGAATTTCAGCGCAAAGGAAGAAAAAGCACTCAAGAGCGGGCGAAAAACGTGTTTGTCTCGTGATCAAATCCGCTTATAACTCAATAGGTAATTGATTGATCAAAAAATGGAAAAACAGTTCAATTCCAAATCGCTTTCATGGCCAGGCTTTCCAATTTTATACCTTTCCGTTAAAAAATGAATTTGTAAATGTGTCAAAACGTTTTGCGCTTGTTGAGCAGAGCAGTTAAGTTAAATTTTATTTATTTGTCGATTTCGCCTTGTCCTTTTTAATTAATTTCTAAAATTCTAATATTTGCAATTGGTAGCGTATCTGCTAAGGCGGAAACCCGTGTAAATTGGAATTTTTTTCGCCACTCTGTCAGTAGGTTTTATTATGTTTAAATATGTTTCTACTATTGTAATTTATTTATTTGTCGATTTCGCGTTTCAATTTCCCGTGAAATTCTCTATTTTGTGAAATAGTAAACTGGCAACGCTGATTGAACCTATCCTCTAAAATCAAATATTTTACCCGTAATCATCACAAAAAGGAAAAGAATCTTATAGCAAACAAATTCTCTGTCAAGCACACACAGTCAAAAAAGATCGTGAGACTAACATTTGGCTGAAGCAAATTATCTAATTTGCTTTCAATTTATTCACAGTTACTTTTTCTCCGCAACTAAACAAAACACAATCATACTTCTTTTCTTTATTATAACTTGTGACTAAAATTACTTCTTTAATTTTCAGTAGCATTTCACTCCATTTCATTTCGTTCTTTCTTTTGTTTTCATAATCATTTGGGAAGCGGCATTAATTCATCGTTAGAGCAAATTACACCTCGGCATATTCCGTATGCTTCTAATGACTTTCCAAAAACATTAAATCACTGAATAAAAAAAGTTCATTTAATTACCTAAGTAGCGAAACGAAGTGAAACCATTACTGTGATAAATGATAATCTTTTCAAGGTTTCATAGATTTGTTTATTTACTCGATGCGGTTGTGGGTAGCGATAATGTATCTCATAAAGTTGTTTAAATGCACAGAGGAAAAAGGTGCATGGTTAAAATCCAGATATTGTAATTAATCTGCAGGTGAAAAATATGAAGAAGATCGAGCCATCCGTGCAGTGTTGCCAGTGGGCTACTTTTTTACAAATTCAGATTTCTTGATTGGCATCACTTTTTTTTGAATGGTAAAATTAAAATTCCTCTCGTTTTCGCCTTTATTAATTTTATTTATCAAAAAATGGAAAACTCATTTTGATTCCAAATCGCTTTAATAGTCAGGCCTACCAATTGTATGCCTTACTTGGGTTTAGAAATGTGCCAGAAAATGTGTTGAGCGGGGCTTTTTCAGTCACCTGGAAAGACTCGTTCGCTAATGCTAATCCCATGGAAGAAATTTTTAAAGATTATCTCGTTGGCATTTTAATATTTTTAAATGATTTATTTATTTATTTATTTTGCATTGAATAGCTGTGATTGATCTCTACATCTGCCCTATTTTACTTTTTTGATTTTGTTTGTAGATTTTTTTCAAGAAGATGCTTCCACTTTCGAAAACGGTTCCGAAAAAGAAAGTGTCCCAATTAAAAATATCTGTCGATAAAGTGGAAAACGCCCTTTCTGCAGGTCGATCTCAGGTAGCCAATGCAAAAAGAATTGCTTAAAAATGCTGAAATGCAAACGAGATATCCTTAAAAATTTCTTCCGTAGGATTAACAGCATTAATGAGCGGGTCTTTTCAGGTGACTGAACACCTCTGAACTGAACACCATAAATGGTTCAATTTTGCACAGAATGTTTCACCAATGTACAGCAGTCGATTTAAACTGCTATGCGTCGCGGCGCACTACTGTGTCGTGAGAGGTTCTTAGGTGTGCTATGAAAATGTGTAAAGATCATTAATAAAATTATTATTATTATTTAATAATTTTGAAGAGTGAATTTCCAAATGCTGTGAAATAAATAAATGGAATAAAATAAAAAATTATGTTCTATCCTCGAAGTCATACTTGTGTGAAATAAATTTTTCTGCAATGGACAAAAATCGATGGCTGCTAGAACCTTTCGAATAAATTTTAAAAGTATATATGCCTGAAATTTCGCCTCAGCATGGGACATATACATATATATTTAAGTATTATTCTCTTCATTCAATGTTAAAATACAGCATAATAAACGAAAGAATAACTAAGTATTAGTAAGTATTTAAAGAATAATATCTTTTTTTAATCCTAAATTATAATAAGTTGCTTTTTTTAATATTTGGCCGTGGCAGTACAATATTGCTTATATTAATAAATGAATCAGAAGAAAATACTCTTTTGGGTTATTTTTATCCTCATAATTTAAGACTGTTCTCAAATCCAAAAGGGCAACTTTATGACATAAGTTTTAATTCATTTTTGTTCGGAAATGCATGAAACTAGCAGGTGTTGTTGTTCAGAAACTATGTAATCGAACTTTTTTACAAACGCAATAGATCTTTGAGAAAATAGTGTTAAAGTGGACGTTTTAAATTAAATTTCCGCGCGAAAGAGGAAAAACCATTCAAAAAAACGTAAAACGATCGTAAAACGATCTTATCACGTGATCAAAATCACTCATAACTCAATAGATAATTTTGTTTATCAAAAAATGGAAAACACAGTTCGATTCCAAATCGCTTCCATAGTCAAGCGTCCCAATTTTATATCTTTCCGTTAAAAAATGAATGTGTAAACGGGTCAAAACGTTTTGCGCTCGTTGAGCAGAACAGTCGAGAACACATAGGGTTGGCAAAAACCTGGGTTTTTGTGGGTTTTAGCTATTTTTCTTTATAATTGTATATTTATATAATATATGTGTGTACTCATTAAAAAATATATTTATTAAGTTACATTTTTAAAAAATTATATTTGATCTATTTATTACTAATAAATATTATTTATAATATCAGTTAATAAATTTATTCTATTCTGATATTAGTATTAACTTAATACTAATATCAGAATAAATTGATTAACTAATATTATAAAATAATATTAATACTATTAATAATTAATATTAATTATTATTATTACTATTATTATTAATTTTTATTAATACTATTAATAATATCACTATTATAATTAACTTAATGATATTATGTGACAGAAGTGAGTTCTTATCTTATCACTTTTAAATACATTTTAGTTGTCATAATGAATAATTAATTTTCATTTTGTAGTAACTATAATAATTAAAGTTGCTATAATAATTAGTAACTATAATAATTAAACTAGCTGGCTTCGCTGGTTAGCAGGCCCCTCCTTTTATTGAGACCTCTAATAATATGAAATCTCGAAGCGAACGAACCTCGAACTGGGTCCCCGCTGTCTACGGCATCGTATAGCAGGCGTGCTGCGCAGTCACTGCAAAATCTTGTAAAAAAGCCAAACACACTCGAATGAACTTCAAACCGGGTCCCCGCTGCCTACGGCACCGTATAGCAGACGTGCTGCGCACACACTGTACAGACCTTTTTTTAAAACGAATATCTAATGTATAGGTAAGTTTCGAACCCAGTCCCCGCTGCAAAATGTTTTTTAAAAAGCCAATCGCACTCGAACGAACCTCGAACCGGTTCCCCGCTGCCTACGGCACCGTTGAACGATACCCTCCTTTAAAACGAATCCCTAATGTATACGTAAATCTGGAACCGAGTCCCCGCTTCCTACGGCACCGTAGCCGATTTTTTCCAATCTCTGCATTCTGTTCCATGTAGCTCTGCTTCTATCGAGAGGATTTCCTCTACATTTGAATTCATATGGTCTAAATTGCGGAACAGACTAGGCTCAGAGTAGTCTGAAAAACTAGTAAAGATTTATAAATATTACCATAAAAATTAAAGTGAATGTGATTTTGATTGGTAAACTATAAAAAAGATCAATTATAATTATTTTAAATATATTACATTGCGTAAGTTATTTGAAATATATTTAAAAGATAAATAAATTTATAAAATAAATATTTTGAAACAAACTACCACCTGACTACCACAAATACGACTGATTTTTATTTATTTATTTTTATGTAATTTTGATAAATTTAACCACATAGGTTTTGGGCTTAAAAGGTAAACTTGTATTTTATATTTCTAAATACTATAGTGGGATTTGCAGACTCAGAAATGATTTTTAGCAAAAACCCACTTTTATCAAAAACCCAGGCGGGTTTTTGTTGGTGAACCCGCCCGGGTATTTCTGGGCTGAGTCCACTTTGCCAACCCTGTGAGAACAACCTTAAATGTTCCGCGAAATTTAAGTATATGTTCAAGTGTTTCACGGATCTTTAAATACTACTTTTAAAAGTGTCGTCAAACAAACAAAAAAAAGTTGAAAAACGCTGGTGTACAATGTGCTTACCTGTTCCTATCGATGAGTTTCTCATTCCGGCATTGACATTATGGTTAGTTTGAAATGTTACTATAGTGCTGGAAGCTGGAGGAGGAACTAAAGCTGCATTCGAAGACAGTCTTCTAGAAGGGTGTCTCGGGTAAAATTTCCAGCATAAGCAACATATGCAGATGATAGCAGCCACGCTAACCGCAACACATAGTACGGCTATCCACGCCACAAAAGCAAAGTGATTTCTTTCTACATCTTCTAAATCAATAGGTTTCCATGGAATCTCAGTTCTGTAAATTTTGAAAGAATCATCATTGTTCCTCCAAACGAATCCTGTGAACAGAAGATAATTTTAATAAAAATTTAGGATCGTGGACAGGTAATGTTATGCTCGACATTAAGGCTGTTCTCAACTGCTCTGCCTAACAAGCGCAAAACGTTTTGACACATTTACAAATTCATTTTTTACCGGAAAGATATAAAATTGAAAAGCCTGACCATGTAAGTGATTTGGAATCGAACTGTGTTTTTTATTTTTTGATCAATCAATTACCTATTGAGGTATGAGCGATTTTGATCACGTGACAAACACATTTTTCACCCATTCTTGAGTGATTTTTTTTTTTTTTCGCGCGGAAATTCGGTTCAAAACGCCCGCTTTATTTTCTAAAAGATCTATTGCGTTTGCAAAAAAAAAAAAAAAAAAAAAAAAAAAAAAAAAAAAAAGACGGAAAAAACAGCCCTATTATATAGTTTCTGAACAACAACACCTGCTAGTTTCATGCATTTCCGAACAAAAATACAGTCGGACCTCTATTTTGCGAATTTCTCTATTTTGCGAACTATTCCTCGGAACCAACAACATTTTGCGAATTTCTTTGTAAAATAACCTCCAAATAGCGAAGTGTATTCTCTATTTAATGAACTTTTTCTTCTGATATAATTTTTCTTCTCCCTATTCCTCAAAATATTTCCGGACACTTCAAATTTATTCTTTCTTTTACACATTTTATAATTCTCAATAACCTTGAATTAGTATTACCAGGCACCTAACTCAAGGAGAGCAGTAAAATCCCTGTCATGCTTTGCATTTCATCCAGGAAATGTAAACTTGTAACAAATATTTAAATACCGATACGCGAGATGGCAGCACACGACAGTTTAGCGGGCTACCAAATAGGTTTTCCCATAATTCATTGCGGATTAGCTTTTACGGCAGAGAGAATGTAGAGGTGTTAGATGTACAAGCTGCTTGCTTGATTTTTCCCCCGGAGCTTTTAATGAGAGGCGCGGACAATGATAAAATATTTGGCAATCACCGGATTTCTTCTGAGTTTTGGCGTTGTAAATATGTAAAGAAATCATGTAAATAATAATATGTCTTGTAGTACAGATATTCATTAAACATTACTTTGTACTAAAGTATAGAGTGACGTTTCTTATTTGAAGTGAGTGATGAGTCCCTTTTTAAGGATTGTAGCGTCTACTTATGGGAAATAAGCTGGCTAAAAATGGCTCCCCAACTTTGGGCCCTGGATCTACGACCGACCGAGTAAATAAAAATGCAGATTCTCTACGAGTTTAAAAAATGCTTGTGCTCTTCATATTTAAAAGAGTTGCTGGTGCTCAACGTAGAATTATGGTGTTCTTTAAAAATGCTGATGTTTAATACACAGTGTCGTATTCTACAAATGGTGTGCTACAATGGGTGGTGCTTTGAGAAAGGAAAAGTGGTGTTTTAGTATCTGCTGTTCAGACGTCGCTTGTGATTTCAGCCAAGGCAAATTAAAATATGCCGTGTGTTCTCATTATTCTTGAAGGAAATTAACGATCGTTGTTCTACATGAGCTTCATGTATGTGTCAAATAGGGGTGTGAAAGTGTTCTAATACTCTGCTAACCGAACGTCGCAGAAAGTGTATTATAATTCTTCAAGATAAAAATATGGATGCGTACAGCAGTAATAAGAAGATAAATTTGTAATTTTTTTTGCATTCTCCTATTGTTTATTTTATGTTATTAAACGTGGCCGCCCCTCCGGGTGGTTCCGACCCGACCCCTTGAGTGGGGGAGGTGACCGGAAGCTCGGCAGAGTTCGTTGTGTACGAATGCGAGGGGGCCGGATGGGGACGAATCGCCACCTCCTCGAGAGGCTCATCTCTGACAGGCGTTGAGTCCGGTGGCCACGGTTAACGGACGTTGTGCATAGGGCCGTAGCACGCTTCGGTGGGTTGTCGAAAGTGCGGTCCTCCGGCAGCCAGGTTCTCTGGCCAAGCCGGGTAGCGACGTTCCATACGTCGATCCCGGTGCCGGTCTAAGGGCCGGACGGTGTCGCCGGGCAAAGACTAGCTAAGGCGATAGGACCCCATCCACCTATTGACTAAGAGGGAGCCTGAGGTAGGAGTGAGCGCTTTGCAGTGGAAAGTCCTCGGTGCTCGCTAGTGACGACGGAGCTCGCGGGAACGCCATGCAGGGACTCCCGGAGCAACCGAAGGGCGAGGGTTTCGGACAGCGTCCAGGTTACTTTATGACTTGGGTGGCTCATCCCTCCGAGGACCTCAGCTGAAGCAGTTGGGAGCCGACCCTTAGGGTGGTAGGGTTTGGCGGTGCCCCCGTTGACCAAGGAGCGGTCGCGTGGGGAGGCCAGTATGGCTCTGGTTGCTCCATGTCGTGCCGTGACCCTTGGGAGGGGGTCGGCCGGCAGGTCCACCATCGAACGCTATTCTCGCAGGGAAACGGGCCGGAGGCTCGCCGGTAACGCGGCGGCTCATCGTGCCTCAGAGGAACTCTTGGTCCGATCCAGGTCCTCCGTGTCTATGCGGTACCGGAGTCTTCCTCGCCTGGTGATGAGGACCTAGAGGTGTCTCCACCTAACTTTCGAACGCACTAACAAAGGTAGCGGTCGGTCACTGCACGGGGTCAGGGGCCTTCGGGCCTGGGTACCCTCGACGGCCGTGAGGTAAGGTAGTGGCGGGCCGGCTTCTGTCGGCCTCCAATGGCTTCTCTGTCTTCGGACGGGGTCGAGTCGGTGGGGGCTGGCGGGACTCCATTCCGTCCAACCCCCTAGCGAGGCGGAGTCTATTCCGTCTAGGTGGAGCTTTCCGTGCCCGCCTGGGGTCGCTAACGGCACCTAGTCTGGGCCAACTGGTTCCCAGCGTGATCCACGAGGGTTTCCGTCGGTCGAGCCGGGTGACTTGGGCGAAAAGCCAGGAGCTGGGTCGCTTTACGGCCGGAGGGTCTTTCCCCGTCCTCCCTGGTTTTCAGGCTAGGGGCTCTTCAATAACTTTCCATCGGCTGGCCTACATAAATGTCTCTGCCGGAAAATGGTATCTGATCTTGGGGGCCTTCCGTAAATTAAATTCGGATCGGGAAACCTCGGTTCAGTTCGTGGGCCCAGCGTCTTTATAGGCGTCTGGTTTCTGCAGGGCTTGTGGGGTCTACCGGCTCGAGTAACCAAGTTTAGGGACCACTTGGTTTTTCTAGCTGTGTGGTGAGGACTGTCGTAGCGGCCGTTCGTCTCTGATTTGGGAATAGCCGTCGCCGTGTGCGCTGGGCAGCGGCGTCGGTCTTGGCCGGAGTTTAGGTGAGGCCCGGGGTCTCAGGGATCGCCTTGACGGGCGTGTCTGGCGGCGACCTTCGGGACGCGTCGCGGGGCGCGCTTCTCGGGCGGTCCCAGCCTGGACAAATGGACCTGCAAGGGACTGGAACCGGAAGACGGTCCCTTTTTTCAGGGGCGCCCACCGTCTTATGTTATTAAACTTTTGATATTAAAATTGTTTAAGATAGTATTTAAAAGTATATAATTTTTTCTTTAAGAAAATAATTTGTGTCTGTTTTGTCATGACATACAGACGAGGTAAAAATGTTCTGAAGTTAAAAATCTTACATAACGTAAAAGTCTTCTGTAAGAATTAAATTCTGAAAGCAAAAATCTTTGATCAGTTTAGATTAAGGGTGGTTTAAAAACAAAATTTGTTCTGTTAAGATATATTTTACTTACTGATGTGAAAATTATATGTTGTGTTCTAATTTGAGAAAACTTTGTCGTTTTGAATTAAATAAACTGTATTTTATTAAAATGGTATCGTTTGACAGATATTTACGATAGAATAAATATTTTTTTTCTTCTTCTTCTTCTTAGTAAGTTGAATTTCGTTTTGAATAAAGTTGATTTATGAGATGACGAAATTAAGTTCTGAACAGAACTTTTATAAGAATAAGTTTTCTTATAGATTAAACATTTGAATTTGTTTTAAAAGGTTAAAAAGAAAAGAAAAAGAGAGAGAAGGAATTTTGTTTCCAGAAACAAAAGTAAATTGTGTTCTTTTGAGAACAATTTTGAATTATTTTGCTAGTAAAGTAATTTTAATTAATTTTGAATAATTGTGTTCTTAGAACAAAAAATAGAAAGTGTCCTTTTGAGAAGAAAGTTTTTAAAAAAATTCTTGCTTAACGTAATATTATTTTTTCTTTTCTTTCTTTTCTTAAAAGAAATTGAAAGTTAAGAACTGTGTAGTTATGATTTAATTTTGTTTTATTTTGAGAGTTAATATTGAAGTTTTCGAATTTTTTATGTGTTTTCTTAAAAGTATAGTAATATCGTATTACGTAACGATAAATTGAAATAGTTCAATTTTGGGTTACGTTCCGGAGGAAAGAGTTAAATAAATAAAGTTTTATATTTTGTGATATTATATTCATTTGCATTTATATTTATATTGTATTTTGAATATATACATATTTTTTTAGTGTGTTATGATTTCTGTAAAGAAGAAATCCCTGAGTGTAAGGATAGGTTTGCGTAGAAAAATCTAAAATTTTGTTCTTGAAATTGAAAATTTTTAATTGAAATTTTTAACTTGAAATTCTTGTTATTGAAAATTTTGCTTGAAATTTTAAATTCAAATTCTAGTTCTTGAAGTGGAATTTTTTAAATCAAAATTTTATTTTAGTTGTTAGTTTTGTTAATTTAAATAAAATGGCATTTTATGGGAAGGGCAAAAAAGAGGATCTACGCGTCCTTTGCGATGAGTTAGGCTTAACTGCCACCGAAGAAATGAAAATGGTCGATTTACGTAATTTAATTACAACGCACGCTGATTACGAGGAAGATTATACTAAAAACTTACTTATAACTATAGTCGAGAATAGGAAAACTGAACAAGAGCGCTTAGATTTAGAAAATCAACGTGTTTTCGAACAAGAACAACGTAAAATCGAACAAGAAAATTTAGAGCGCGAACGGACTTTCGAACTCGAAAAATTACGCCTTACCCATCCGATTTCGGCTTCTAACTCGGAGTTAGAAAATAATAGGTGCACTTACAAAAAACCGCGAATCGACTTACAAAAAATGATTCCCCGTTTTCGCCCAAACGAAGATGATATGAACATCTTCTTAGTGCTGTGTGAGCGACAGTTAAAGGTCCTAGGGGTTCCGGAAGAAAATTGGGTTACGTATCTCATAAGCGCTTTACCTAGTGATATTGCTAGACTCATTGCTAGGGAACCGGAAGAAAAGGCCCAGGACTACCAACACATCAAGGCGATGTTGTTGAAACGATTCAAATTGACCGCTGAAAAATTTAGAATCCTGTTCGTTCAGCACAAGAAAATTCCAGAAAGTACCCGGAAAGATTATTTTTTCGAGCTTAGAACCTACTTTGAAGGTTGGCTATCTGAGCTCAACATAACTTCATTCGAAGATTTGAAAAGTCTTATTTTATCTGACAAATTAAAGAGAAGGTGCTCCCCACAGCATAGAGAACATTTCTTAGACGTTTGGACTAATTTAAATGATCCAAATGAATTAGTAGAAAAGCTAGATGCTTACGATGTTCTAAGGGTAAATCCCGTAAAATCCAAAGTAGCGGAAATCCACCCGAAAAATAAGAACTGGTCAAAACCGAAAGAGAGTGTACCACCGAGCTCTTCTAATAAAACAGTTCCGAATAAATCCTTGAACTCAAAGAAAACAATCGCGTCAGACAAACCACCGATTGAAGATCGTCCAGCCTTGAAATGTTATGGTTGTGGTGCTCCCGGATTTATTCGCGCTAAGTACCCTACTTGCAATCCTGTGATAAAAACTCAATCTTCTCATTTCGAGCAAATCCAAATATACACATGCTCAACCACAACCACACCTTTAACCACAGTAAACATGTACATTAATGGGGTCTATGACAAAGCCTGCGTAGATATCGGATCTAGTCACAGCCTGGCTAGTGAATCATTGTATTATGTGTTAAAAGAACAAGGTGCCACGTTTCAGAAGACCTCTTTGAACATGTCCTTAGCAAACGGCCAGCGGTCAAAAGAAGACAGTTTGACCACGACTGTAACTGTAGAAATTGAACGAAGAAAATTTCGTACGGATTTTATTGTCTTACCTGAAGCTAAAGGAAACAGAACTCTCTTAGGAAGAGACTTTCTTGACAAGTCAGGTTTTGTACCAGATGTTAAAAACAAACGTTGGTACTTCGGCGATATGCCTCATATAAAGTATGGTTTTGTAGATCCTGTTCCAAAGCCTCTTGAAAGTTCTGGCCAGAAGTCAGAATTAAATTACTTGCTGAAAAGGCATGAAACCATCTTTCAGACAGGGGGAGGAACCACCCCGTCCTCTTGTGAAATTGGTACAGTCTCCATTGAGATAAACCCGAAACCAAACAAATTTGCTAAATTCACTAAGCAAGTGAAAGATTTAGTCGAACAACGCAAAAGAAAACAGTATGTGGACAGAAGACGGAGAGAAGGACCTCAGTATTCTTCTGGTGTCCATGTATGGGTAGAACTCCATCCCGTTATCAAGACTGGTCAGAAAAGAACTGACAAATTCAGTCCTCGACGTGACGGACCCTATGTAGTGCTCACACAGCGCTCGCCTACTTCCTATGAAGTTGCCAGTTTACAAGCTCCCGAAGTTCCCTTAGGAACTTACCATACATCTGCCCTAAAACTTTGTAACAATGTTACCGACCAACCAGTTATTCCACTCAGGAAACGTGGTAGGCCAAAGAAAAAGGTTCCTGGTCCCTTGCTGAGACGTCTAAGGAGCCAGAGGGGGAGGATGTAACAAATATTTAAATACCGATACGCTAGATGGCAGCACACGACAGTTTAGCGGGCTGCCAAATAGGGTTTCCCATAATTCATTGCGGATTAGCTTTTACGGCAGAGAGAATGTAGAGGTGTTAGATATACAAGCTGCTTGCTTGATTTCCCCCCCGGAGCTTTTAATAAGAGGCGCGGAAAATGATAAAATATTTGGCAATCACCGGATTTCTTCTGAGTTTTGGCGCTGTAAATATGTAAAGAAATCATGTAAATAATAATATGTCTTATAGTACAGATATTCATTAAACATTACTTTGTACTAAAGTATAGAGTGGCGTTTCTTATTTGAAGTGATGAGTCCCTTTTTAAGGATTGTAGCGTCTACTTGTGGGAAGTAAGCTGGCTAAAAACTTTCAATATCCCCCTTTCACACTCAAAAGGGCTGTTCTGTAGTAAATACGTTTCAGTAATTAAATTTAAGGAAGCATGTAGTAATACAATGCTTAAAATTACTTGTTATAATAAATACGATAATGTCATTAAAATTCATTAATTTTAATGTAAATATTTTCTTAAAACTGAAAATACAGTGTATTTCCGGACAATATATTTTTTAAATTCTTGTTGCCCTTACCAATGAGTTTCTTTTTGATGGGTAAAATGAATAACAATAAAAAAGATAAATATTATTTACAAAAAAAGGGGGCGATTAGTTAAGTTTTTCAATAATGTTTAGAGTTTATGAATTAAAAATCTCTTTAGTGTAGTTTAAAGTATTTAAAAAGGTTCATCTCTATTTAACGAATTTTCCACATAACGAACTTTTTTTCGGGATTTAGCGACTTCGTTAAATAGAGGTCCGACTGTAAATGACAACGTATGTCATAAAATTGCCCTTTTGGATTTGAGAACAGCCTTAAGTCGAAATTGTCATTTGATGTCAACCCGAATCAGACAAAATAATTTTGGACATTCGAATCTTGACAAATGTGAGCACAAACTCGAAATACTTAAGTCACAATCCCGTGTAAAAAGAAAAGAACAGAAAAGAAAGAAAATTATTGCTGTTTTTTAACATAATTATAGAAATATAATCCACGACTTATTCATAAGTAAGCTGGGTGAATGCTGAAAAAGTTACTGTAAAATTTTATCGTGAAAACACAAATCACAGTGCTACTAAATGGTGTATGCACAATAATGAATAGTTAAAAACTATACAATCATTAAAATTGCATTAAAATACTTACAATCGACGTTTCTGTCAACTTCTATAACCATCATCGGGATTAGGTTGAAGTGACGTTTGGCAAAGTTTAAACCTCACGAACTATTCAATTCAAGACGGTGGATTCTGTTCATTTAAACTTTAAACTAATGTAACATCATATTTCTGATGATGGTCATAGAGGTTGACCGAAATGCCGATTGTAAGTATTTTAATGTAATTTTAATGCTTGTTTAGTTTTAAATAATTCATTAGTGTGCATACACCATTTAGTAACATTGTGATTTGTGTTTTCGCGATAAAATTTTACAGTAACGATTTATTCAGTTTTTTTTTACTAATGGTTTGATATGTCAAGATACCCTTTATACGTTTAGCGCCAATGTTCAAAAATCGTGACTTAACATCACCATGACTTTAACAGGCTCTTATCTCTAATATCAATTTAATGTATGATAAAGAATCATATATACATATATATATATATAACCATTAAAAACAATTACAAATTACCACAGAGAAACATAGTAAAAAAAAAAAGAATTAATGGAATGGAAATTTGTAGAACCAAGGTAGAATCCCAGGCCCTAAATACCTAGGTACTACAAATAAAATATGTGGTTTCATCTTCGTATTAGCCATAAAAAAGCTCAATAATACGAATTTAGGGATACCAACACACAATAAAACCAGAAAAAAAATGGAAAATCTATATCTATATATATATATATATATATATATATAAAGAATGGATTAATCCAGGGGTGTAGTAGAGGGTATACGGAGGTATACGATGTATACCTCCGTATACATCGGAGTATACATGTATATTATCAAATAATAATAAAATTATAAATTTATTTCAGTTTTAACAACCCACGATAACAATAAAATAAGAAAATATCAGAAGAAGAAACATTTTCCATAATTTCAACTTTTTAGGTGTAATAAATAAAAAAAGTGCTGACACCTACTGACTGAAATAATATACTTAATTTGGTAAACAAAATTAAATGCAAATTATTTACCTAAAAATAAAATATAAAAAAATTCGTAATGAATATGATAAAGAGAATAACTATTAAATAGTTAAATAATAATATAAGTAATAATATTTCTCTATTTTATGAAATCACAAAAAAATGCATTTACCGTGAGAGGAATAAATACATTACTTAGTAATTTGCAATTATAAATTTTAAAAATGCAAAATGTCTACTGTAGGCTGAAATCATAAAATTAAAAAAGAAAGCAAACATAAATATACCTGATAAATTTGTAACTAGGATATATAAAAAAATTTAAATAAACGAACGGTGAATGATATTCACAACTCTAATTATAATTTAATATAAAATAATACAAATTAAATTATTTTTTGCAAACAAGTGGAAATAATTAACAATAATTAAAATTAAATAAAAGGATGGAAGAAAAAAAAATTATTTTTTTTTAAAATTTAGGTATTGGAAGAATCACTAATTAGTGAAAAGTTAAAAAAAAACTCCTAGCGATAAGCAAAATTAAAATAATATGATTAAATTTAAACAAATTTATCACAAAATATAGTACAAATAATTTAAATATAAAAAAGAAAAATTAAATTATTAATAAGTTCGAAATATTAATGTAAAAAATAGAGAGTGATTGAAAGAACTTATATGAAGTATATTTATAATATTATATATCCATATTTATCAAAGGCAATGAAAAAACAGTGCGCTTTCAATAATATGTAATAAAATACAATAAATGTAAGACTCAAAATACCGGGGCAGTTAATTGTATAGGATCACAAGTATTATTATTATTATTCGTTTTTTTTTTTGGGGGGGGGGGAATATGATATACAAATTATGTTATATAAGTATATATATAAGGCCAAACAACGCCAACCAACCTCCATAACCTAACATATAATCTTCCTACAAACCATTAAGAAAACAAACAACAACACCGAACATCCTTAATCTATCATCCTTAAGGGTGTTCTCAAATCCAAAAGAGCAACTTTCTGACATAAATTTTAATTTATTTTTGTTCGGAAATGCATGAAACTAGCAGGTGCTGTTGTTCAGAAACTATGTAATCGAACTGGTTTTTTTTTTTCGTTTTTTTGCAAACGCAATAGATTTTCCAGAAAATAGTCTCAAAGTGGACGTTTTGAACCGAATTTCCGCGCGAAGGTAGAATAACCACTCAAGGGCGGGCGGAAAAAGGTGTTTGTCACGTGATCAAAATCGCTTATAACTCAATAGGTAATTTATTGATCAAAAAATGGAAAATACAGTTCAATTCCAAATCGCTTCCATGGCTAGGCTTTCTAATTCTACATCTTTCCGTTAAAAAATGAATTTGTAAATGTGTGAAACCGTTTTGCGCTTGTTGAGCAGAGCAGTTAAGAACAGCCTTAATCATTCTAAGCAAAAATTTTATGAAACCACACGGCACCACCCAACATCCATAATTCATCATCTTTTCATCCTTCCTCTAAAATAGGACACTAAAAACAGAAGAATTTGTTTTTAGTGCCAGAAGGTCCATATTGAACAGTCGGGTGCAACCCAATACGAACCCAAAATTACTCCTTAAAGTGAGCATGAAACGCCACTCGAATCCGACACATTTAAACCCGAACTCAAAGTGAAAGAAAATTAATCCATATTTTAATACCATTATGGAAAAGTAGTCTACTATTATATCTGTAACATCACTTTTATTTATTTGTGGAGATTTCGCAAGCAGCGCCTGCATTCGACTGAGTGTCTCCCGTATTTTCCGCTTCGGGATTAAAAAGGAAATGAGCCTTTACGAAGCTGTGTGAAGTGAAAATGCAGAAGAAGTAAAGAGAACGAAATGAGTTTCTACGACGCAGAGTTTTGTTAAAAAGAATAGAACATATTTCGGAGAAATAAGATTGAATATTTACATGACGTAAGAAAATCATAGAAGTATTCAACGACGTTTATGCCTTTAAGTAATTAAAGAACGAGAAGAGCGTTTATATCTGTATTTTTTGTGTATGTATTCGTCTCAATAAATGTCAGTGTTCGTCCTAAAAGTGAGTTGTGAGTTAAGTATGGAGTCTCGCCCCCATAAATTGGAGTCAGAAGTGACAGTTAACCCACCAATATGATTAATTAGAGTCATTCATCCTACATATTCAAGCCGGATATTCTTCTAACGGTGAGTTCATTGCTATTATTTTATTATGAAGTTAGTTGAAATACCAGAACTGGAAGTTGCGTTTAAAAACGAACGAACGCATAAAATTAAATTGCTGCATAAATTCCTATTTGATGCTGACGGTGATCGCTCTAATAGAAAGAGAATACGTGATTTTACTGGTTTCGGTTTTCAAACCGACAGCACCGAATTCAAAAATAAAATAACTAAAGTTCAAACTGATTTTTCATTAAATGATCTGATTACAGTGTGCAATCTACTTTGTATTGATAATGAGGGATCTTTAAACGATCTCGCAACCCGATTAGTGACATACCTTTCAGACTTGACCTTACTACAAAATAATATTATACAAAATGAAAGTGACACCGACTCGGAACCCGAACTGCCTTCAAATAATATGACTTCAAGTAATAACACTCAATTATCAAATTTTGACAAACAACAGCAATTTCCAGTTCAAAGTTTTATGCCATCGTCTATAAATTTTACTGATATTGAAAGTGTAATACCTCCTTTCGATGGTAGTTCTTTTAGTGATATACAGGTATGGTTTAATAATTTTGAGGATGTTACTAATATGTTTAATTTATCTGACTTTCATAAATTCATATTTTGTAAAAGATCATTACGAGGAAAAGCCCAGTTATTAACACAAACAGAATTTCATATTAATTCATATGACAAACTTAAACAACTCTTAATATCAGAATTTAGCACCACTTATAATTCTGCCGAGTTACATGATATATTAAATAAACGAAAATTGCAAGAAAATGAATCAATAGAAGAATATTTTCTTATCATGAAACAAATATGCTCGCGTGGTAAAATCGAGGATTCCGCATTAATGCAATACATCATAAACGGCATACCCGACCCCGTTTTCAGAAAATCAATGTTATATGGATGCCAATCCATTGTAGAATTCAAGCAAAAGCTCAAAATTTATGACAAAATTCGACATGACTTTGAGAACACTAAATTTCGTAAAGTCAAACCTGAAATGCCAATGAAAGAGAAATCCTTTCGACCAAAATCTGATCTTTTTTGCTTTAATTGTGGTTTGTTGAATCATAAAAGTAGCCAATGCAGACATAAAGATAAAGGCCCTCGTTGTTTTAATTGTTCGAATTTTGGCCATAAATCGGCTCAATGTGATCAACCAAGGAGGCCTAGAGTTAAGTCAGAACCCTCCAATGTTTCCACTGTCACGTCGAACACTTTCATGACCAAACAAGTCATTATTTCGTCTGTAAATGTTACATCATTGGTAGACACAGGTAGTGAAAGAAGTTTACTAAAGGAAAGTATTTATCGCAAACTCCCTACAATTTCGAACCTTGAACATTCAACTATCACATTAACTGGATTAGGAAATACTATAATCAAACCCCTAGGTTTTTTCTCTACGAACATTATGATAGATGATTTTAATTATACAACTAATGTTTATGTAGTCCCAGATTATTCCATATCTTTTGATCTTATTATTGGTACAGATATCATTCAACAAAGTATTTTAACAATTTCTGGAAATAATATTTCGATGCAAAAAATCGAGAAAAATGACGACACGTCCAATAATTTTTTGATTAATATTGCTCATGTGTTAGACGATCTTAATCTTGATTTATCTCATATTACCGATGAAACAATACGTTCAAAAATTTCAGAACTTATTCAAAATTATTCTCCTAAAAAAATAAAGACAACTGATGTTAAATTATCAATTCATCTGGAAAACGAAGAACCTGTTACTTGTCCTCCCAGGCGCTTGGCGCAAATAGAGAAAAACTTCGTCGAAAAACAAATTTCTGAGTGGCTCGAAAAAGGAATTATTCGTAAAAGCACTAGTAATTTTTCATCACCTATTGTCCTAGTAAAAAAGAAAGATGGTTCATATAGATTGTGTGTTGACTATAGGAAGTTAAATTCTAAAACACATAAACAACGTTTTCCCCTCCCAGTAATTGATGACATTATTGATCAGTTGCATTCTGCAAAAGTATTTACTACTCTTGACCTTAAAAATGCTTTTTTTCATGTCGAAGTAGAAGAAAATAGTAGAAAATATACTTCTTTCGTAACACATTCTGGTCAATTTGAATTCTTATATATGAATTATGGCCTTAGCGACGCACCGTTAGTGTTTCAAAGATATATTTATAACGTTTTTCGAGACCTCATTAATGAAAAAGTGCTTATTGTCTATATGGATGACTTCATAATACCAGCTGAAAACGAAGTCGAAGGACTTAAGAAATTACAACGCGTCCTTACAACTGCATACGAATATGGTTTAGAACTGAATCTCAAAAAATGCCACTTTCTACAACGAGAAATTGATTTTTTGGGTTACCACATTAAAAATGGTCAACTGCACCCATCCCCCTTAAAAACTAAAGCTGTCCTTAATTTCCCAGAACCTAAAAGTATAAAAGATGTACATTCATTTGTCGGATTAACTTCATATTTTCGTAAATTCATTCAAGATTACTCTTTAATAGCTAAGCCTTTAACAGATCTTCTTAGAAAGGACACTAAATTTCACTTTGGCGACCAGCAACGAAATGCATTTAATCAGCTGAAACACATCCTTTCTTCAGGTCCTGTTTTAAGCATTTATAACCCTAGTAACGAAACAGAAGTTCACTGCGATGCATCTATTGACGGTTACGGAGCAGTCCTCCTTCAAAAGTCTTCTATTGACAATCAATTTAACCCTGTCTATTTTATGAGCAAAAAAACCACAGATGCCGAACGTAAATATTCGAGTTATGAATTAGAAGTTTTAGCTGTCATAGAAGCCCTTAAAAAATTTCGCGTTTACATTCTAGGTATTCCTTTCAAGATAGTCACAGATTGCAACGCATTCGCCCTTACTATGAATAAAAAAGATCTTTGCACCAAGATTGCTCGATGGGCTTTAATGTTAGCTGACTATAACTATACAATCGAACACAGACAAGGTACACGCATGCGCCATGTCGACGCTTTAAGTAGAAATCCAATATGTATGGTCATTCAAGATAGTTTTACTACCAAAATCATACAATCACAGAACACTGACGAACATATACAGGCCATCAAAGAAATTTTGAAAACAAAGCCATATGACAACTATTTCCTTAAAAATAACGTTCTCTATAAAAATCATAAAGGTATCGATCTGATAGTTGTGCCGGATGAAATGCAGCTAAATGTCATTAAACACGTTCATGACGAAGGACATTTTGGCCGTAAACGCTGTGAAGAACTCCTTAACGAAGAATTTCTCATCCCTAATATGTCAAATAAAATTGATAAAATTATAGCAAATTGTGTAACGTGCCTTTTGTATAATCGCAAACGTGGCAAACAAGAAGGTGAATTGCATCCCTTACCTAAAGAAGAGACTCCTCTCCAAACCTACCACATTGATCATTTAGGCCCTCTTGAAACAACCAACAAAAATTATAAACATATTTTGTCTTTAATAGACGCATTTACTAAATTCGTCTGGTTGTATCCATGTAAAAGTACTTCTGCTACCGAAGTTATATCAAAACTACGACAACAAAGTCATACTTTTGGCAATCCTTCCATTATCATTAGCGATAAAGGTCCTGCATTTACAAGCAAAGAATTTGCTGATTATTGTCAAGATGAAAATATAAAGCACGAGACAGTTACAACTGGCCTTCCCCGTGCCAATGGTCAAGTAGAGCGACTTAATTCCACCATAATTTCTGTAATCTCTAAAATGTCCAAAGACGAACCGACCAAATGGTTTAAACATGTTCCTAAAGTTCAACAAGTCATTAATTCAACTTACCAAAGAAGCATTAAGAGAACACCGTTTGAAATATTATTTGGTACAAAAATGAAACAGAAAGAAGATGTACAAATTATTGACCTCTTAAACAGTGCAGTCGAAGAACAATTTATGAAAGACAGAGAAGAGCTCCGTAAAGAAGCCAAGAAGAATATTCTGGAAATTCAACAAGAAAACCGCAAGCACTATAATTTACGACGTAAGAAACCCCGTAAGTACAAGCTTGGTGACCTTGTAGCAATTAAGAGAACCCAGCAAGGACCAGGTTTAAAGTTGAAATCTAAATTCTTAGGTCCGTATAAAGTAATCAAAGTTAAGTCTAATGACACCTACGACGTAACGAAAATCTCATCAACTGAAGGACCGATAAATACTAGCTCCTGTGCTGAATACATGAAACCTTGGCCTGACGATAACTGAAACTTCAAAAACATTTTTTTTAAATCTTTTCTTCTTATATGTTTGTAACAATTTTATAAGTCAACCTATATGATGTTACGCTACTTCAACTATGATGTGCAGATTAATTTTTTTTTTCTTTTCCCCTAAGAACAGTTACTGGTTTTTGTTTTTTGTTTTTTCAGATTCTATTTTACCACATGTCGCTGCGGCAGCTCCAGATGTCAGGACGGCCGCTTGTGGAGATTTCGCAAGCAGCGCCTGCATTCGACTGAGTGTCTCCCGTATTTTCCGCTTCGAGATTAAAAAGGAAATGAGCCTTTACGAAGCTGTGTGAAGTGAAAATGCAGAAGAAGTAAAGAGAACGAAATGAGTTTCTACGACGCAGAGTTTTGTTAAAAAGAATAGAACATATTTCGGAGAAATAAGATTGAATATTTACATGACGTAAGAAAATCATAGAAGTATTCAACGACGTTTATGCCTTTAAGTAATTAAAGAACGAGAAGAGCGTTTATATCTGTATTTTTTGTGTATGTATTCGTCTCAATAAATGTCAGTGTTCGTCCTAAAAGTGAGTTGTGAGTTAAGTATGGAGTCTCGCCCCCATATATTTATTTATTTTTTTTTCTTTTTTTGTTTAAAAATGAACACATATACGCCGATAAATGTTTAAATTTTAGTTTTTTCTTTTGAAAATAATTCAAGAATTTCTTTTTAAAAATCGGGTTAACACGAACCCGACTCGAAATGATCAAAATCACACCCGAAACGAACCTGAAACCGAAACATTTAAAATCAAACCGGCCGACACCGACCCCGTACGAAAAAAAATAGCGTCAACCCGACCCGAAAGGAACCAAACCGCTGGTCGGATCGAGTTCGGATAAAATCGGGTTACCGACCCGATGCCAGGACTCCAGTTCAAAGCATCATAAAAACATTTTTTATACTCTCAATTCCCAATTTTATTTTATTTATTTATTTATTATTATTATTTTTTATTTTTTTTTTTTTTTTGAGAAAAGTTAGTATTGAAAATGTGCATTTCGGGAAGAACGATCCAATCTCGTATAACCCAATGACAAAATAAATAGTAAACTAAATTTTTAAAATCCGCTTTTGGACTATCTTGATAAATGACATAAAAAAATAAACATTAATAATGACATCAATCGTTAGTCAGAAGTAAATATTACATATACTTTGCGAAATCAGTGTATCTATGTGACGTTCGCTTTAGATAAATATATGTAGCTCTGTATTTCCGCTCCTCACGGATCTGAAAACAAAATCTCAGATAAGAATGCATAATAATGCGAAAGGGTTCAATCGCTAAAGTGACATGTCTAAAATATCGGAGCTGTTAAAACGTCATATCATCTATGATGTAAGCACCTCAGGACTCTTACAATAGTGGTCAGAAGTAACGCACTACATTTTGAATAATGTAACGCAAAAGAAAAAAAAAGAAAGTTTTAAAAATAACATATACTAACAAAGTTTAATTTTTTGAGTTCCATGCTGTAATAGATATTTTAATATAAACGATGAATTGAATACGTGATATTCGACTAAAGAAATGTAAATCTACGACTTACCATAAGGATTACAAGAGTATTCGGCAAATATTTCTACGATTTATGACGTGGGAGGAAAGAAATAAAATGCCCGTGATCTTATATTTGATATCTTAAATTTCAATTTTGTCTCATACGTATCATTCGAAAACATTTCTTTCTTTCTTTCTTTTTTTTTTCAACCGTTTGAAAATGGTTGTTGTTTGAAAACGGTCGAGGATGGGGCCAAATGCCAAATGATGCTCGCATTTTATTTTATTTTTTAACGAAATTCAACGATGTTCTTTACTTTTAGAAGAATTTTTATTTGAATAGGTATTCGAAAGGCATAAAATCGTTAAAAAATGGAAAAGTTACAAAATGGGTAGCCGCAAATTATCATATATGGAAAAATCCAAAACCAAAGAGCGACACCGAAAAGAAAATTGTCTTGCAAAACAAAAATCGAGGTCTACAACTCATTATGTAGCCCATGAAAATCGATTACAGAATAAAAGACGAACGCGAAAAAGGAAACAATCTAATGTTTAATCGATTGATAGTAAAAGGCCATGTATCGAGGGGCTCCAATTTACTAGCCACGGCGTTTTACAATCTGGAAAAATTAAGCTCAACGTAGGTAATTTGTCGCAATCTGTGGATGATTCGGTGGAACTGCTTTCGATTTGTAAACTTTTTTTCTTCTCGAAACGGGACTTGGAGAGTTTATCAATGAAGGTTTTGGTCGTCTGAAGTTTGATCATTGCGATCTGTTGTTGAAGAGGATGCGACGGAATTTGGTGGACGAAATAAATTCCAAATGGTCGTTGTAATCTATTAAATTACATTTTTTTTCGCTTTTTGATTTAACCCAGCCTGATTTTTGTAGGTAAAGATGGAATTTTGTAATCAATTTTGACTGTAATCAATTTTTCCATACATGCTAGAATTATAAAAAGTGCGCTCATAGGTGTGTTTCCGATGACAATACAACACTTTAATATTTTTAGATGCTAAGTATAAATTAATACATTAATTTTAAGGCATTTTCCCGTTAGCCCAATATAGGACATAAATAGCCAATAATTCTCTGTAAATCGTACAATTGCATACGAGTTGAAACAACAAGGGATTTAATTATGAGCTAAAAACGCTCGCCATACTATACCAAATGGTTCTGAAACTGCACTAAAGAAAGGCTAGAAAATAGAAAATAGATTGTAAAAGTAAAGTATGATATTAAAAAATATGCATATTTCAATTAATAGTTTAATATTAATGAATTTACGATTATACGTTGAGAAATCAATTTAAAAATCCTAAAAAGACAACTTAAATAATGTTCGCTTTTCCTTTTCTGTTGCCCTATTTTAATTTTTTTTAAAAAGGAGCAAAAAATGATATATTTTTAATCACTTGCGTTGAGCTTTCTACCAAGCTTATAAAAAATAAATAAATAAACAAATAAAAAAAAAAAAAAACAGTGAATTTCCCATAATCGAATTCGGTGGGCACGCGAAATTAATGTATTGTACCGGAATTTCAGGGGGTAGTTGCTGTCAAGAAATGACACTTGAATTTCAAAACAAACATTTAAATGCTAATAAAAGAGTGTTAAAAAAATTTTTTTTTTCCTTTTTATGCTTATTCAGGAATTAAACTGTATTCATAATCTTAGCTTCATAAAACAGAACTAGGGTCGATGAAATTACGACTAAAAAAGTTCCTATTACAAAATTGTTTTTTTGCTTGCTCTTTATATAATACTAGCTGAGTCGCGGGGGTGGCGGACTTAAGCAAGAATTTAAGGTATATGTTGAAATGACTATTCGAAAATAGTGGTAAGTACGCTTTTCAAATTTTATCTTAAATAAGTAATATTTATCCCAGGGCTTTGTCAAAAATCCGCATCTAAAACGGCAGAAAACGGGTACGGTTTTAAATATTTGATCGCGACACCCTAAAATTTTTTTATTTCCTCCCTCCTGAAATTTGATGCCCGCTACTCTTTAAAATCTTTATTATGTGTTACAAACTATCTGAAAATTCCAAATCGATCAGTTCGTCAGTTTTCTTGATTTTAACAAATTCGCGTTTCAACAATGCATTTCTTTTACTTTTTAAAAATCGAAAATTTTATAAAACAACGTATCGATTTTTATAAAATTTAGATATTATCAAACAACGTTTAAAGATAGGGCTAGATGCATAATTTTTAAATCTCTAAATGGTGTATTTGAAAAATTTTGACGGCGTTCCAAAGAATCCTAGTATAAAAATCATTTACGATTTTGGAGACTGGCTTTCAATATGAGAGTTTGAAAGGAATCCTTCAATTAATCAAATAATAATTAATATCTAAAGTTGTAACTGAGCTACCGTGAAGAAATTTTCATATCTGAAATCAGCGAAAAATTCTACATCTAGTGCATAAAAATTAAAATTATAAATTTAATATTCTAAATTTTTTATATTCGTTCGAAAATGTCCACTAAGGAAAGGCGTCATCGGTTGTCTGCAATGAACACCTGTGTCCATGGCAGAAATTTCAAACCTTCTTTCAAAGGAAATAAACAGATTTTTTTGTAAATAGATTTTTCGTGGAATTTTTTACTTCCTGAAACCACAGAGGAATATTTTTTAGAATTTCTGAAAGGGGAATTTTTTTTGCACCTGGCTGTGCAATTTTCGAGTTTTTAGGCACAGTAGAATTTAAACTACAGCACTTTTTAAAAAAGCCCGTACATTATCGCCCTGGCAGTGCTGTAATTATATTAATCCCTCCTCCTCTCTTCCAGTTTTCGAAGAAATATTCTGCGGTTTAAAATCTATAGATTTTTATTAAACCGCAGAATATACATAACAATAAACAATAATAATACATACAATATAACAATGCAAACACATATATATAACAAAGCATACATGCTTTTGTTGAATTATGAATACTTTTCCAATCGTTTGATTTAGAATTTTTAATTAATTTCTCCACTAATTATTAGAAATTTCAAATTCTGAAATTCAGGTGCACCAGGAGAGGTTTTCGACTATCTACACAAACAATTTCGACTTCGCACGTGCCGTAGATTTCTCAGACACAGACAGACACAGCAATGTGTTATTTTATTAATATAGATCTAGATTCATTGCAATTATTAAACAGTTTCTTTCGGTCACAAAACTTGGTTAGTTTTACATTTTTGATAATTGTTTTTCATATTTTATCTATGTATTTCACTCAGAGGGAAATAAAGAAGGTACCATTTTGATTTTTATGTAAGTTTAAGTTAAAGGTATATAAAACAGATTATAAGGAAATATTAAACATCAAAATAAAATTTTTATCTCAATTCACTCACAAAAAAAAAAAAAAAAAAAAAAAAACTAAAAACTAAGCAACTTTCTGATTGTGATAATCAAATATCTATATTTGTATTAGGTAATGAGTAATCAGTTGTTTAAGTGTCCCCGAAAATTAAAATATGATTTCGAGATCGGCTAGTAGTCCAGGCAATAGAGAATTTTACCTAGCAAAATTAATGGTAGTACTGGAAATCGGCTTACTTTATGTTTTTTGGGTCGCTGAATCCAAATTTGTAACTTCCCCGTCAACCCCCCCAAATTTTGGTAAAAAGCCCCCCCAAAAAGGTTTTTATTAAAAAAATCAATTTTTTTATTGTTTTAGGGAAAAAGTATCTAGAAATTCAGAAAGTAGACAAAATTTGCTACAAATCAGACATATGACATTATGACTTAGGATGAAGGGGAAGGGGGGATCTGCCTCGGAACATGCGCCGTGGTGCTGCGTGGACTAAGTTGCGCAATTCCACTTAACCACTCACACGTTTACATTCGCCCTCCCATCTCCCCTCCGAACTTTCTCTATAAGGTTTACTTTAAGTTTTTTGGGTCGCTGAATCCGAATTTTTAACTTACCCCCCAAAATTCCCCCCCGGACCCCCCCCCCAAAAAAAAGTTGTTTTTAACTTAAATTTCTTATTGTTTTAGTGGAAAAGCATTATAAAATTCAGAAACTAGACAAAATTTGCAACAAGTAGGATATATGACATTATGACGTATAAACGGGAAGAGAGGGGGCTGCCTCCGAACATTCCCCGCACGCTTTTCTCAAAAACCAAATTTTTTCAAAAAATCAATTTTTTGGGGGTTGCCGGGTGAAATTTTGGTGGGAAGTTACAAATTCGGATTCAGCGACCCAAAAAACATAAAGGGAGTCGAAATCCAGAACTAGTATTAATTTTGCCAGGTAAAATCCCCTATTGCCTGGACTTCATAACTTAGTGCACGTAGCGCCTCAGTGCATGTTCAGAGGCAGCCCTCCCCCTCCCCGTTCATCCTACGTCATAATGTTATATATCCTATTTGTTGCAAATTTTGTCTAGTTTCTGAATTTCGTAATGCTTTTCCCCTAAAACAATGAGAAATTTAAGTTAAAAACAACTATTTGGGGGGTTTTCGGGGGGGGGGGGTAAAATTTTGGGGGGAAGTTAAAAATTCGGATTCAGCGACCCAAAAAACTTAAAGTAAACCTTACAGAGAAAGTTCGGAGGGGAGATGGGAGGTCGAATGTAAACGTGTGAGTGGTTAAGTGGAATTGCGCAACTTAGTTCACGCAGCACCCCGCGCATGTGTCGAGGCAGATCCCCCCTTCCCCTTCATCCTAAGTCATAATATCATGTATCTAATTTGTTGCAAATTTTGTCTACTTTCTAAATTTTTACATACTTTTCCCCTAAAACAATATAAAAATTGATTTTTTTAATAAAAACCTTTTTTGGGAGGCATTTTATCAAAATTTGAGGGGATTGCCGGGGGAAATTTTGGTGGGAAGTTAAAAATTCAGATTCAGTGACCCAAAAAACATAAAGTAAGCCTCTTTCCAGAACTACCATGAATTTTTCTAGGTAGAGCCCCTATAGGTCTCCATTGCCTGAACTATAGGGGAAAATATATTTCGCAAAAGCGTCTCCTTCAAAAACAATTCAAAACAACAGAAGCATTTCACGTGTGATAAAACTATGCACTTTTAAATATTAGATCACATAGAAATATACAGTGTATTACTTACTTCAATGATAATTTAGTGCTATTCCAAGAAAGTTATTACATCACAGTCGGAAACAATAAGTTAAAAATAATTTATTGTAATTGCATTTTTTCATAACGATAAAATCTTCAATATAGTAATATAAATAAATAAATAAAAAATAAAGGGAAATTTTGAAACAAAAAAATTAACGCGATTTCAAGTGATTAATAAACGACTAACTCACAAATGTGCAAAAAACTCGTGTTATTGAGTTGCCTTATTTATTTATTTATTGTACTTGTTGAGTGCAGGTTGGCAATATTAGCTAGAAGTGTTTGGTGCGAGGGAATATTTTCTTGTGATAACCGTATTCAATTTAAGGGTGTATTCGAAAAAATATTTTTCCATCCTCAACAGCTAGAAATTTTCTGAGACATTTTCAGGCTCATTTTTAAAAGTAAAAACATGAAACTTGCTGGGGTGATTTTTGAAGAGTTGTATAAGGTGCCGTGTGATTTCATTTTTCGCTCAATTAATTAGAATTTGATTTTTAAGCAATTATTTTCTCAGTATGACCATCTTTTTCATCCCCAAATCTCCCACTTCCGGAAATTTCGGTTCAAAACGCCGATTTTGACAGCATTTTTTGCAATATTTTCTGCATTTATCAAAAAATCGAGAAGCACGGCACATTATGTAGTTTCTAAATAAGAGAATTTCTTAGTTTGATGCGTTTGAGAGCAAAAATGAATTTAAAAATGAATAAGAAAATAAGCAGTTTGGATCGGAATACACCCTTAATCTACGAGGGTCATCAAGAAACAGTGCCGAAACTAGCCTTTATTGCACGCGGGGCAAACATGGATTTTGGCGCCCCCACCCCCTCTTCCGCAAAGTATATTTACAAAGAGAATTTTACTAATTTTCCAATACCCCACTTATTTTAAAATTTAAAATATGTAATCATAAAATATGTAATACTGAACTACGTAATCTACAATGGTGGATTCAAGGGGGAGGTCACGGGATCATGGCCCCCCTCTGAACACGAACAAAAATAGTCTAAAGGTCATTTTAAAAATGAAATATACAGTAGAGTCCCAATTATCCGAGTTCCGCTTAACCGAGTTTCCGTTTTAACCGAGTTATTTTCTTCTGATGGACTGATGGCTTCTATTATTATGAAACAGTCTTTATAAATGAAGTATTAGGTGAAGATGGAAGAGCAGTCGTAAAAGTTAGAACTCTGATTTTCTGGTCCAGAGTTCTAACTTTTTACGACTGCTCTTTCATCTTCACCTAACACTTCATTTATAAAGGCTGTTTCATAATAATGGAAGCCATCAGTCCATCAGAAGAAAAAAGATCTATTCCAAAGGTACAATCCTTCATTTGGCGCCCCTTCGTTCTGGTGCCCGGGGCACATGCCCCCCCCCCCCCCCTTAGTTTTGGCCCTGTCTAGAAAACAAGATTCCCAATGACCGTAAAATGAAACAAAACATAATTACCTGGAAAGATTTATTGCAAAAGATACAGCAATGTTTCAGCTACTTCTCAACATACGAAACACCGGAATTGTAACAGTTGTCTTAGCTTGGGATACGTTTCTGCAGTCCAGTGTCATAGAAGTCTTAGTAGAAAGCGCGAGCTACGGAATTATTTTAAAAATGTATAATTTTTGCTCTGTTTCTTTTTAACTTATGACAGAAGAATAAAAACCATTATTTAAACTATCATTTTAGGATTTCTAAATTGATTTCTTAACATATAGTCCAAATTTAATTAATACGAAACTATTAATTGATTATAACGTATTTTTTTTAATGTATTGCTCTATTTATTTTTCATTTACATTTTTTAGTTTTTATTTTAAAGTGTTTAAAATATTTCATTGTTGCAGCTTCACAGCCGGCCATTTTTGGAGGCATGGTTTGGCACATCGTTAAATACATTGGTGTTGTAACTCATAACCATAAAGGATTAATTGTAACCATAAAGAATGTTTGGCGATTTATCGCACCTGTAGTGGGCTAACGGAAAAATGGCTTAACCCTTTATACCCCGACGGTACTTTAAAGTGCCATTAAAATAACTTGTTATAAAATTTATTTAATATATCTATTAGCAGTAATACAGTTTAGAATGAGATAGATTCTTTACTTTATCTTGTTCCAAAGCATTATTGGTTGCACAATATATATATATATATATATATATATATATATATATATATATTATTTTATTTTTCATTCTTTTTCATTTGCATCTTTTCAACTTTCTTAACGTTGAAAGAGTGTGGGAGAAAAGTTTCAGTTGGGAAATATTTCAATATTTATATTGTAAGAGCATATTTGTACATTTCCTAATTCTATAGAATACTAGAGAAAATATTTTAAATAAAAGATTTGAGTGGAGTTATAAATATTGCGCAAAATCCTCATAAATTCAAATTTAATTAACTAATTTTAATTGGCAATATCCTTCTAAAATTTATTAAATGATTGTGTGAATCTTCTAATGTAGTTTCAAAAATTCACGAAAAATGCTTTAAAAGATGAAATTTTCATGAATTCATAATTTGGGATAGAAAGGGTTAAAAATAAGTTATTAAAATATAATTACTTTATAAAATTATTAAAATGTTGTTATGACAAAAATTTTGTGCGCGCTCTATCTCAAGAACTAATTCGTGGAATTTCGCAAAACTTTAGATTCGGCTTTGACCTTGATATAAACTGGTTCTGATTACTTTTTGGGTGTAAACCGTCCAATAGATGGCGCTGCTATGCTGCCTTATTCATGATTATTGCAATAGCTCTATCTCAAGAACTAATGCACGAATTTTCATCAAACTTCCGATTCAGTTAGTCCCTGATATAAATTAGTGCTGTTTAGTTTTTGTGTAAAACTTCCAAAAGGTGGCGCTGCTTTGTTGCATTTTTCATGATTTCCGCAATAACTGCATCTCAAGAACTAATGCATGAATTTTCATCAAGCTCCAGATTCAGTTAGTCCCTAGTATAAATTGGTCCTAATTAGTTTTTGGTGTAAATCGCTCAACAGGTGGCTCTGCTATGTGGAATTTTTCAAGATTTCCGTAATAGCTCCATCTCGAAAGCTAATGCACGGATTTTCACCAAACTTCAGATTCAGTTAGAAGTTAATATAATTTGTTGATTATTAGATTTTGGTGCAAATTACCTAACCGGTGGCGCTCATATGCTGCATTTTGCATGATTTACACGATTTTAGCGATAGTCCTATCTCAAGAACTAATGCACGGAATTTCATATGTTTAGAATCCTCATGATGGGCATAGATTGCCATTGTTTTTGGCACTGTACTAGAAGATAGAGAATATTGAAGTATGATGTTGAATGAGATAGAAGAAAGTTTTGGGATTGGCATATCCGACTAGTCCTGCTAGTGTTTAATTATTTTAAATTACTTGGACAGTATATACCGGGTGTCCTAAAAAGGACTGACTGATTTTAAAATTCAATAACTTGCAAATGGTGGCAGATATTTAAAGAATTCTTGCAGGAGGGTTATGCATGAGGTCATAAGTTTTTTTACAGTGATTTTCGATTTTAGTTCGAATTACAAACAATAGATGGGGCTGCGATCAATAGACGCTAAATTGAGGCTCGTTTTTTGATACTTCGGGACCCACTCAATACATTTTTTATCTCCTTTTTCTGCATGGAAGAAGAGAAAGGCCAAAAAACCGAGCCTGTATTTAGCGCCTATTGCTTACAGCGCCATCTATTTTTTGTAATTCGAAATAAAATCGAAAATATCTATAAAAAACTTTTGACCTTATACATAACCCTCCTGCAAGAATTTTTTAAATATCTGTCACCGTTTGCAAGTTATTGAATTTTAAAATTAGTCAGTCCTTTTTAGGACACCCGGTATATATATATATATATATATTATAAATGATAAATCAAAATTAAAATCTAGTTAATTAAATTTGAAAATATAGAGACTGGCAATTTCCACCATTGCACATTCCCACCTCCTTTGCGAGTGCCCATGTTATCTCAGAGAAAAAAAAAATGTTGCACGTGAATTTCATTTTCAAATTTTCAAATACCAAAAATCACAATTCTCAAAAAACGCCGGAATCCATTGCTCCTAGAAAAAAATATCTTTCAACTTTACTCATTCTAATGAAATTCACTGAACAGCATCTTTGAAATTTTCGGATTCTTACACAAAAATTCCGAAAATAAGCTTTCATGAAAAGAATCGAATAAAGACATGGAATGAATAACTTACCACGGGGAATATCATCAGAGCGACACTTGGATACGAAAAATATTGAATAAAACATCGTTGTTGAAAAACATATTTCGAAAGGCCTTGCAGAAAACCACATTTTATGTTTCCAGATATGCATCCGCTAAAGCGATCCTTCGAATGACTGTAAATAAAATAGGTATATAAATAAAATATGCAGTTTTCTTTTTCGAAAAAGGTATCAACATTTAATTTAAGGTTAAAAGCAATTTTTTTCGCAAATTATGTGTGGAAGGATTAATTTTATTTGTTATTATTTTTTTAATAAATTCTATTATTAACATTTTCTATGCATATACGAATATGTCTACATAGTCATACTATACTAGCTGACCCTCTCGGCATTGCCCGGATCCGTAATAATAATCTTAAATAAACATCAGATCTGTTTGATTTCATATCTTTAAACCGATTTAGTATGAATTTATATTTTTTAATGAAAAATTCGCGAGAAAATGTTAGTATCTAGTGAGTAAAAGCGCTTGTAAGAAGACTTTTCTTTTTTTTTTTCCCGTAGGGTCGTTTCATAGTTAAAAATAAACAAATAAATAAATAAAATAATATACTTGTTATGCGAACTCTGAAATTTTTATTACTTTTAAATATTACGGTTTTGGAGGCCGTGTAAAAATTTCTTGAAAAAATATTGGTATCTAGTTCTAAAAGAAAATTGTTTTCTTCTCAGTTTTATATAAATAATTCATATTCTTTAGCTAATTTATGGCTAATAAGAAGATGAAACCACACATTTTATTTGTGGAACTTTAGGCATTCGGGACCCTACGATTCTGTCTAAGTTCTACAAATTTCCATTATTCCATTTCTGTTATTCAATTTCTGCTGTTTTTAACTATGTTTTTGGAATCTTTCTTAAGTGTGTTGCGGGGAACTGTATTTTTGTCAATTTGTTAATGTCATTTTATTCATATTTTCACAGTTTTTGTACATAAGCTGAGTAATATACACATACATACTGAGTACATAAGCACAGTACATAACAGTTTTGAATTGGTGGATAAAATAAAGCCATTAACAAATGTCAATAATGTTATTACTTTAGATCTCAAAGACCTATTTAATAATATCATTCTAAAAGACTTACATTCTATAAACAATACATTATTTATAGAATATTCTCCTTTATTAAATTTACCTGATAACATTGATACTGACTACTTCACATCTTTGACTAACTTTGTACTATTTCATAATTTTATTTTCCAAGACAATGCTTTTTTTATTCAAATACAAGGCATCCTTCAAGGAGCTGCTTCATCAAGTATGTTATCTGATTTATATCTTTACTTTTATGAACGAAAATTTATTAACAATAATGTATTGCTATACAGATACATAGATGATATAATTATTCTTTCTGTTAAAGATAATAATTCTATATCTCTTCCTGTAAAGTACCCTTCTAATCTAGAACTTAGTACTACCTTTTCACACAATTCTAGTATCAATTTTATGGATGTTAAAATTAATATTCTTCCTAATAACACCCTAACATTTAATATTTATAAACGCAATGGATTTTCATTTAATGTAATTAATTTTACGAACTTCAATTCCTGCTTACATATTTCAGTATATAGAAATATTCTACTTAATCATTGACTTCGTATCAAACGTTTATGTTCCTCCCAATTCTTACAGCCTAACAATTTTAAATTAAAGCAATTAGCATTGTCTTATAATTATCCCATCTCTTTTATATCTGCATGGCTCAAATCTTAATATTCATTTTTTTTCTACTTTTTACCAGTATAGGCATATAATATGTTTATAAAAAAAAAACTAAAAAATAGAAAAATACTATTATGGAGGGTAGGATGTGGATTGCTGAAAAAATTATAAAAAAAAAATACACAAAAAAATTATATATGTATGTATATATATATGTGTGTAGATTTATTTATAATAAAAAAAGTATGTGTGTGTGCGTATCTTTTCCCATACATTATACACTATTTTTAAAAAAATCACATATATAAAATATAAATACCATTACGAAGGGTTGAGGTCGGAAATGCTAAAAAAAGTTTAAAACCTTATATGTTTATATATGTGTGAACCTTTATATATGTATGTATATATGCTTATATATTGTATGGATATATTTAAAAAATTTTAAATTAATAAAAAAAACACGGGGTATCATGCATTTAACATCATAAATTTTCACATATTGCTTCATAATACAAGGATATATTTTACTATCTCAATATTCCTCATTGTTTTTTAAATTTTCACATTTAGTTACAGAATACAAAGCTATATTTTACTATCTCAAAATATTCTTCACTGTTTTTTAAATGTTATTTATATTATAATATTTTGTCTTTAAATTAGTTAATTTAATCAATTACCCTTCTATTTATATATTTTTATATAATTCTTTATTTTCTTTTTATTAATTTATTCCTATTCTTTATTTTATTTTGTATTTACTCAGTACTTATCAAGTTTATTCCTATTTTTTCATTCTACGTTAACTAAATGTTAATCTAAGTCATTTCTTTATTTCTTCAATCAATTTCATTCCTTTTTTGGGTAAAGATGGCAGCACTAAACATTATTGTTAATAATCCAGTTCCAATTTACATTTTTTCCTTTCTCACACCAGATGGCAGCAAAGTTATGGGTTTCAGTCAGATACTCAACTGTAGGCCCACGTGTTAAAATAGTCCTAACTCTGTTTTTCCTTCCAGACATGCTGCACTTTTGCTACCTAGTATGTAATTTAGGTACTTTGCTCTATCAATTATTAATATCCTATGTGAGGTGTATCTTTTTTAGATCTCTTGGATTTTTATTATCTATTTTCTGTTATGTTTGCGTTATAAGGAGCTAAATTTTGTCATTTTAAGCTTAATGTCGACAAAATTGGATGAAATAACGCATCTTCTAGGAATGAACCCACAAGCTCCTCTGAAGATTCTGTGGGTTATTCATAGTTCCTTATTTTACATACTGGTTTCGTATGTTCATTTCTAATTCATCTTTAGAACTTTATCAATTTATTCATATATTTGTGATTTCAAATTTATTATATATGTATATATATAACCATTAATTAAACATTACCGACCATAATCAAAAACCGCAATATTGTGAATGATTGACAACAAATGCGCCACAAACCAACAATAAAGAACTGCATGTATAAAATAAAGTACCTTATACTTAATTACAAGAATCAACATGGAAGAGAAAAAAAAAGAAGAACATGGATTCCGAAAAAAATTGAAAAACTTATATATTGAATTACGTTTTCAAGAGTACAGAATTCAATGATATAAGCAAATCGGTTGTTTTCTCTGAGAAAAAAGCTATAAACTGAAAAAAAAGTTTCCCCTGTACTCAAACAACCAATATAACCAAAAGAATAGTTTCAAGACGAAAACAGAACATAATCAAATGACATGAAATGGAAAAAAACTACAACCCATTAAACATCCAATTTATATATATATATATATATATATATATATATATTATAATAGTCAATCAAATTATTTATTACCTATAAAATATCATAAAAATTTAAAATATAGTAATAATGGTATGATAAATAATGAAATAAATTTCCTAGATCTTAAATTAATTCTTTGAGATAACCATAAAATACTTTGTGACATATGTGATTAACGAATAGATTTCCCATTTAATGTTAATTTATTTACGGATTATAACTTATGTCTTCATAAATCTGTTTATGTCAACATTTTGCTTAACTTTGCTCACAGAATTATCTTTGTTCTAATAAATTTAAAAAATGTTGAACAACAAGCAATAAAAAACGCCTTTCCATCATTTTTTGTTAAATCCATTGTACAGTCGTGGAAAAAAAAAAAAGTAAACACCCCTACTAACTCCTCAACAAATTATCGTAGAAGAAAGTTACTGGTACCTAACGATTGGAAATAAAGTCTACTTTTAAATGATGTATATAAAATTTGCTTAAGGGGCCATCTACATATTAAAACGAACCCAAACGTCATTTTTTTCAATGGCAATACCCAATTTTAACAAGATATTTCAAATGTGTGGTTCAAATTATGCTTAGACACCAAATTTCAAGTCATTTGAATGATAAGTTTTTGAATTATGAACATTCAAAATGTAGTGCTTCTAATGTTAAATTACATTTTCATATTTTTATTTATATCTCCTGAAATTATGCTCCTAATGTGCTAATTTTTTGTGTAGCAATAAGACTAATATACGCAAACATAAATACGTTGAATTTGCAATTTTTATAATTTTATGATATGAATTATGAAATTAATATTCGAAATAATTATGAATTGCAACCTACAATTTTTTTGATGGATTTAGATTTATTAAGTCCTGCTTTATGGAAATCCAAAATTCACATTTTTCTTCCAAGTAGTTTTTAAATTATGCTTAAAAAATGGCAAAATGATGGTTTAAGGGGCCATCTATGATAGAAGTGACTAGATATTTTGAAATTTCTTCTGCTATCCTGTAATCTATCAGTCTTCAACAACTGCTTAAGTAGCGCTTAAGATGCCTTGATCAAGAAGGAGGCTCTCTCAGTCAACAATCGAGTACCGAACTTCAATTTGGATACAGCCCCTAAAATACACTCGTTTAAAAATAATTAATTTCTCGGAAACTTATCGTACGAATTGCATAAAAATTTGTTTATAGGCTAATTGAAGGGTGTAAAGTTCATTTATGCTGTCAGAATTTTATACTGCTATTGAAAAAAACAAAGTTATGGTTCATTTTAATATGTAGATGGTCCCCTAAGCAAATTTTATACACATTATTTAAAAGTAAACTTTATTTCCAATCGTTCGGTACCAGTAACTCTCTTCTACGATAATTTGTTGAGGAGTTAGTAGGGGGTGTTTACTTTTTTTTCCCACGACTGTACATACATAATTAAACATTAAATATAGATCTATGCTATTTTACAATTTCGTTTTTGGATACGATTAGTATTTAATTTTGTGTGCGTTGCCGCAAATACTGAATGCTATTACACTTTTTTTTTTCTCTTTTTATATTCTTCTGTTTTTGACTATATGTGTTATAATATGACTCCTACATACTGGTAATTTAGGGGGGATAAGTTTGCATTAATTATTGTGTGCTTGCTGTAATAATGGTGTTATTTAGGACTTTTTACCTTACTGTATTTATTTTTATTTATTTTTTACTATATAATACTGGGGTCGTAATTCATTGGGTTTTTTTATATTTATATATTATATATAAGATTATTATTATTTTTTTGATTAATTGATTACAGATGGCAGCACTTAAAATTATTTTTAAGTAACTTAGCTTGTCAAATAAATACATTAGCTTTAAATAACTATCACTAGTTGTCAACACTAATATATACATAAGAATATTGTTTTAATGTTATTATCTAATTTACTTTGAGGGTTGTAATTCAATTGCTTATTTATTTATTTATATTTACATATTTATAAATACTTCATAAGATTACATTTTTTTATGATTTAAATTGCTAAAAGATGGCAGCACAAAAATAGTTTATGCTACCTAGGTCTGCAAATATTTTATTTTCAAAAACTCTCACTAGATGACAACACTAAAATAGAGAGTTATATATAGTTTCATTATTATTATTATCTAAACAATTTAATATTAGTTTATTAATTAATTTGTATACATAATTATACATCATTTTGAATAATTTTTATCTTTATAATATTTTACTATTTATTTATTTATTTATTTGGTTTAAATTTAGAAATATATGCTTTAACGATATTAACTTTTAACCGTTATACATTTTCAATATTCTAACGGTGCTGTTCACCTTAAACCGTATATATATCTTTGCTGCACGTGTAAGTTTTTTTTTTTTTTTTTTTTTTTTTTTTTTTTTTTTTTTTTTTAAGGCTTATTCAATGATTTTCTAGGGGGTAAGATTAATTATTTTTACAAGTATTTTCAAATAATTTTCTTAGTTCTTTCAATCTATGTGATTCTTATTTTATATTACTTTTATACTTCTTGGTTTACAGTCGATTGGATACATAAAAGAATCAATTTTTCAGCTTATAGCTTGATTCTTTTACAGAAATCGACTGTGTATTGCTTATATTTGTATTTCATGTAATCCTGAAGAAGTGAAATACATATAAGCTTCCTTCTACATCCATCCAATTGATCTTTCATTTGTTTTTTCATACGTCTTTTAATAGTTCAACATTATTTAGCTGGATTTTTGTACCTTTTGTCTATAACTGGTTATTGCATCAATTTTGGTCAATTTTTATGTGTTTAAATGGTTTAATTGTACAAAAAGTTTATATATATATATATATAATGCTTGAATCTTGTCTTAAAACTTAATTTATAATTTATATATCTAAAATAGATGATAATTTGTAATATTTTATAATGTATGAATATATATATATGTGTGTGTGTGTGTGTAAATGATGCTTGAAAATTATTTAAAAAATCATAAAAAGTCTCTAAATTCAGATACACTCAGATGCAGTTTTCAAACAAACCGCATTTGAAACAACAACCCACCCACCCTATTCGACTGTGTAAAAATAGAAATTGTGCTGTGTTTAGAAGTTAATAAAATTTCAGTAGAAAGGAAATTTATTGGTTAGGTGTTGGTACTATCAGTATGGCATCAGCATTACTCACGGACATGGTTTTGCTTTATAATATTGATGATAATAATAATAATAATAGGTCAAGTGCGAGTTTTACTGGCGTACAAAGGTTCCCGTACAATAGATTTATTACAAGAAGTCATCTGTCAATTATATTTGACATAACAGTACGCAATTTTAAGGCAATTAAAAGAAAATGCGTTCAACAACGGAAACTTTCTGACTCATTTTAAATATAAAAACATGATACTTGAAGCATGATTATTGAAGGGATTTGTAACTGAAAAGTTTGTTCATTATAAATGAATTACACATTGAGTTATAAGCAATTGCAGTCTTAAATCTACTGACTTTTAATGTCTTGGAGTTACTCTATTATTGATTATTTTTCAATAATTGCCTTCAATAATTGAGTTCAATTAGAATGAAAAGCATTGACTATTTACCACTATGCGCATTATTATCGCACTACATAAAACAAAGACCTTGTACAAATTTTACTTGGCATTGTGCGAAGCGCGCTTCGAAAGGAGGTCGCAAAATTGCAGCGCCATCTTGGTCGGTGTTTAGATAGGTTTTCCTAGATATGTTTTTAATTAATATCTCGACTAATTACAGAAATTGGATGATTCCGCGCCTCGTGCACCCCTCAACTCCCTTGCTGAGCTCCCGCGAAGTAAAGTTTGTATGTAACGGAAAAAATGCAATTTTTTCAAAAACTATGTAACCTAGGATAATAGCTATAATTTTCCTGCAAGATTTAAATAAATTCTTACTACCCCTAATTTTTTCATAATTTTAGTTTCAGTAGATTCGGAAATAGAAGGAGGGGGGGGGGTATATTTTTGCAGTACATTTTCGACTATCTCTGAAAATATAATACCTAAAATTAAAACAAATATAGTTTTGTGTTCGGTGTTAGGAGATCTTTCGAAAAATACCCCACACAATACACACACACACGAACAACAACAAAAAACTAGTCAGACGTGGCAATCCCAAAACCTTTATTCTATCTCATACATGTTAATTAGGGTGGAGCGAAAAAAATTATTTTTTGAAAATCAAAAACGGGTAGGTGCCAAAAGTTGCCTTTATACTAGTACATCATCTGTGTGCAATATTACCGCTGAAAAAAAAATGGCTTGAGTCTGCGCTTTTGGTCTGAAAGTCGAAATTTTGGGTAAAATTTGACATTTTTTCAAAAAAATAAAAAAATTCCTATACAGCTGGCCATTATTTAAAAGTGTTATTTAAACCTTTATTATTAATGACTTAACACATTTAAACGATAAAATGTTATCTTTGTTCTGTATAACGGGAGCAAAACTGACAACTTTTGGTAAAAAAAGGCGTTTCCACTCTGTTGTGTCTTACAACTAATTGTTATTTGGAATACAGCTCTTACGTAGTTGCTTTCAAATCTACCAAGGGGGTATCACATAGGAATGGCTGCATTTCATGACACAACAGTTCATAGCTTGACCATCCTTCCATCTGAGCACAATGTTTTATTTATATATTGAATTGTGATTTTTTATCAAAGACTGACATAAGATTCCTATGTATCAACCTAATCCATCTCTTCTTTGTATCCACAGACGTTGGGTGCTGCTGTGACACTTCTTCACGTATATTTCTACTGCTTGTGTATGATAAGGCAAGCAGAGTAATGCAGTGGAATTAATGGAATCTATTCAGCCCTTTAGTATCTTCACCAAAATTACATCCAGTTACTGCATAGTGATTGGAGTTCCGTTCCTACAACATTTTACAACATTTAGGTATTTCATCTTTGAGTATGCCATCATTTACTCTACCTCTTGAATTTTTTATATGCTGATAAGCTTGTTGTTTAATGTGATGGCGATTGTCATCAAAATTGCAATAAGAATTTGCTCTCGATGTGAAAATCTACCATTGTCCTAAATAAATGTTTTTTAGTATTTTTTTTTTTTTTTTTTTGCCGTTTTCTGTGATGTTTTGTAGCCGAGTAATTTCCCATAAGTTTTTAGATCAATTTTTTAGATATGGATTTTATTTTGTGTAAGCCATCGTGTGGCATAAACTTGGATTACATACTTTGTGAGTGAACCAGACTCTGATGGTCAATCAATGCGAATAATAAAGGCGAATAATTTTATGGCACCGTAGTTGGAACATCTTGCGTAGGAAAAGTTTCTTGGGTTTCTATTCGCTAGTTCTTCTGAGCAATATCTTGATGAAATAACTTTGCAGATATCTATTAGGTATTTCTGGTATATGCTGAGTACCCTTTTCTTGATTTCAGGAAATAATGTTTAAAAATTACTCTCTATAGCTTCAAAAATTGAAATAAGAAGGGAATAAGCACGTGGACAAAGATTTTCTTGTTGGTCCGGCGCATCCCAGTGGGTTAGAATCTAATTTTTGCCAACGATTTTATCTAATAAAGAGTGCAGAGGAAATTAACTGGACTTGGAGGAGACATATGATCAATTGTAATGGTTCATTCTAAACATGCCCCTCGCAGAATGGATGACAATGACTAACAGAATTATCCGCCTTCAAATGAGCACTCACTGCCCATCAGGTCTCTACGTTCACTCAAAAAGTACTATGTTATCCAAGTTTGGCTCCAGAATAGTTTACAATCAAATGTAATCCACAGCTAAAGAAGGGATCTAAAAACTCATGGGAAATTGGCTACATAAAAACAACTTGGCTACTAAATAACACACAAAACGGAATAAAAAAAAATACTAAAAAACAGGTTATTTAGGACAATGGTTGCTTTGCATACGCAGAGGAAATTCTTATTTCAATGCTCTCTGACGATTGCCATCACATTAAACAGCTAGCTGCTCAGCACATAATAGTCGAAAGATGAGAGTAAATGGCATACGCAAATCGGAAATATCGACAATCATCTTTGAAGCGGATAATTATATAAATCTAACTCATTGGAAAAGTGTTGTGGTAACAGAACCTTTGATCAATATGCATTTATCGTGTGCAATCTTAGTGAAGATAATAGAAGACTGAATAGATTACATTAATATCATCCGCACTGCATTACACTGTTTGTCTTCTCTTGCATAAACAGTAGAAAAATACGTAAATGAGATCACAGCAGCAGCATTCAAAGTCTGTGGATCCAAAGAAAAGATGTACCAGATTGATACATAGAAAACTTATGCCAGTCTTTGATAAAAAAATCACAAACCAATGTATAAATAAAAAATTGAGTTTAGATGGTAGGGTGGTCGAGCTATGCACTGTTGTGACATGAAATGCAGCCACCTCCATGTGGTACCTCCTAGGTAGTTTTGAAAGCAACTATGTAAGAGCTGTATTCCAAACAACAATTAGTTGTATGACACAACTGAGTGAAAACGCCTTTTTTTCACCAAAAGTTGTCAGTTTCGTTCCAGTTATACAGAACAAAGATATAGTTTTATCGTTTAAATATGTTAAGTCATTAATAATAAAGGTTTAAATAACACTTTTAAATAATAACCATCTCAATAGAATTTTTTTTAATTTTTGAAAAAATGTCAAAATTTACCCAAAATTTCGACTTTTGGACCAAAAGCGCAGACTCAAACCATTTTTTCTCAGCGGTAATATTGCACACAGATGATGTACTAGTATAAAGGCAACTTTTGGCACCTACCCGTTTTTGATTTTAAAAAATTCATTTTTTTCGCTCCACCCTAATGTTAATACTTCCTGAAAAATGCAGCATGTCAGCCCCACCTGTTAGATATTTACACCAAAATCTAATTATCAACAACTTTGACAACTTCTAACTGACTCTGAAGTTTGATAAAAATCCGTGCATTAGTTTTTTAGATTACTATTTAGAGCTATTGCGTGAATTGTAAAAAATTCTGCATAGCAGCGCCACCTGTTGGGCGTACACCAAAACTAATTAGGACCAATTTATACCAGGAAGTAACTGAATCTGAAGCTTGATGAAAATTCGTGAATTTTTTCTTGAGTTAGAGCTATTGCGATAATCAGGAATAATGCAGCATAGCAGCGCCACCTGCTGGGCGATTTTCACCAAATTGTATTCAGCACCTAACTATATCCTGTACTAACTGAATCTGAAGTTTTATGAAAATCCGTGCTGTAGTTCCTGAGATTGCAGAAATCGTGAAAAATGCCGCATAGCAGCGCGACCTGTTGGGCGAGTTTCACCAAAAACTAATCAGAACCAGTTTATATCAAGGTCTAACTGAATGTAAAGTTTTGGGAAATTCCGTGCATTAGTTCTTGAGCTAGAGTGTCCACAAAATTTTTGTCGCATACAGACTCACAGAGTGACATGTGGACAGAGTGATAGACAGACTCACAGACAGACATTTTCTAAAATCCATCAAATCATGTTCAGGACATTCTAAACCGTATAAATACGTCGAAAAACAGAAAACGAAAATTTTCACGAATCCAATACTTTCTTCTTGTAAACATAGAAGAAAGTAAAAAAACATTAAAGTAATTTAATTAGCCGCCCTAAATTTTTCCTAAAAATATTTGTGGATGGCTAATAATCTTTAAATATGTGAGTCAATAGCCTTTAAAATTCTGCCAAGTTTGAACTTTCCACTTTCCACAATTTTCCGGAAAACGGCTGTGACAGATGGACAACATACACAGGAGTGATCTTATAATGGTTCCGTTTTTACTTTTTAAGTAACCCTCATAATAATAAAGAAATTTCTTTGTTATTTCAAACCTTTCTTGTCCGTATTCGAAAAAATATTTATATTATATACTTTTGCTGTCTAAGGGATATTCTCCGTTCCTTGTGGTTAAGGCTGTTCTCAACAGCTCTGCTCAACAAACGCAAAAAGGTTTTTATACATTTACAAATTCATTTTTTAACGGAAAGATATGAAATTGGAAAGCCTGGCCATGGAAGCGATTTGGAATTGAACTGTGTTTTCTATTTTTTGATCAATCAATTACCTGTTGAGTTATAAGCGATTTTGATCACGTGACACGGCATTTTTCTCCTCTTATTGACTGGATTTTCTTATTTCGTTCGGAAGTTCGGTTCAAAACGTCCACTTTGACGTTATTTTCCAAAAGATCTATTGCGTTTGCAAGAAAACGGAAAAAACAGCTCGATGACATAGTTTCTGAATAACAACACCTTCTAATTTCATGCGTTTCTGAACAAAAATGAATTAAAACTTATGTCAGAAAGTGACCCTTTGAATTTGAGAACAGCCTTAATGTACAGTCGTGGGGGAAAAAAAAACACCACCTATTAACAACTCTTCAATTAATCATAATAGAAAACATTACGTGAGCCAAACGATTGGAAATAAAATCGACTTTTAAATGATCCATGTAAAGTTTGCTTAGGGGGGCCATCTACAAATCAAAACCAGACCAAACTTTGCTTTTTTTCAGTGGCAATACCCAATTTTGACAATATATTTTAAATCTTCGGTTCAAACTATGCCTAGAAATGAAATTTCAAGTCATTTGAATGATAAGTTTTTGAATTATAAGTATTCAAAATTGAGAGCTTCTAATGTTAAATTATATTTTCATATTTTTATTAATATCTCCTGAAATCATGTTCCTAATATGATAATTTTTGTATGTGGTTATAATACTAAAAAACCCAAACATAAATACACTGAATTTGTAAATTCAGAAATTTTATAATATGAATTACGAATTATTAAATTAATATTCGAAGGAAATATGAATTGCAACCTACAATTTTTTTTGATAGATTTATATTTATTATGTCCTGCTTTATGCAAATTCTGAATTTCAAATTTTTCTTCCGAGTAGTTTTCGAAATATAAGTAAAGGAAAGTCAAAATGACGGTTTAAGGGGCCGTGATGTCCAGAAAAGCATAATTTGAAAAAAAATATATTTTATCCATTTTAATGAGACATTTGGTCTGGCAAGCCGAAACATATTAAGCGAGTGAAATGTTCATATTGGTAAAAAATAATACTGTAAAAAAAGTGACATAGTCATTCTGTAGCATTTCAACAATCGAGTACCGAACTTCACCTTGGATACAACCCCTAAAATAGGCTCGTTTTAAAATACTTAATCTCTCTGAAACTAATCGTACGTATTTCTTGAAAATTTGGATTTAGGTTAATTGAAGGGCGTAAAATTCATTTATTGTGTCAAACTTGGGTACTGCTAGTTAAAAAAAAAAACAACAAAGTTTGGGTTCATTTTGATATGTAGATGGCCCCTTAAGCAAATTTTATATACATGATTTAAAAGTTGATTTTATTTCCAATCGATTGGTAACAGTAGCTTTTTTCTATAATAATTAGTTGCAAAGCTAGTAGGGGCTAGGGGGTGTTTACTTTTTTTCCCGACGACTGTACATGTAATGAATGCTCTCTCTATCACTACTTTTCCTCAGTTATGTAAACACATTTCACTCATGTCGGGTCGACTGTTATTTTCCTCCGCATGTAAAATGTTTGGTCTTCATATATATAATTAATCAAGATCGTATTAAAATCGTATTCAAGTTCTAGTAAACAGAAATTTCATCATCTTCATGTGAAATACGCACACATTACAAAAATTGAGCATTATTAAATAATTCAGTATAATATTTTTCTTGCCACTTTAGATTACATTACCGAAGGCCTAGCAATGCAGTGCGCAATACCTAGATTTGGATAATTACGTTCCTGGAAGTGGATCGAATGAAGGAAGAGGTAAGTGATTATCTTACCTTTTATTCGCTATATGGAAATAAATTATTTTAGAAAATAAACGAGGTCTTCTTGGGAAACTCCGCGTTTGTTTTATAATAAAGTCTAAGAGCGTGTGACACATTCGTATATTTAAAATACCTATCTCCTTAAGAAATCAATATATATATTTTTTTTTTTTCTGTGTTTTCTTCTTAGAGGATGTCTCTTTTTAGGTGCGTTCGTAATTATATAAATATGTAGCACATATAGTCGTCGTTCGGCCCGTCTGTCCGTCCGTCCGCATACAACAGAGAAAAAACTACCTAACCGAATGGTCTGAAATTTTAAATATATAACTGTTGTAAAATTTTGTCGTGCCATTTCAAATTTTATGAAAATCGGATGTATAATTTAATTGCAGTGACAGTCAGAAGTTTTCCGCTACATTACGGCCAATGGAAAATAATTATTTCAAGTGCATTTTAATGATATTACAGCTTTTCGAACAGAATAAATTGATATGCACTTATAAAGTGCACTAAAATATACATTCAGTACAATATGCGGTGCAAAAAATATTTATAAAATTAGTTATAGTACGAACGCACCTCATTTGCCACGTTTGACGAGCAATTTCCGACTTGTTTTCCTAGTTGTCTAAATCTTTCTAAAATATATAGTACTTAATTTTATGTGCAGTGTTACAATCTTACTCACAGTTCGCCAGCTTTTAGGACATAAAATATTAAATGAAGCCTGTAGTTTAGAAATATTTTGAGAAGTAAGGAAAAAAATAAGCATTTTTAAGAAGAGAATAAAGAAAAAATAAGTTTAAAATATAAATTTTCTGAAGAGATTATTTTAAATATACGCCATTAGATTTAACATTAACGAGAAGAATTCGGAAATTGGCAAACTTACTTAACCTTTATAGCTGTTCTCAACTGCTCTGCTCAACAAGCACAAAATGTTTTGACACATTTACGAATTCATATTTTAATGGAAAGATATAAAATTGGAAGGCCTGACTATGGAAGCGATTTGGAAATGAACCGTGTTTTCCATATTTTGTTGAGTTATAAGCGATTTTGATCACATGACAAAGGCGTTTTTCACCCTTCCTTGAGTGTTTTTTCTTCTTTCACGCGGAAATCGGTTCAAAACGCCCACTTTTATACTATTTTCTGAAAAATCTATTGCGTTAGCAAAAAAAAAAAAAAAAAAACTGAAAACACAGTTCGATGACATAGTTTCTGAAACACAACACCTTCTAGTTTCATGCATTTCCGAAAAAAAAAAAAAAAAAAAAAAAAAAAAAAAAAACTTATGTCATTAAGTTCTCCTTTTGGATTTGAGAACAGCCTTAACTGATGTTACCAGTCTCACAGACCACTGCTTTTTTCAATTTTTATAGTTTAACTTCTAACTTCCAGTTTAATTACTAACACCACTGAAATTTTGTTTCGTTTCGAACTTAAGGCTGTTTTCAAATCCGAAAGGACAACTTTGTGACGTAAGTTTAATTTTTTTTTTTTTTTTTGGTCGGAAATGCATGAAACTAGCAGGTGTTGTCGTTCAAAACTATGTAATCGAGCTGGTTTTTTTTTTTTTCGTTTTTTTTTGCAAACGCAATAGACCTTTCAGAAAATAGTGTCAAAGTTGACATTTTGAACCGAAGTTCCCGAAGAAAGCAGAAAAACCTGTCAGCGGAGGGAGAAAAATATCTTTGTCACTCGATAAATATCGCTTCTAACTCAATAGGTAATTTATTTATCAAAAAATGGAAAACACAGTTCGATTCCAAATCGCTTCCATAGTCAGGCCTTCCAATTTTATATCTTTCCGTTAAAAAAGGAATTTGTAAATGTGTCAAAACGTTTTGCGCTTGTTGAGCAGAGCAGTTGAGAACAGCTTTAATAAGTACTATCACCAGAGACTTTTGAATAGGTGAATTTTAATTACAACAGTCCTGTACAAAAAATTTAGTACAAAAACACCATTCTATGACTTAATCGTGCCTTTTATTCATCTTTCGATGGGGCGGTCTGACAGACCGCTTCACAGTAATATGTCAATTTCTGTCACATCAACTAAAGATTAAGTACAGATTACACACCATAAGCTTAAATAAAACTTACCTGTTTTGTCATAACACGCAGCAAGGTTTAAAGCACTGGATAAATTATTTGATCAATAATCCTTGGGGCCTACACATTATAGCGACGTATGTTATAACACTATATTTCCATTATAAGGAACTTACACAGTATAGATTTTACTAAAACCGCATTGCGAAAGTTTACAGGGTTTCATTGAGACAATATTAACCTTTCTTTTATCATCATCACCTCGGTTAAGGTACTTAGCAAGTGACATTTGAGACATGTTGCTTATTTTCTCACCAGTAATATGGGTTTTCAAGATAACGTTATCGCCAAGGAAATTGGAAATAACGCTCTGGACGCCTGCTCTTATTCAGCTATTCCATTTTACGAGCTGTGGTAGAAAAAACATTAATATCATGCTAAAACAACAAATATGATAACAGAAGAATTTTTTTTTCCTTCTAAAAATATTCCAAAGTACAATGTCATTTTTTTAAAAATGAAATTTTGATAGCATCTATTGTTTTTAGACAAACCTTCAGAATGAGACTTCAGTCTGTTGAGGAAACTTTTTAAGGCTGTTCTGAAATCCAACTTTATGACATAAGTTTCAATTCATTTTTGTTCGAAAACGCACGAAACTGGCAGATTTTAGTCAGAAAGTATGTAATCGGAAGACATTTCCCGTTTTTAGGGTTTCGTTCATCTGACGAAACCCTATTCTTCTCACTCCTCTGTCTGTCTGTCACAGAGCCCGTTCTCAGAAACTATATATGGTGGAGAATTGAAATTTTGGATACTTATATCTGAACACTTCACATCAAATGACAAATCATAAAATTTTTAAAAAGTCTTATATTTATCCGTCTAGGTTCTAACTTGTGTATTTTAAGCTTTTTTTTCTAACTAAGCTCCTAATTAAGTTGAAGACTTGAAATTTCGAATACTTATAGCTGAACACTTGCGATCACACGGCAAATCATAAAAAATTGAAAGTCTTATATTTACCCCCCCCCCCCGGTCTCTAACTTGTGTATTTTAAGGGTGTTCTCAAACCCAAAAGGGCAACTTTCTGACATAAGTTTTAATTTATTTTAGTTCGAAAATGCATGAAACTAGCTGGTGGTGTTGTTCCGAAACTATGTAATCGAACTGTTTTTTTCCATTTTTTTGCAAACGCAATAGATCTTTCAGAAAATAGCGTCAAAGTGGATGTTTTGAACCGAAGTTCCCGAAGAAAGCAGAAAAACCAGTCAGCGATGGGAGAAAAGGTGCTTGTCACGTGATCAAAATCGCTTATAACTCAATAGGTAATTGATGGATCAAAAAATGGAAAACACAATTCAATTCCAAATCGCTTCCATGGCCAGGCTTTCCAATTTTATATCTTTCCGTTACAAAATGAATGTGTAAATATGTCAAAACGTTTTGCGCTTGTTGAGCAGAGCTGTTAAGAACAGCCTTAAGTAATTTTTCTAACCTGCACCCTTTTTACCCGGGGGGGGGGGGCACTTTTCTAACTTTTTCCGACACCCCTTTGACTACTCTTCCATATTATGCACCATAGCCTTACATATTTTAGTTCCACTTTTTACCGCCGGGGAGCGCCTAACTATCTCGGCTGCTATGGACCCGATCCCTTCGACTAATATATCTACGGATAGGTTGTAAAACGGAGTTTCGTTCGGATAGAGGTTTGTTTAGAATAGAGTGCGCCCCGTGGTTGTGAAATGTGGAACTAACAGATTTTGCAAAAGGATAAAATGTTTTGAAAGGAATATTAAACGAAACCCTCTGATTCTGTAATCACACTTACCCACTTGTTTTTTGTAAATTCAATAGATAGTCTAGTAAATACTGTCAACGTTGGCGTTTTGAAACGAATTTTCGAACAAAAGTTGAAAACAATTAAAAACAGAAATTCTGCTTTTTCAGAATTTAGTGTCAAAATCAAGTCAAAAATTTAGTGTAAAAAATATATGTATATATAAATAGTACAAAACCTATTTCAATTTTAAGGCTTAAAGAACACAGTTTTATTTTATGTAAAATGACGTCATTTGCATCCGCTTAAGAATTCCACATTTACGATCCACTCTTAAACATCTACAGTAGGGATACACAACCTGTGGCCCGCTTGCCAAAAGTGGCCCGCGATGGGTTAATGTGGCCCGCGAATTTCGTCAAATTATAACTGGCAAAAATCGCAATTTTTGACCATAGGTTGCAGGAAAAAATCGCGAATTTCGTCAATTTGCCGCTGAAAACAATTGCAAATTTCGTTAGTCAGTTAAAAATCGTGAATTTCATTAATCACCCGGCCGATACCATTTGTATCAATATAGGAAATTCACGAGTTGCTAATTTCGTCAGTCTGTAGTAAAATATCTCGAATTTTATCGATCGGGCGCGAAAAAATTGCGTGTTTCGTCGATCGCGCACGGAAAAGTCGTGAATTTTGTTGATCGAGCACGGGAAGATCGCGAGTTTCCTCAGTTTGTCGCGAGAAAAGTCGCGAATTTCGCCAATTTGCTGCGGGAAATTGCAAATTTTGTCAGTCATTTAAGATATGGGAATTTCGTTGACTGGACGCGAAAAAAATCGCGAATTTCGTCGAACTGGAACGGAAAAATCGCAAATTTCGTTGATTGGAGACGGGAAAATCGCGAGTTTCGTCAGTTTATCGGGGGAAATGTCGTGAATTTCGAAAGTTGACCGAGGGAAAAAAATTTAATTTTCGTCAGTCAGTTAAGAATCGCGAATTTTGTCGCTCAGGCGCGGAAAAATCGCGAATTTTGTTGATCGGTCACGGAAAAATCGCGAATATCGTTGATCTGGAGCGGGAAAATTACGAATTTTGTCGATGAAGCTCGAAAAAATTGAAAATTTCGTTGATCGGCTTCGGAAAAATTGCGAGTTTCGCCAGTTTATCGCGAGAAAAAAGTAGCGAATTTTGCCAGTTTGCCAATGGAAATTTTTTCTAATTTCGTCAGTCAGTTAAAAATCGCGAATTTCGCAGACTGGTCGCAGAAAAATTGTGAATTTCGTCGACCGGGCACGAAAAAATCGCGAGTTCTGCCGATCGGGCGCGGAAAAACCGCAAATTTTGTCGACCGAGCGCGGAAAAATTGCGAATTTTGTCGATTCAGTGCGAAAAAATTGCAAATTTCGTCGTTCGGCTACAGTAAAATCGCGAGTTTCGGCAGTTTACCGCTAGAAGAAGTCGTGAATTTCGACAATTCGCTGTGGGAAAAAATTGGAAATTTCGTCAGTTAGGAATCACGAATTTAGTTGACTGGGCGCGGAAAAATCGAGAATTCAGGGCGTGGAAAAATCGCGAATTTCGTTGATAAGGTGAGGAAATATCGCGAATTTTGTCGTTCAGGCGCGGGAAAATCTAACATTTCGTTGATCGGCTGCAGAAAAATTGCGAGTTTCGTTAATTTAACTTCGTTCATAAAGTTTACATTTTTTTTTTGGCACCAATTGCCTATGTTTGCTTTTTAGCATTCTTAATGAAGCAAAATTTGCTCCCCCGAATAAAGTCAAAAAGTATTTTCACTCCTTGAAAATAATCCTTGCTATATCTCTGTTATATATACAAACATAAACTGTTGATATATCCTTGCCAACTGAATTGGGTATGTTGACTGGTAAGGGGAACCTAAAGGTGTAAAACTGCCACACCTCTGAAACCATGCTTTTTGTAGGCCACAGATCCCCCCACCTCCCCGAAATAGAACTTTTTCTGTGTTACTGATGTGGCCCTCGACAACCCATATATTTTGTAAGTGGCGCTTCTCTTAAAAAGGTTGTGCACCCCTAATCTACAGTAAAGCAATCTATCGCAAAATAATACACAAATGGAGCAAAAAGATGCCGGCATTAAAAAAACTCGTAAAGAAAAAAAAAAAAAAAAAAAAAAAAGGCTCTCTAATGATTCATAGGCCTTTATTTGTTTGTAACATTAACCCCCTAGTGCATGATTTTTTTTATTTTTCCTTTAAAAATATATATTTGATTCCTTATTGGACATACATTAAAGAAAAAATACTAAAAAAAATATCACCTTTATATTTTTCCATATTTTGGATTTTTTTAAATGGTTGCCAAATGGCAACACCATGCATTAAGCGTCTTCTAAGCATATTCTACGATATTTCTCTGGTCTTTTTTCTGTTAATTGTCGGGTGGCATTTTGCAGCACGGAGTACTATTTTTTCTTATTATTCCAAGGCACGAAATTACTTTTGATTTTAAAAGCGTCATTATGTTCACTGCTGTTTAATAGTTATCGAAATACAGTTCATGATTTACAGGTTCAACAACTGGATGAGTTAGTCTAGCATTGACTCAAATACTAACCTCCAAGTTATGTCCACCTGGCAGACTGGCTGTATTTTTTTTTCGCAATAAATATCAAAATTGTACGCAAGTCTTGATACTCCTGCGAAAAATAACAATTTAAAACCACATTTATGGTAGTTTGTTATTTTTTGTTTGTGGGGGGAGGGGGGGATATACTGCTTCATATGGTGACGAGCCTTTGGCGTACTTATTTGATCATAAACACAGAGAGATTTTTTGATGGCAATGGAAAATAATTTCAATTCAGGGTACCGACTATTGGTCTCAACTTGAATAACTTATATTTCCCATTAGGCAATGTACACAGTAAAAAATTTTGGTCAAAAATTATGGTACATATACTGGCAACTTTGTGACCAGTACATATACCGTAATTTAACTGGACGGTATATGTACCGTAAAATATTTAAAGTATGTGTACCGCAAAAAAACTTTCATACAGCATATATACCGTACGTTAAATATACAGTATATATACCGTAAAAACCATTTATACAGCATATATACCATAGATTAAATATACAGTATATGTACCGTAAAAAATATTTATGCAGTATATATACCATAAATTAAATGTGTGGTATATGTACCGTAAAAGTGTTTGTAATCAGTATATGTACTGTAAATGAAATGTATGGTATATATACCGTAAAAGTACAGGATGACCCCCCCCCCCCCAAAAAAAAAAAAAAAAAAGCTCCCACAATTGACAGGATAAAAAAAAGGACTGCAGGGAGAAATTTGTTTGTTCAAAAATATACAATAGGTATGACGAGAGTTTAAAATGACAATCTTTCAGAAATGGTGTCTGGTAAGTGTTGTCCATTGCGAGCAATACACAATTCAAGACAATGTCTGAAATCTATCACCACTGATGCTTCGTCTTGTGGAATAGCTGCCACTTCTACCTGAATATTAGTCTCTTGGGATCAGAAAGAGCATAGGTTTTATGCCTCAAGAGTAATTCAAGCAGAGGTAGCAGCTTCTGCAAGACATGATATGTCAGATGATGATAGATTTCAGACATCGTCTTGAATTGTATATTGTTCGCAATGGACAACACTATTAAACATAATTTCTAAAACACAGTCATTTTAAACTCTTGTCATACCCATTGTATATTTTAAAACAAACAAGTTTCTCTCTCCAATCCTTTTTGTTTTATATTATCCTGTCAAATGTGGGAGATTCTTATGGGTTATTCTGTAGTCAGAATCATATATACAGGGAAAGTACAAAGTCTTACACTTATTTTTTATCAACCTGTACATTGATGCAGCCAAAACATAAAATTTTTACTTCTCTTTTTGAGGGATTCTGTAGTGAATAAGTTATCAAATTTTTGTCCCTTTTATTATTTGACTAATTATAATTATAAAAACTAAACATCTACATATGTCGCCAAGGGCGTGAAGAGGATAAAAATTACATTTTCAACGAATAAAGAAAAATTAGTAATTGGCCAAAATTTTATAATTTCTTCCGAGATTCTTGTTACGTACTTGGAAATTAGAATTTTTTTTTTTTTCCTCAACATACAAATCTAAATTTTCTTTCTTTCAGTTAAATGTTTAAAACTGCCACTGTTTAGCAAATCGCCACTTATATGATTTTTTTTAAATGGAAAAATGGGTGTTTAATTATTCTTGCAAAACTTAATGTACAGTTTAAAATTTAGAATATTAATAATAGGTTTTAGCATAAGTTTTTAGCTGAATGAGTTAATATTTAGATTTCTGGTTGATATAGAAAAATACACAAATTATATCAAGGTTTTTTAAAACAAGCTCTATCCGATAAAAAATTTCTAAATGTCTACAAATTCAAAAACTCTGTGTTATTTGTTTCTTTTAACAAACAATGCATCTGTATAAAAATTAAACAATTTCTAAATATTCACATCTTATTCTATAAATGACACAATTAGTTGTAGCACAACCATCTATTATTTAAAAACTAATCAAATTCTGCTGTTTTTAATAGCTTTTCCCTCCTGAAATTTTGCAATCAATCTACTGAAAACCCTAAAAGTAATGTTACTTTAAATTTAGAAAAGTAATTTGTAAGAAAAAAATGTCAAAAGTGTATTGGATAATATTTAATCCACAGGAAAATGAAAGATGTAATAAGTATATCTTAAATATTTTGGATTTCTATAAGTTAAGCTTTAAATATTTATTTAAAAAAATTAAGTTTTAGAAATTTAAGAAATATTTAATTTTTGTTTCTGCATTTTTGTTGAGAATGAAACATCGATGTTCTTTAATGCAGGTGCCCATAACTTTTGCAATATCAATTTATTATCTATCTGATTTTTTTTTAATCCTTTGTACTTCTGTGTCGAGTCTGACTCGACATGATCTTTTTAAGCTAAATGCTGCTATAAAAAGTGATAAAATATCTTTATTTAGATTGACGAACGTTTCATCGCACAAATGGTAACATTTTCAAAATCATTCATGATAGAAATGTTTTCACAAAATTTAAAACAATAACTTGGTAAACAATGTCATGAGACATCATGCATATGCAAACATTAAATTAAATAGGATTATTTTATGTTTGCACTGATTTTCATTATGCATGATGTCTCTTGACATTGTTAACCAAGTTATTGTTTTTAAATTTTGTGAAAATATTTCTATCATGAATGATTTTGAAAATGAGAGGGGAAGTTTTAAAGGTCACAAACTGTTAAATAAAATACAATTTTCTATAGCAAAAATAAAAATTCATATTTCTTAAAATCACCAAAGAATATTTCTTTTATTAAAAATAGCTTAAAAAAGCAGTAAAAATATCATTGCATATGGTATTTAGAAAAAAAAAAAAAAAAACATTTAAAGCTGTCGTTAAATTCAAAGGAGCTAATTTCTGACATTTTTTTTTTATCAATCTTCGTTCAGAAATGCATGAAATTTGCAATGTATAATTTTTAATTCAGAAACTATAATTGAAAGATATCTTTTTTTTTTTTTTTTTTTTTGTAAATGCATAACATCTTTCAGAAAATACTATTAGAACCTTTCAGCCGAATTCTCCACGCAGGTCAAGAAAAGTGAAGAAAATTGGTTGTCCTGAGCAAAATTGCTTTTAAGTCAAAAGGTAATTTATCAAAAAATGGAAAATTTATTTTCATTCCAAATCACTAAATAGTCAGGGCAGCAAACTTTATACCTTCATGTTTAAAAATGAGTTTAAAATTGTGTCACAGTTTTACGTTGTTAGGCAGGGTATTTGAGAACCATATTAAAGTTCAAGCATAAATATTTTAGAACATTTAGAAAATAAATTGATTTCATTATGATTTACAAATATTTAAAACAAGCAATTAAAATATAGAAAGATATTTATTACAACAATTAAATTACATTAATATACACAGTTCTAATATTTATGTATACAATGTTTTCTTTTCAATTTACTAATATATACAAAATTCCAGAAGTTTTGGCCATCTTACAGCATTATCTCTGCCAATTGATTTGCTCTGTAGTTTATTCCACACACAGGGTTGATCAACTTAAGTACCTTAAAGAAAAAGAGTGGTTCATTCAACATGGATATAAGCACTAAAATAAATTTTCGAAGAAAATACAAAAGTGACTTGTAGAAAAGGTTACATAAAATCATCTTAAAAGGATATTTCAGTCACACCAAGAAAAAGGAGGTTAATGTTAATCTTACGGGGCATTATTTTCAAATTTCTCGCTTTGATTTTAATATTTCTCAATGATTTTTTTTTATTTATTTATTTAGTATAGATGAGGGTGATCTACAACTGTGCTAGCTTTTATTTTTCTGATTTTGGTTATAGTTTTTTTAATATTAGGATAATTTCAAATTCAGAAGCGGTTTCGAAAGTAAAAATTAGCCCAGTTGTAGATAGTCTCCAGCTATCCTATGCAAAAAAATCATTTAAAAATATTAAAATTCAAACAAGATATTTGAAAATAATGCTCCCATAGACTTAACATTAGCGTTTTCATTTTTCCCTGTGACTAGTGTGGCCAAGAACCTACGCTAGTCACGCGGATAAATGCAAACATTAATGTTAAACCTATGGGAAAAGTCTTTACAGATTTCTCACTTGTATTTGAATACTTTTATATTATTTTTTTTGCATGCAATACCTGAAGTCGATACCTGTTGTTGTGTGTATGTACTTTTTTCAACTTTTGTAGCAATTTCTGTATACGAGAATAGTTTCCCTTTCAAAACCACTTCCAAAAGTAGAAGTATCCGCATATCAAAAAACTGTAAAAAACATCGAAAAAGTAGAAATGCACAATAAATGTTAACCTCAGGTACCCTGTCCCCCCCCCCCAAAAAAAAAGAAAAAGAGAGAGAGAGAGAGAGAATCATTTAAAAATATTAAAAATAGGAACAAGAAATCTGTAAGGAACGCTGCCATAGGATTAACATTAGTTCGAGCATTTCTTAGTTTAGGCTCTTAAGGCTTAATTATTTTGCATGCGATACCTGAAGTCAATACCTATTGTTGTGTGTATGTACTTTTTCAAATTTCGTAGCAATTTCTGTATATGAGAATAGTTTCACTTGCAGAACCACTTCCAAAAGTAGAAGCATATAAAACAACTGTAACAAACATCGAAAAAGTAGAAATGCACAATAAACGTTAACCTCAGGTACCCTGTGCCCCCCCCCCCCCCCAAACACAGAAAAAAAGAAAAAGAGAATCATTTAAAAGCATTCAAATGGGAACAAGAAATCTGTAAAGATTGCTGCCATAGCATTAACATTAGCTTGAACATTTCTTTCTGTGCCTAGTTTAAGCTCTTAAGGCTATGTGTTTAAACAAAAATGGAAATGTCAGAGCTGAAATCATTAATTTTATACATTCTCTCAACAAAGCTCACTTATTTTTACTATTGATACAACTTTTACAGAGTAATTTCAAATCATTGAAACAGTTAATGATTTCTTTTTCACTCGCTTCATCTTATAATTTATAAATGGACCTGTTTAAACTGTACATCACCTTCATATTTAATGGAGTTTCTGAAGTATGTTAAAGATGCAGAGAAGACCTTTTAAATCCCATGCAAGTATGTTTAGGAATATTAATTGGCCTACATTCTTTGCTAACAGGTGACAATGTGCAGCTTTCAGCATATCTGTTATCAAATTACTTTGAAATAAATACTATTAATTGAATGCATTGTCCATCATACTCACAAGATTAAATGTAACCGAGCTTGTACAGTCGAACTTCGTTAACATGAACCTCAAGGGGAATCAAAAATTTGTTCACGTTAACATGTAATTCATGTTATCAGTATCAAATCTTTGTATTCGTTTTTATAGGGGACTGTGAGAATAATTTATGTTAAAAGTAATTCATGTTAAGCGTGTTCATGTTAACGAGGTTCAACTGCATAGATTACATTAGGTCACAAAAATATAGAATGCTAACTGCTCCTGGCTGTCACAAAACATATGCAATAATGGGATACAAACTTTGTATATAACTTTGAGAAAACAGATTTTTATAAATTATCGATCAGATTTTCTAATAAACTCTAGGCCATTTTATTTACTACATGGGAATTAGTCTAAACTTTTGTCAGTACAAACTTTTATAAGTCAGCCTGTTAAAGGTTTTCTTTCTAGTGAGCTCATTTTATTTACAAATTACACATTTCAAATAATACACAGAAACAAAAAATAAGGAATTTACTTATTATAGAATATAATTATAAGATTATTTAATAAATGGAATCTTGTGAAAGCTCTCTTTTAACTCTTTGAAGGTTGGTGAGATACTTTGCTAAAAAGGTCACTTAAAATTGCATTTACAAATCTATATTGCACATGCAGATCTGAAAATTTGGAAGAAGACCAATGAAAGCAGTTCTGATGCATAAAACTCAGATTTTCAATTTTTTTTTTTTTCAAAATTCACCGAGATACAAGTTAAAAACCATAATGATTATTAAAAGATGGTACACTGCCTTAGCTGTCTGGTCCAAAACTGCATTTCAGAGTTTCTTTAAGGCTCTTTTTCAAATCTAACAGAGCTTATTTCTGATGTATTCTTGTAATTCTTTTTTTTTCCAGAAATGCATGAAAGTGGCAGATGTTTTTATTCAAAAGCTATGCGATCAAAAGATGTTTTCCCTTTTTTGGTAAAGGCAAAAAATAATTCAGAAATACTGTCAAAGTTGCCTTTTAAGGAGAATTTCCAAGCTTGGTATTGCAAGAGAGAAAAAAGAAAAAGCAGTTGTCACACAACTAAAATTGCTTATAACTGATAAGTAATTTGTTTATAAAAAAATGGAAAACTCATTTCAATTCCAAATCACTCCAATAGTCAAGCCTGCTAATTTTATACCTTTATGCTTAAAAATGAACTACAAAATGTGTCGGAAAGTTTTGTGTTGTTGAGCAGGAACCAAAAGCAAAAGGAAAAGCAGCTCGGGAAAACATTCTGTATTTTGAAGCAGCCATATCAGATTTTAAAATATACATATAAGGACAAAAATACCCATTTACTTTGGGAATTTCCTGGTCCCAGTTGGGTTATTTGTTTTAAAAGTATTAATATTTATTATTTCAAAGAAATGTACTATGAATGCTGATTTTGAGGGTCCTTCCCAGCAGGGTTGGCAGGTTTTTGACACATGTCAGTTTTTGACGGTTTAAACTGCAGTTTAAACCGTCATGTCAAAAACCCCTTGTAAAAAACCTCAAATACTTACAGTGATCTGTAAAATTTCACATTAAATGTCACACATTAGATGTAATATTTAAGATTCACTATTACTGTAATTGTATAATTAGTATATAGTATTAGTAATAATTGCAGGATTGGCAGGTTTTTGACATGTATCAGTTTATGTCAGGTTTAAACCATAGTTTAAACCGTCATGTCAAAAACCTTAAATACTAAATTGATCTGTAAAAATTCAAATTAAATGTCACACATGACAACATTACATGTAATATTTTAAATTCACTCTAACTGTATATCAGTAATTAGTACATAGTAAAGTATTATTGTTAAGTACAACTTTTTAACAGGGTAATATTTAATTTTTTTTTTTTTTTTTTTTTTTGTAAAATTGTGTTTTTTTAAAAAGTAGACATCAAGCTCACCTGAGCTGTACATTTTTTCTCTTACTTAAAATCGTTTTAATTTCGCTTACTTTTGAGAGCTTAAAGCATTAGCTAGCTTTTTTTATGGGAACAAAAAAAACAAACTTAGAAAAGTGTAGATTTTTTTGTATATATAACAAGATAATGTGCATCAACTTTATTCTAGTCTAGGCAATAACCATTCCATTCAAAATTGAAATTGGATTATTAATTTTAAACATTTACAAAATAAGAGAAGTAATTAAAAAAAAAAAAAGGTTTAAAGTCAATCTTTTTAAAACATGCTTTCTTTCAATATATAAAAATGTTTTCGATTTTAAAACTGAACAAAATTGGCTTGGTCATCTAAAAGAAAATTCCTGTAAGCCCATATTGAAAAAGTGCATAATAGAAGGGATCAAATCATGAAACCATACCACTGTTTGGCTTACACTTTGCATCCCAACCATCAGGGGCAAGGGTTGACTGCTGTGTCAGTTGATTCAGCTCGCACTTGAGCTACGGAGAGAGTTTATGGATGCTTACCCATACTGATTGTGTATGAAGCTAAAGAATCCCCTTTCCCGTCTTCTTATTTCAGTGCTATAGGGAGGACTCCATTGTTTGGTGGAAAGGTATCATTAAATGCAACAGCTTTTTGAGCCTGCTTCAAAACTTGCTTATCTAGCAATACTTTTGCTATCAAGTCCTACTAGCTCAGCATCAATTAAGAGACAGACTATTTTCTAACGTTTCATACACTCTAAACTCAAAAATCTTTTGGGTGTAAATAAATGTGCTAAACACGTGGTGTGCTGCAGCATGCTGCGGGGTAAAATTGATTCGGATTATTTAATTGTACAAAATTATTTTCTTCTGGTTGAAAAATCAAAAAAAAAAAAATTTATTGCAAATAATATATTTTTTAAATTATTAAATTTTAATAAAAGATCACATAAGCCATTGACTTATTTAATATTTATCAATTGTTAAAATGTTTTAGCGTGTTGCATGTATTTGGCAGTTTTCGACAGTTTAAACCACTTTATGACAGTTTAAACCAGTTTTTGACGCTTGTCATGTCAAAAACCCAACCCTGCTTCCCAGAAGTCTGCATCCATGTTCTCCAATTGAAAATAAAAAAAATTATCCTGTTATCCCTGAAGTGTTTTTTCATTTCCAGTGATAAATATATTTACTATTTAAAATATATATAAACACATAATTAGTGCCGGTAGTTGATTTTCACCCCCCCCCCCCCCCCTCTGTTGTAACCTTTCGGAAAATTCGCTGTGAGTTTGATTTTTTTTTTTTTTTTTTACTCAGAATGACTCCTGGTATTAATCAGTAAGAATGCTGTTTATTTTAACACTCAATGTTTGTACATAAGAAAATGTAACACGCTACTCAAGCAGACAATTTTCATCTCACAAAATTGCTGTCGCAGACACAACCATAACTTTATGCTACTGGGTCCAACATTAAAAATTAGTAAGAGTGAGATTTAGTCAAAAAATTCTTTAATAGAAGAAATGGCCTATTAGCTTGTTAAATGATTAAGAATTAGCAAAATCCTTAATACCCTTTAAAGGAAACTGACTATCGAATTGGTTAGCATAAAAGTTATTGGTTTTATGATTACCTAATAATATTTTAAAATTTTGCACAAATTGGAACAAAAGAAAGGGGGAGGGTATTTTATTTAGTTCAAAATATACTGTAAATTCTGATTTTTTTTAACTGCATCTGCCTGTTGGTTTATATTTCCAGACTCTGATTAAAATACATCAGAACGAGTTATATTTAACCTAGGCAGTTATCCTTATAGTAGCAGAAACTCTCTCTTTTTACTAATAACTCAAAAATGTGCATATATTTTTTAGCTTAAATTAACCATTTTTAACTGAGAACATAATTTTAAGATGAAACATTGGAATAAAAAACTTCCCCCTCCCATACAATACACAGTACTAAAATATGCAATACTTATTACAACATATTTTGACCAAATTAAAAAAAAAAAAACAAATCAGCAAGAACTTTGTAAAAAAAAAAAAAAAAAAAAAAAAAATCAAGTTATTTAAATCATGTTGCTAAAAACACAAAGCTAAACACACTTTTAGCAAAATTTCAAACGCTAATAAAGTGGAAAATATGTTACAAATTGACAACACTATTGATGAGAAAAAAAAGCCATATGTCATCTTGTGAATTATTTGCCTTCTGATATACCCCTCCTCCTCCTGCAGAGAAAGGTGGATTTCTCTAAGGAAGGGAACACCCCCAAAGGCCTATGAAAAAAGCAATTATATAATTCATTCTCTAATATCTGTATCCAGTTGTACTGGGAATTTATAAATTACTATTAAAAATTATTCAAACAACTCAAACAGCTAAAGTCCTATGAGGAATATAGGTGCAGATTCCCAAAATCAGTATTGCACTAGTGGCTGCTAAACAAAAAAAAAAAAAAAAATCCAGTGGCCACATTGTGAAACAAACACATACAAACAGCATTTATATGCAGAAAACTAAACAAAAAAAACTAAGGAATTAAAAAAATGAAAAATAATTGAACACACGTACAATAACATACAGACTAATTACTTCAAATGTGTATATTTAATTAAGCATAAAATTCTTGAAATTTGTATATTAAGTATAATATAAATTTTAAACTATATACTGTCAGAAGATAAAGTTGAGTGAGATATGTAGAAAATAAGCAAAAAGGATAGTGGGAAATATCAGGAAAAGAATATTTCTTAATTTGACATTGTCATACAAAAAATTGAGAATGTGTTCCATTATTTTACACTATAAAAATCAAAATAGACTTCAGTCATTTGTTTTGCTATAAGGAGAGATTATCTTAAAAAATAAAATAAAATAAAAATAAATATATATGGCGACTTATAAAGTGCAAAATTAACACTAGCCACCAGCCCACTAAATGAGAAAAAAGTGGCTATTAAAAAATTGTCACTGGCCACCTTATGATCACTTTCCTACAAGGACAGACTAAATTTTTTTTCCATTTTATTAAGGATTGTACTTTTTTTGTTTGCATTATGTTTATATAAACACATTAATATGGGCTATTTAATTTTAGCTTAATACTAATAAAAATTTTAACAAAAGTTAAAAAAGTGGCCACTTATAAAACTCGTATTACTGGCCACTAATGAAATTTCAATTTCTCAGTTCTGCCCTTTAACGACTTAGGCGGTGAAAGTTAGTGGTCACAGCAAACAATTTAGTTGCCTTGTGGCATCTGGTGACAGTGAATCTGCACTTATAATGAGGAGCAGGGAATCATGATTTTTCTTCTTTATATATATATATATATATATATATATATATATATATATAAAGGATTATTCAGGGGGGAGGGTTTAAAAAGTTTTTTAACAATTTCTAACTGGAAATAAAAAGTACATTTAACAATGATAATAATGAGCCCCTTATTTTATCTAAATTATATGTGAATTAAATGCATCTACAGATAAAATTATACTATTAAGTATTTAGTAATAAGCAAAAGCCATTTATTTTATTATTAGCATTATGGTGTTTGAAATATTACACAGAATACATCAAGCTGTTAATTAAAAAAAAGTGATAAAATATCAATTTTAATTTGTGTTTAATTTTATTTATTTATGAAATTTAAAAAAAGAAATTATGATCAGTATATGTGTAATTAAAAAAAAAAAAAAAAAAAAAAAGATAATCAGTGAAATCCACTATTCGTTAAAATCACTATTTATATAACCATGTAGCGAGTTCGGTAGCAAAAAGTTCAAGAATGGAGACTAGCGTCACAGATTTTCTTTTCTCTTTTGCAGATTATTTTTCCATCAAACCATAACTTACTTAATGCAAAAACTTAAGTTTCTCTTTAATAAATGTGAATAAAACACATAAAAACGTTACAGGTAAGTGTTTAATTAACGCTGCAATTGCAAAAAATTTACCTGCAGATTATTTTCTGTCTCTGTAGTAACTCCCGCAGACACTTTGAGAATTTTCTGCAACTGTGGCAGCGAGTGCATATGATAGTTCAGGTCTACTCCATCACCATACTTCAAAGATGAAATTGGGTAGCCATATTCCTCCTCCATTCCAAATTTTCTGTTATTGGAAATTAAATACATATTATTCTTAAGGACTGAAATATACCAAATGAAAAAAAAAAAAAGTCTTTATACAAGCATACTTGGACATTTTCAAAAAACTGATTTCAGACAGAAAACCCTGCACCCTTGACTACATTCTGGATATTTTTATTTATTGGATATTTTCCATTAAACCAATGCCATTATCGCCAAGCAATATAGTTGGTACCAATCGGAAAGTTTGAAAAAAAAAAAAAAAAAAAAAACTAACGTTGTTAAGGTAAAAGTGATAGTGATCACTTAAACATAACATTTGAAAATTATACACTTTCACAAACTGTTTTATTGTATCAATCAAAATTATACACTTTTAAAACAAAAGAACAAATAAACATTATACAAAAATTAAAAATAAAGCACATATAAAAATCAAGAATTAAACTATAAATTTCTCTTAACATTGCAGTAAACATTTAATTTTTGGAATAAAAACATCTCCATATTGCTGTGATAAGATTGTAAATAATGATTAATTGTGCTTTTAGTATACACCATTTTGTGATACTCCCATAATCTCTAAACAGAAACTATCTAACATGATCTCCAGTTTGGGGTCAATAAAATTATACAGTAAAACCTCCACTCAATGATTCCTTTTTTTTTTAAAAAATAATCTGATATACTGACTCATAACTTACTTTAAAAATTTGTCTGCACAATGTAAATAATTCTGCGTATTATTTTTTTAATAACCTAATTTTATGATATGATTTTCTATACTTAGATGCTAAATTTAATTGAAGCTTACTTTTGCAATTTAAAAAAAAATAAATTCACATAAAAAAAAAAAAACTAAATAAATTCATATAAGCAGCATAAAAATTCATCATGTTTGTCAGTACCATGCAGGGTTGGCATGGTTTAAACCAAATGGCTTTTTTAGAACAAATCTAATGTAATATTTAATGGTGTTTTTTAGTTTGCCTGTGTTTTAAATTATTTATAGAAATAATTTCTACTTTTAATATTTTATCTAAGCAGTCTACATGAGACATAATGAGTTTAGGTCATGTTTGTGTGGATGAAGGATGAAAATTAGAATGTGTTGATGCACCGAGAGAGTTATCATGAAACATGTCAAAATTAACAGGGATAAAACATTCAGTATTTAGCATAAAATATTATCAATTAAAAAATACAGATTATTTACGGCAGATAATAACATAATACAATGACTTAAGATTTTGGCCAAGTAGTAAAAGAAAATTTTCTCAATTGGGGAGATTATCCTTTAAGAATTTAAAAAAGAATTTCAAGATATGAAGTTGAATGAGACGACATGCAAAAATTATATGTCAGTTATAGCATTCAATAATATCAATCTTTTCAGTTACAGAATTTAATGGCCAAAAATGTTAAAACAAAAAAACCAGAAGTATTCGAATACATATATAAAAAAAATTCTTTAGCAACCACAGATACTGATATTTATATAAAAGTTAACCATTTGAGATACTATCTTCAAAATATTTTTTTATAGTTAAATTAATGATTAGGTCAAGAAGAAAATATTAAAATGTTCAGTGAACTAGTTTTGACTTCAAAAAGATTTTTAATACAGTCGAACCTCGTTAATGCGAACACTCAAGGGGAAAATTTTTTTGTTCGTGTTATCAGAACTTAACGAGTATGTTGCATACAACTGGACGAGACAATCAGTTTGTGCTAAAAGTAATTCGCGTTAAGTGTGTTAACGAGGTTTGACTGTATCAAGGTAGAAAAAAAAGTTCATAAAATATTATATATCTATAATTAATCAAAAATATTGTCTTAAGATTTTCAAGATATCAAAGTTACACTGTGTAGAGCAGTTTATTTTTTCAACATAAGACATAGGTTACTAATGTTTAAATTAGAAATGAATTCAATTTTCTACATAACAGACTAATTATTTAATCAGGATATTTTCAAATGAAGTTATATTACTTAATATATGACAATGTTTATTTTTATCAGCAAATGTACATCTACATGCATTAGGAAATGATATTTTTAAAAAATCCCGGTTTAAACCAAATAAACAATTTTTTTTTGTTTTGTTATAAAAAAAAAAAAAAAAAAAAAAAAAAAAAAAAAAAAAAAACTTTTTTTTTTTTTTGCCAACCCTGCTTATGTGTTGTCCTGGCAAGGTAATGTTCACTGCACCAACGATATTAATTACAATAACTTTTTGTGTGTGTGTATGAGTGGGGGGGGGGGGTGCTGCTTTCTGCATTTTAACCACACAAAGTTAATATTATATAGTTGCCATATTAAAGTTAATACCAAAGTATTTTTATAAGTATACCTATATAATCAATTTCATCATTTTTTTATGATGTTCTATTTTGTTGTTGTTATTTTGTTTTATCATTTTTTAGCAATATTATGTATTTATTAAATGTATATTATATTACAATTTTGAACATGATTGACAATTGACAACAATAAACAAAAGTGGCAATTGACAATCATTTTTGGCGATCTATCTACCCGGATAATATGAAAGTACTTATTTGTTTTCATAGCTGTTTATAATAGCTGCTTATTTCTAAAATACCGCGGCAATCAATAAAAATTACAAAAAGCCTCTCATTTAATAAATAGTAAATCACAATATTTGATACTGATTCCAATAAAAACCTTTGCATTAAGGTTGAAATAAATCAATGGCACATTAGGATATACATATCGGTATAATGGGAAAATATCACATATTGCATTTGTCTCGTACAATACATACCATGCTTTTGCTTGCAACAGTTCCACTCTACCGCTATAATAGACTCGTAGATATGGCTATAGGTCAAAACTGGGAAATTTCATTAAGGCCACTGGCCGGTAGAACTAGTTTTTTAAGTGGCCACTTTTTTATTTAAAAATACTAAACAGTAAAATTTTTATAAGTATTCATCTAAAAGTGAATAGCCCAAATAAATATGTTAATATAAATATATTAGAACCAAAAAAAGTAGAATCTTCGATGAAATGCAAGAAAATTTTACTCTCCCCTTGTAAAAAAGTGGCTGCCGATACAGTTTTTCACTAGCCACTGTTTCCCATTTACTGAACCAGTGGCCGGTGGTTAGTGCTAATTTTGACCTTTAGATCTGGCCATAGGTCAAAGAAAAAAATTAAAATATATAATAATTTGGCTTTGATATACTCAAATATATTTTGAAGGAAAAAATGTTCTTATGTATTATCAATGCCAGCTCATATTCATTGTGGTAACAATGGCACAGATAATATTAATTACAATAGCTAACCTTTATTTCATTTTTTGCTTTCCTCATTTAAGTGCACAGTATTAATGTCATATAGTTGCCATATGATAGCTGCAGAAGTATTTATACATATATAACTATATAAACTAATATAACACAATATAATTTTCCCTTTACATGAATATATATATATATTTTTTTTTTAAAGAACATAAAATAAGACAACTTTTAAAAGTTTATCATTTCAACCTCAGAATTTTGACAGTAACTTAATTGAGCATTAGCATTTTTTAAATTATCAGTAGAGTTAATTTAAAAAATAATAAAAGAATCTTAAGTTTCAAGCAATATCACTACAGTTTGAAAGTAATTTTAAACTGTATTGTACATCCCATCTACAAAGTACTGTTTTTCAAATACTATATACTTAATGTCAGTTTAAAATAAACAAACTGTAGTACTTCTAGCATTAAACTGGCATTTTACAATATTACATCTCCCCCATCCCCCTTAAAAGTATACTATTCATTTTCTGTATATTTATAGTTTTGGTACAGCTTTTCAGTGTAAACCCAGCTATGTTTAAGATTATTAATATTGAAAGTGGTAATTTTTTTTATGAAAGTTTTAAAACAGGTGGATTTTTTCATGTGTTTAAAAATTGTTTTCAACTAAGTTTTTCACAGGAAATTGGCTTACATTTTCTTTGCAAAGTTTGTTTGCATTTTTAAAAATACAGTTAGACAACTCTAAGAATCTATATTTTAAGGGGAAAAAAAAGAAAAGAACAAATAATTTCAACTGCATATTATTATGAAAAGAATTTTTCCTAATAATAGCGATAAATTACAGCTATGCGAATAAAAATAAATGTATGTTTCAAATTTTATATTAAATTCCCACCTTACCATTTTTATTAATTGGTATATCTATTGAAATAATTTTGGAATGAATTTTCATTTTTAAGAAGAGAATTTGCATTTAATTATTTTACCAGTGATTTGCTTGGATTTTTTTTTTTTTCCACACGATCCTGATTTTGCGAAATTGTGAATATTTGTAGATACTTGTAAAAAATGCAATCAGAATTTTGTGAATTAGAAATGGCATTTCAGTTCTTATTTAGACATTGAGAAGGTCTTTTGTACATATATACAGCTAAATAATAGATTCATTGATGATTTCAACTATTATGCAGCAGGTTTTTTTAAATTCTAAAATCATTACATTTGTGAAGGACTCAATTTCTAGATGAAAAATTTTCTGAAATATCTATTTTTAAGAGAAAGAATTTTGTAAGGCTGCTCAAATCCAAAAGGGCAACTTTCTGACATAAGTTTAAATTTATTTTTGGTCGGAAATGCATGAAACTAGCTGGCATTGTTTGTGGTTTACAAACTATGTAATCGAGCTGTTTTTTTTTTTTTTTTTTTTTTTTTTTTTTTTTTTTTTTTTTTTTTGCAAACACAATAGATCTTTCAGAAAATAAGAATCAAAGTTGACGTTTTGGACCTAAGTTCCTGAAAAAAGCAGAAAAACCAGTCAGCGAAGGGAGAAAACATCTTTGTCACGTGATCAAAATCGCTTATAACCCAATAGGTAATTTATGGATAAAAAAATGGAAAACACAGTTCGATTCTAAATCGCTTCGATAGTCAGGCCTTCCAATTTTATATCTTTGTTTTAAAAAATAAATCTGTAAATGTGTCAAAACGTTTTCCACTTGTTGGGCAGAGCAGTTGAGAACAGCCTTAAGGGTCCTATGTTTTAAGGAGAAAAAATTGTAAATAATCCTTTAAGGGACTCGAGTTCTTTCTAAACAGATCCCTGCTTACAGATAAGATTTTACACGTTAATGTTTTCATGTAGGACATTAAACATGAAAAAATATAAATAAAAGTATCAGAATGTAGCTATTATAAAATATATTTTATAAATGAAATTTTAATTTTTCCAATTTGGAAAAATAGGCCTTCGGAGGAAAACTGGTTTATTTCCCAAAATTTCCTGACTTTTTCCCAATTGTTCCCATACTTGTTACATAATTGTACTAAAATTGTAAAAATAACACTAATGTTACTTCTTGCCACGCAAATATTTAGGAGAAAAATAAATACCTTTGAATAATGCTAGTGTTAAGTAGGTGGTATAGGTATGATCCATGTCAATTCAGGCAGCCAAAGAAAAAATCTTACCTTCATAGTCTCAGAAGTTTTTGAATTGAACATATGTTAAAATTCAATAAAAAATAAGATACTTGTATATTTTGGTTTTGCCCAAAAAAATTCCTGGCCCGAGATACAGGCCGCCAAAGATGGCTTCCCGGGCACCATTTCCAATTCGCCATTTTCGATAAAAATTTTAAAGTGCTCTATCTCTAGAACGGTGCAAGATATTTTGTTGCGGTTTTTTTTATTTTAAAGATAATATTCTTCTGTTTAAAATGATGTACCCAATTTTGAAAAATGTATTCAACTTTTCTTGTGGCAACCTTTTGAAAAAAAAAAAATTTTTTTTCAAAAAAAATTTTTTTTTTGAAAATGCCAATCCTAAAAATTTTGATTTTTTTGCTGTTGATCAATACCATTGGGAACTATCTTCACTGTAAAGGAGAATTTCCACTTTTGAGTTTAACAAATTTTAGAAACATTTAAAAAATTCAGAGAATTTTACAGGAACTGTATATATACAGTTCCAGTAAAAGTCACTGAATTTTTGCTTATTTGTATCATATTTGTAAGGATAAGACTACTATATATCCTAAACAAGTTAGAAATTGCAATATCAAATGTGGCAAATGAGGTGCGTGCATAGTATTAACTAGTTTTATAAATATTCAGATCTTGGTGTAATAAGTGTTACACTCTTGGGCAAAAAGGCATGAATACAAAATTGACTATAATACCATATATTAAATTCAGTAATACGGAAGTAATATGAATCCATCTTAAAAGGACGTAATCGTCATGGCAACCTAGAATCATTGCCTATCATGGTATGTCATTGAATCAATTATGTATTATAGGATTTTTAAATAGAATGAAGAAAACTTTTATTAATGTCTTTTATGTTTTAATTTGATTTTCATTAGCATTTGAAGTGATGCATACTTTATTGCAAAGGTTTACAAAAAATTACTTCCTGTGTCATAGAAAGTGCATGGTGTTTACAGGGACACACAAAAGATTTCAGATACTTTACCTTATTGGAAATACTGTACATTAGCGATGATTGCTAGAGGTGCATTTTTAGTTGCGATATGAGTTTTTAAGTTTAATTAAATATTTCCATATTACGTTGTGTGCATAAATGCTGTAGATCATATACAGGGCTACACAAAAGAAATCTTAAGGGTTTACTGAGTATGAATGAAAGTAGCTTAAAGGTGATTTTTAAATGAGTTATGCATTTTTACACTGAACTACATTTAGTATACTAAGATATGTTTGGAGAATATAGATAAAATGATATACAGGTCCACGCAAAGAATTAGATACATGGCCATCTATGGATGATAATCTTTGGAAGTGTGATTTCACTGGTTTTAAGGATGTTTTAATCTTAATTAAATATTAGCTAAATAGTGGCATGTATGTAGGTAAAATACAAGGTTGTATGAAAGTATCCAAGTATGCTTCCGTCTACTGACATAAATTTCTAAAAGTCAAATTCCGACCTATTTATGTGTTTTTAACAATTTCCAACATAGTTGAAAGTCTTTATGGATTCGATTTGTCTGCCCATCTGTCTGAACTCTAACTTGTATTAATATAATTTGTATTGCTGTGTAATTGATATGTGTTATTGAGATTGTTTTACTATGTTCGGTATTGAAAATAAAGTATGTATCACTTCAAATGCTATGAAAATCAAATTAAAACATAAAAGACATTAATAAAAGTTTTCTTGATTCTATTTAAAAATCCTATAATACATAATTGATTCAATGATATACCATGATAGGCAATGATTCTAGGTTGCCATGGCGATTAAGTCCTTTTAAGATGAATTCATATTACTTCCGTATTACTGAATTTAATATGTAGAAACATAATAAATTTTGTATTCATGCCCTTTTTGCCCAAGAGTGTACCTTATTGCACCAAGATCTGAATATTTATAAAACTAGTTATAGTACGCATGCACCTCATTTGCCACATTTGATATTGCAATTTCTAACTTGTTTAGGATATATAGTAGGCTTATCCTTACAAATATGATACAAATAAGCAAAAATTCAGTGACTTTTACTGGAACTGTATATATACAGTTCCTGTAAAATTCTCTGAATTTTTTAAATGTTTCTAAAATTTGTTAAACTCAAAAGTGGAAGTTCTCCTTTACAGTGAAGATAGTTCCCAATGGTATTGATCAACAGCAAAAAAATCAAAATTTTTAGGATTGGCATTTTCAAAAAAAAAATTTTTTTTTGAAAAAAAAATTTTTTTTTCAAAAGGTTGCCACAAGAAAAGTTGAATACATTTTTCAAAATTGGGTATATCATTTTAAACAGAAGAATATTATCTTTAAAATAAAATAAACCGCAACAAAATATCTTGCACCGTTCTAGAGATAGAGCACTTTAAAATTTTTATCAAAAATTGCGAATGTGAAATGGTGCCCGGGATGTCATCTTTGGCGGCCTGTATCTCGGGCCAGGAATTTTTTTGGGCAAAATGAAAATATACAAGTATCTTACTTTTTCTTAAATTTTAACATATGTTCAATTCAAAAACTTCTGAGACTATGAAGGTAACCCCCCTGCCTGAGTTGATATGGATTCAGCCTATAGTAATTGTTCGGTTGGAGTCTCATACTCTTAGTTTCAGATTTCTCTTATGTGCTACCAGATACTTGGGGCAATGACGAGTTGGTCCAAGCTGGGAGACCAGATCTCTGTCTCTATCTATAATTTTAAATAAAAATAAGAAATATATACAACAAAAGAAAGTTTTGTATAGAATAGAACTTGGTGCCATGTTTAAATTGCGACAATTGGAAAGTTTCAAAATGTGGCTAATAAATATTTTAAAAATATATTTCTATAGCCAGCAGTTTTTTAAAGACAAAACTAAAAATTCAGTCACCCTGTCAAAATTTCGGCAGTAGATAGTGGAAGTAGAATGATGTAATTCACCACCCCTGTAACGCATAGGTACCTATATATTGAAAACAAAACATTGCTGAAATCATTTGAAGGTTACATTCAAGCAGATTGCACTTTCTAAATTATTTAAAAAATTAATTTGAGAGACTGGGAGATTATTTCAAATGTTGGGTACCTTCCATTATAGAAAAAAAATGATAATTTGAAGGATATGTCAACTAAACTACAATAAAAAATTCACTATTTTAATTCTAAACAAAAAATAGAAAATTGCGGCACAAACAACTATTAATACTATTGAAACAATCTAGCACCACCTCAAATGCTTTTTTGTTGTTATACGATCAGCAAAATAATTTTGACTTATATTCTGAGTCTGCATTTGGATTAACTTCCCCCACCCCCACCACCAACTTTTTTATATCAATCAGTATGCATTCTGATTGTAATTTAATTTTTCTAACGTGGTTCTTCTACACCCTATATATATAAATGTGACACATGTACACCTATATAGAAATTAAATCCTAACCCCACCCCTTAGAATCAAATTTTCAGTTTTTACTCTTTTTTTGTAACATAAATTCCAAGAAATCCTCTTCAAAAAATAAGTACTATTATTTTTTTTATCAAACGAATTTTACAATTTGATTTTTTATATTTAAAAGTTAAATTTATTAGAAATAACAGGAGTTCATGGGGCAGATTTCATATTTAAAATAAAATTTCAACAATAATAATATTTAGATACATCTATAACTCTTTACTTCATACTTTTAATTGTTCAATGGTGCCCCATCACATAGAGTTTAGCATTACAACTACCGTATTTTATGGAAGAAACGCCGCACCCGTCGTAAACGCCGCACTCCTCAAATTGGCCAGAATAAGCTTAAAAATATCGTAATCGCCGCATCCGTCGGAACGCTACTTTTGTCAACAGCGTCACATTGACCTAACTTTAATCAAAATTTTCTGAGCAGTGTAGGATGCCTCGTTTTTAATATCTTAAGATGTCTGAAGTTTTATTTAAAATATTTAAATCCGATTTTAAATATTTTTATGAATTTTTAAATTAAGGAAATCAGCTGGTATTTTAAAAAAATTGTAAACGCCGCACTTGGAAAATAATTAACTTTTAAACTCGTAAACGCCGCGGCGTTTCTTCCATAAAATACGGTATTTACTCAATTAGGTTTGAGAATTTAAATAAAACAAATCTTATAAGTTAAAGCTAACATCTTTATTTAGGTATTAAATAGTGAATTGTAATTTTAGGGATACAAGATTATCAACAAAAAGCTTACAACTTTATTTTCTTGAGTTTAGATTCAAGCAAGCAAAATATGCATATCTTGCTTAGACAGTAGTGTGCAAGCAAAATAGTAAAGCTTTGTATTCTTGTTACATTGAAGCAGTACTGTGCTGCCGTATATATTATATAATTTATTTAGAGGAAAATATTTACACTGTTCAAAGCTGCCCCCAGTTCAAAGGTACCCCCCCCCCCTATCATTTAAAAATTAAATTTGATTATTTAGGTTTTCAGTTAAGTCAAAATATTTTATGCACTATAAAATAAACATTACTGAAATTGCATTTTTAGCAATGTCTAGATGGGGTGTCCATTACTGGAAAATGACTAATTAACAAATCCCAGTAATGGATACCCCCCTCATAACACCTTAAAAATAAATAAAATTTTATAAATGGCCGTTAGTATATAAAATTCTAAGATTTCTATTGCTACTCAAACAAAACATTCAAATTTTGCAAGAAAATAAATAATATATAAATTAAATAAACGAGCCTCTTTATTAAGATTTTTGCAGAAAAACAGCGAAACTTTGAAACATAATCTGCTTTCTGTTTGGTTTGATTAAAAGTGTCAACAATAACCCAGTTTTATAAAACATGCAAGGGGAAAATTACAAAATAAAATTGAAAAACTTACCTCTTTTCTGTATATAAAATTCATAGCAATCTTGATAGGTAAAAGAAGGCACGTGTTGCCTGTTTAAACAAATCAAGGTCGTTTAAACTCTCGAAAACAGACTTCTATTATTCTCGACCTCGGCGCGTCTTGCCTGCCGTAGCAGGCATATTTTTTTTCCCAACGGAGATTTGCCATCTCGTAACCTGATTGGTCAGAGCTTCCTGTGTCAAAGTGACTTTTCTTGGCCGGAAGGAATTTTGCTTGCGACCATGAAAGTAGAGAATTTTAATAGGATGGGCGCGGGGAAAGGGATGCATTTCAATAAACTTCTGATTTTTTTTTTTTTTTTTTTTTTTTTTTTTTTTTTTTTTTTAAAGTAGAGGTCGGTGGTAAAAATGATTTTTAGAGAAAGAAGATAATTTCCATTACCTAATGACAAAGGGGGCAAAACGGAAATTTTCAGATAAATAAAGGAAAATTCACAGAATAACACCTGTTAATTTCAGGACATATTTTTATAGTGTACGAATGTCATAATTCTTGAATAAAGATTAAAGATCGTTTTGACATAATTCAACATGATAGACTGGAAATTCCCAGTGCCTGATTTATGGCAGGGCATTCGGGGCACGGGCCCAGGGCTCCTGAAAATCAGGGGCTCCCAAATGTTGCTGGAGGATTTTAAATTATTGTCCAAAATCTGATGTAGTTTTAGCATCTAATGGAATTTTAGATTTCCTTCTACATTCTATTGTGTTTATATTGTATTTTTATAACATTGTATATTTTGTCTGAAACAACCATATTTAATTGCTTTATTGTAGTGAATTTTTTCTTTTATCTTTATCACTTTAAAAATATATTGCGTTTTTAATTCTTTTTTAATACTGTTCTTGTTCTCGTCAGATTATTTGGGACTTGTTGAGCGTAGGTTGTGTAGGAGGCAGAGCCCCCTAATGTTTTAAAAAATTGTAGCTTGATATTACAGAAAATTTATTATTAGTGGTTGCATACTTTATCATTCTAGATATATATACTTGCATAGGAAAAGATAATCAGCACCACGCAATCTATTATAGAACGTCTACTCATTTCAATTTCATAATTGTGTAATAGTTATTTAAAAGAAAATTTATGATTATCAAATTAAATTTTTTCACGGATATTTTAAAGTAATTATTAAAATCATTAGAGTGGTTATCTTATTAAGTACATTTTTCAATACTTTTTTTACTCCATCTGCCTGTAAGAATGGGTGTAGAGTCCTGCGCGGGTCGAGTTTTACCCGACTTGAACCCGCAAATTCCATTTTAAGTCAACCCGCAACCCGACCCGAACCCGCAAAAATAATTTTCGGCAACCCGCAACCCGACCCGAACCCGCAAAAATAATTTCAGGCAACCCGCAAACCGACCCGAACCCGAAATATATCAACCCGCACCCGACCCGAACCCGCAATATTTCAATCCGCAACCCGACCCGAGCCCGCAATGTAAGAAAAGCAAATCATGTTTTAATACCGTTATGAAAAATTATCTACGTGTCTCTAATAGAGGTGTGCACCGGTCCGGCCCTCGGACCGCGGCGGGTCAGCAAAATTTCAAACTGCCCAGGCCGCTTTATTAGGACAGTTTTTTAAACGGGCCGGACTGATAAACAAAATAAAAGGTCCGGTCCGGCAAAAAAATGAACGGCCCTCCCAGGCCGGGCCGATAGCTACAATTAAGCCAGTCTACCGGCCCGATATAAATATTTAGACGAAGCCGATAAAATTATAAACGGGCCTTGCCGGGCTAGGGACGAACTTTTAAGTTTTACACGGGACGGCACGGGGCGGGCCGTTTCCGGGCCTGATAATTCCGGCCCGTGCAGACCTCTAATTTTTTAATATCATTTTTATTTTTTACAGAGAAGAATGAAAAAATCTATATTCTTTAATATTCAACTATAGTAAAACCTTTGACCCGACCCGATGCAGGACTCTAAATGGTATAAAACAAAAAATCTAATCTTTAAGTATGCTTTAAAATTAGTTGCGGTTTCAAAAGTTCCATTTATAACGATACACCTTGTTTTACACAAGTGGCCATCTGCCTTTAGTTTATCAGCATCAGCAGTTATTATTTTGAAAATTTTCCCGTCTAACATACTGCATCGCGTATGACCACAATTAAATTATTCACTTGATAGACAGGGAGGACCATTTAGAGTTTTGCTGCGTATTGTATTTTTAAAATACGATAAAAATATAATGCAGTTTGTTATTTCGAAGACTGGTGAAAGGATGACTAAATACAAAACAGACAGGCACACATTTTGCTTTTGTGAAACTTTGATCTGCGGTTTATATAGGCTTTTAACGGAAAAAATATTTTCCACATTCTTTTAAAAAAGCGGGACAACCCGAACCCGACCCGCACCAAAAAATTTAAAGTCAACCCGACCCGCAACGGGAAAATATAGCTCCAACCCGACCCGACCCGAACCGCGGGTCGGATCGGGTTCGGGTAACAGCAGGTAACCCGACCCGATGCAGGACTCTAAATGGGTGCAAGGGGGGCCCCGTACGCATCTGTGCCCTGAGCCCCCAAATTTGTAAATCGGTTCCTGGAAGTTCCGACTAGAAAGACGACACACATTCAAGGCCGCCGAGAGTCGTGACGGGCCCAGGATCAACCACACAATCCCTCCTCTTCCCCCCCCCCCCAAACACACACACTCAAGAACCATAAAAAAAGCATGTGAATCTTTAATAATACCTAGCCGTCTTCGTCGACCACTTGGTTCGTCTCTCATAAATTATATTATTCATTTTTCCTGTACTTAAGGCTAATAATTAGACATTTATACTGTTTTACAAAAGTAAAATAAATTACGGCCTTTTTTTTCTTTCTTTAGAATTATGGTATCTCTCTATTCTAAAAAAAAGTAACTACCGCTGTCACCGCCGCCGCCGGTTTTGAATTTTTTGTGACCGGAGGTCTTTCTTCGTTAATATTGAGAAAAATAATGCATACAAAAATATGAAAATCAGTGGTTTTATACAGAAATGTTTGATAAACACGCTGGTGTAGACAGTTTTCAAATCGAAGAATTATTTTAAGAGATATTTAATGCTAAAGTTGGACAAAATCGTTCCACTAAATAAGTTTTATAGCAGCAAAAACTATACATGGCAGTGTAATCATTTTTAGATCATTTTATGCGTTAGAATTTGCCGGAGTGCAGATTGCATTAATTTTTTTTATTTTGACTCATTTTTTCAGGTTTTATTTCTATTTTAAATTCAAATTTTCAGCATTTCTAGAGATATTTTTTACAGATTTCAGAAAATTGTACTAATTTAAACTGTTGCCAACTGTATAAAAAGCGCAAGCAATAATGTTTACTTCAAATTAAAAATTTATTTACACGTGACTATTATAAACAGGAAAAAAACTTTCAAATTAGAATTAAATAATTATGTATAAAAAGCAGGAACTTATTAAAAATTACGTCATAAAAAGTATACACGTGAATTTTAAAAGAGAAAGGATATTGTAAAATAATAAATTCATTAACATGCGTTAGATGTCTTAGGAGAAATTACGTCATATTTACGTCACATTATAGTTATTACATAAAATGAACACAAAATAATATTGCAAAAAAGTTTAAATTTAGAAATTGCGCTAGACATTTATTTAATATTTTGAGAGGATATTTTCAACTATTTTTGTTAGGAAAGCGCAAATAATATTTTATTGCTAACAAAAGTACTTTCACGCGATTATTTAAAAGAGAAAGAATAGCTTGGTAAAAATTACGTCAGATTAAAAACGATTAATTTAAAATGTCTCATTTAAAAGAACTTTCTTTTCGCTTTGTTAAAAAATACCAGGAGACAAAGACTCTGTTTACTTAATTCCTTTTATATTAGCTTATTTTGAAATGTTGTTACACGTGTCTACGTCATCAAGTTATTTTTATTTCGACGTTTTATTTGTATTTGTATTAATGTTGTACGAATTTATTTGTTCTTTCGTTATTTAAAATAAAAATTATGTCAATTTGTATAATTTGGCGAGTGGCTTGGCGATTTATATAATTTGGCGAAATGGGTCGACGGGATAATCAAGTAGTACCGCAGCAGATTTGGCTTTAAAATTCCCCAATCAAAGAGAAATGAATAGAAATTCGTTTATAGGGAGATCGCCACTGTTTTTTAAATTATAATTCAATTTTTCGAAATCTTTTTAAAGGCGATCAAATTAGCGTGCATTTAGAGCCTGTGGTGTCTGGACGGGGGTTGGCGAGCGTAGCTCGTAGGGGGCCGAGCCCCCTAGTTACATAGAAAATAAATATAGAACAAATAAAAAAGAAAAGTTCCCAGTTTAACTGACAGCATTGGGCTCACACTCTATTCACAATATTTGTATATTATACTCTTATTTATGTCTATTATTCATAAAACAGAACTCACTGTTTTTGAGCAAAACGGTAAATAATCAGGGAATGCGCCTTATCATAATAAACCGCTATACCATATATGAAGCAAATCGGATAATTTAAATGAAAAATCCACTTATCTAAATTAAGGGGGGAATTAGTCCCCGTTCCTGTTCCTCCCCTTCACACTTAACCAATGAACCCCCAAATCTAGTCAGGGCCTTATCAGAATAAACTGGTATGCTAAATTTGAAGCCAATCGGATAATTCGGCATGAAGAACCCATTTATCAATATTAAGGGGGAATTAGCCCCCCCGTTCCCCCCTTTAGACTTAACAAATGAACCTTCAAATCTAATCAGGGAAGCGCCATATCAGAATAAACCGGCATACCAAATTTGAATTAAGTCGGATAATTCTGCATGAAAATCCATTTATCTAAATTAAGGGAGGAATTAGCCCCTATTCCTCCCCTTTATACTTAACCTTTGAACCTCCAAATCTAATCAGGGAAGCGCCTTATCAGAATAAACCGGTATGCAAATTTGAAGCAAATTGGATAATTCTGCATGAAAAATCGATTTATATATATAAGGGGGATTACCCCCCCCCCGTCCTGCCCCTTTATACTTAACCAATAAACCTCCAAATTTAATCAGGGAAGCGTCTTATCAAAATAGACCGGTATACCAAATTTGAAGCAAATCGGATAATTCTGCATGAAAAAACCATTTATCTAAATTAAGGGGGATTAGCCCCCGTCCCCCCCCCCCCCCCAAAGCGCTTATCCGAATGAACCTAGAATTTTTTTAAGCAAATCGGATATTTCTAACAAGAGTTATTTGGTTACGTACGTACATACAGAACCTGCGGTCATATTAGCTCTCAGGCTTTGATAGCCTATAAACTAAAAAAAATAATATACAGTGCGTATTGCAATAGCTGTGCCCCTTTGAGCTACTTGGGCCTCGAAACAATGTACCGGCTGCACCTCCCCTCTCCTCAGGGCTACACGCATTACGAAACAAGAGCATCAATTCAGGGGTTGCCGTACACCGAGGCAAGGCTACCAGCTTTTTCCTTAGTGAAAAATAATTATTTTATGGTATAAATACCGAGTTTGTACTGAAAAACTATGATTTTATGGTATAAATACCGTTTATAATCGAAATAGCACATATACTGTTTTCTTACACTTAATATACCTTAGAAATACGGTACTCATACCGTAAAGAGTGAAAACGGTACAAGTACCGTAAAATTTACGGTACATCTACTGAAATTTTACGAAAATTTTTTACAGTGTATATTATCGTTCAGATGGGAAAATTGTCATATACCGTTCACTTTCAAATATATTCAAGATCATAGTGCGACTACCTGGTGATACACCAATGGCAGGGTTCCCGAACAATCTTATGATTTTAAAGTTTGCCACGCTACTAAAGATACAAATCCTTATATACCCTTTTATATCTTTCGAGCATATATTGAGTGGCTTTTGAACATGTTTTAAAGCACTATACAGGATTGTTTGTTGAGAGATAGGCTCGAAACGTACTGGGTGGAAAAATTAAAAAAATATTTATGTGGTGTTTTTAATGATAAAACACTTTCAGGCAGAGAAACATCTCCAATAATCTTTATCCAAGAAGGATCTGGCTGAAGAGTTTGAAGCTTTCACTTTTTTCTGTTTACGTTTACCAGGCTGCTTTTGTTTTGATGTAGATGGAATATCCACTATCCCTGGGTTTGCATCAAAATTCTAGTCAATTTCATTAGCTGATTTATCAGCTTGTAAATCCCAATCAGTCTCGTCATAAGTATCTGAACCGTTTTTGAACAGAAGATTTAGATCAAAAGGTGGATCGTCATCCCTGTCATTGTAAGAAATGTCACTTTCACTATAGACAATCCAATCCAAATTTCTTCTGTTAATATTTTTTTTAGTATATTTGCTTTAAAATATATGTTGAACATGATGAGGCTCTATTAGAAAAAAATTTTTGAAGAAAAAATAGACAAAAAGCAAGATGAAACAATCAACAAATTCATTGAACAGAATACTAAAAATGTAAATAAAAGCGGAACTCAATTCATGGTGTTGCCAAATGGCAACAAACGTATATTCGCATGCATACAATATTTGTTGCAAGACACGTTACTGAAAATTAATTAAAATCACTTTTAAAAGCATATTCTTTTGAAAAATATTTTTTTTTTCAAATGAAATTTTGCATTTTAAATATTTTTTATTTGTGTTAGAAATCCATCTATGTCTAGGAAAATGGAAGTCTTCAAAAGTTCCTTTTTATTTGTAACTGATAAACAACTATTATCACCTATGGTATTTTTAATGTACTAAACCTAAGCATAGGGTCAGAATGAATACATAAAGCATAAAGTTATCGAGAGGCAACGGTAAATAAACGATAACGGGTGAAAATTTAATTTGTTGCCAATTGGCAACAGTATGAACTAGAGGGTTAAAAAGGTTCATAATAGCTCCATGTTTTAACAGAAATTATTCGTTTAAATTTTTTCCAAAATAGCACGTATTTTAATTACATTTTATTTCGGTTGTTATGAGAAAATGGCAACAAAAAGATATAATTGCTATTTTTCAACTATTTTTTCTTTACCTTCAATATAAATGGAGTACTGGAGTTGCTAAAATTAAACAAATGGTGCTAAAAACTACAAAAAATTAATATTTCAAAAATAAATGGAGATACAGTTTTCAAACAAATTGCATTTAAAAGTACTTTTTTTTTTCAATACGATAGTATAAAAATTGAAAATGTGCGATGCTTGGAAATTTCAAAAAATGCCGCTTTGTTTATTGTTGGCTTCTGTAAGGTAATGTTATTTTTTGGAGACGGCACAAAATAAGCTGGGAGAGAGAAATAGCATGCCGTACCGGGGGGCTAAAACAGTCAGAGAAGGGAGAAAAAGTCTTGTCACGTGATCAAAATTGCTTATAATTCAATAGGTAATTTATTTATCAAAAAATGGAAAAATCCTTTCGATTCCAAATCGCTTCCAGAGGCAGGCCGCTCAATTTTTTACCTACATTTAAAAATGTGTCCGTTATTGTGTCAGAAAGTTCCGCTCTTGTTGAGCAGTGAACTTGAGAACAGCCTTAAAGGGATAGAGGGGGTGGGGTTGGAGAGAGGGTACTTAGTGAGAAAAAATATTTTTTAAATATTCTTAAAACTGAATGTTTTGAAAGTGTAGAAAAAAATTTCAAGTCGAAATTTGTAGAATTTGGTAACTTACAATGCGTCAATGTGTTGTAACTCTGAGGATTCTGTGTAGAGTATAAAAAAACTTTAAATGCATTTTTGTGGATTTTTTTATTGTTTTAATTTTTTTATGAGATTGATGAAACTCCGCTACAATACAAATGGATTAATCTTTCGTAATCAGAAGGCACGGATAGAGATAGATTTAAAAATTATTAATGTTTGAAAATTATTTTAAACTTAAAAAATAACTAAACTGCGATACCGATTTAAAACAAATTGCGATACAGCTTTGAAACAAATTCATTTGATTGAAAAAATTTACTCTATTGGACGGTTTTAAAAATTAAAAAAGTGCGATGTTTAGAAGTTAAAAAATTGCAAAACCGAAATTTAATCGTCAGGTGTTGCCAACCTCAAAATGATGTCAGCGTTACATACGGGCGAGTTTGTCCTTTATAATATAGATAGACAGGCACATGACTGTATTTTGGGGGTTTTTAAAGAGTGAAAAAGTCAAATTTGAAAGTTTTAATTATGTTATACTTTCTGAACTTGAAAGTGTAATTTGCGGAAAAAAATATTTGTTTATAATTTAGGAGATATGATTTTTATTGCATGCATAATAATATTATCGGGTAAAAGTTTAAACTTCTTTTGCATAATAGATTACTTTAAGGGAGCAACAACAATTGCGAAAACCTATGAAAAATAGATATTGATGTATCTTTTATCAGTAATTACTGAAGATATTTCAAGTTTTTTTTTTCTTTTAGTATTATAATTTCTTATATTTCGATCGTTATATTTTCTGGAAAATCCATAATTTATTAGCAATGTTAATTATTTAAAAATAAATTTTACAATTATGGAAAAAAGAAAGAAAGAAAGAAAAAGAAAAGTAAGAAATACTCGATCGCAGGCTTGACGACGAAAAGTAGATAAGGGGTTAAAGAGAAAAAATAACAAGGTTTATCTATTCTATAAATGTGTAAATGGTAGCTTTTAATTCGTTATATAAATAAATTATTTTTTTTAAATATTTATTGAATTCGTGGCACACTTGAAGACTTTCTTGTTGGAATGACATAAAGAATGATAAGTATTTTTAAAGTCCACTGTCCGTTAACCGCTTCCCTGATTATCCCGAGTTATCTCGGGTTCGAATATATTACAATTAATTATTATCCCGAGAAAACTGGGACATGGTATATAATTTGTCACTACGATTTGTTTTATCACATTTTTACTCGGCCTAAAGCTTGAAAAGAAAGAAAATATTCTTATATAAAATAAATTATAGATAATTAAATTACATAAGGTAATTCGGGGAAGACGCAAGTTTTTTTCCAGTACTTGCATGTGTCAACAGACGGCAATAGATACCGGCTTGTGTGAGAAGTCTTGCCCCAGTGTGCACGGGGTTTGTGAATTTACCTTAATTTGTCGCCTTTAATAACCGTTATTTTTGTATCTCGTGAGCTTTTAACTGGGTGAGTAAAGCCCTTATAATATTCCCTTGTTCTTATTTAAAGTTTATAAACGGATCTTTTATTTTAAATGAGATATTAGCAATATAAGTGTGTTCCACATTCTGTTACACACACACAAGGCAAGCAGAAGCTATCATAATCTTTCAGCAATACGGAAATAAGTGTATGTGGCATCTTCCCCCTACACTTGGGGGAAGACGCAACATGGTTCAGAAATAAGCTAGAATAAAGACAAAAATTAATTCATTCTTTTCTGTCTTCTAAATCACATTACCCAGTACTTACAGACACCTGATCACTCATTTTTCAAACCATTAAAAAGATCTTGGCGACAAGCCCTGAACGCCTGTATCCACAGCAAGACATATCGTAAACTTTCAAGACTTCAGTTTTGATCTTTTCTGAATACAGCTTGGAGCAAGGCAACTACAGTAGAAAATGCTTTTCTGGGCTTTTAGTTACTGGGATTTATCCCTATAACCCACAAGCAATCCCAGAGCATGCGTTTGATATCTCTGGGGGAATTCTTTTAATGATAGAGCTGTTGCTTCCACAAAGGCGCATGTGACAATAGGCCTACACCAGTAGCTGCCAGTTGGCCCACATCATCTGTTGTTTCCACCAACAAATGATGTAGGCATACACCAGCAGTTCCTTCCAACAGCAGATCAGTGGCAGTGGATGTCTCTAGCAGTTGCTGCACCAGCACAGAAAAGGGATTTCCTTCTAGAAGAAATCAGTCCTATTCCTTATGTCAGTAAAGCTAAATCATTCGGGCTTAAGAAACGAGCAGCAGAGGTCTTAACTGCCTCAGAGAGAAGAAAAACTATGTTGAAAAGGCTAGAGAAGATCGGGGAAAGGTAAAATAAATCGGTAAAATAAAACCTTCGAAGAAACAGAAGTAAAAGAGACGTGTAATCACGTCTTCCTCAAGTGAAGAAATTCCTCTGGATATCAGTGGATGTAGATGTGTATGTAGTTTGGATAGTATGTAGTGGATGTAGTTTTGATAAAGATAATGATGATGATTTTTGTGCGGTATGTAAAGGATACTTTTACGCTAAAAAAAGTTCTCAAGTGTGGTTGGATTCAGTGCATCAAATGCAAGAAATGGTTGCACGCAGTGCTGTAGTTGGGTGGGAACGCCGTTCCCAGAAATATTTAGTTTGTTAATGTAAAAAAAAGAAATAATAATATCGCGTATGAGCACAATTTTTTCAAGCGAAACGATAATTTATGCTAATTTTAAGAAGATGCGTTTCACTTATATTAAGCTGTGTAGGACCTCCCTTAAGAAATTTTTGTCCTCAACCATTTGTGAAACCTTGGTAGTGATCATGAAGAAAATTAGCAGACGAGACAGCTTGTCGTAAATCACAGAAAACACCTCCCATCATCGTTCTTTTGTAAACTTCTGGGATAGACGTGTCAGTAAGTAATTATACGGATTTATTTCTGTTATTTCAATTAAATTTTAATTCATAATGGAAAATGTTGCTATGAGATAGATTAAATATTGCTTTTAGATAAATGCTATACAAATACAATACTATAAAAACTAGATTATAATAATTATAACTGTTAATTTTAAAAAGTTGACTTTCAGCTAAATGTTTTAAATCTAATTAGGGCTTAGCAAAAATCCGGTAGCCTCAACATCTACTCTATGAAAAGGTGCGTTCCCACAAATATTTTTTTCCAACTACAGCATTGGTTGCACGAAGATTGCAATGGTGATCATTTGCATTAAATGAAATGTTTTGCAGGCTTGTACCATTATTCGTTTTAGCAAAGTAAATTTGAAAAAAAAAATGATTTCAGTTTACAGATTTGTTTGTTTGACAATAGTTATTGTTAATTCACAAGTAATGTTCCAATATTAATGTTATTTTCCTTATTTTTTGTGCTGTGGCATTTTCCACGTACATATGGGGGAACATGCCACAATTGCGCGAGTTTATTTAACATTAAAATTTTCAATCATTTAAACTCTGGGAAAGGAATTAATAAGTGTACCTAATCAATTAACTATTAAAGAGCATGATGGTACATTTTTTTCGTTATCTGATCATTTCAGTTATGGCTCTACTAAAACTTAAAACATCCTATTATGTGGCGTCTTCCACCGAATTACCTTATATTTGATTGGCAGTTTTCCAAGTTTTGTTATATGAAATGCAATTTTGTGATTGCAAAAAAAAAAATGATGATTTTTTGCAGTTTTTTCAAATACATTGGTAAGAGAAGCGGTTAATATTTTCAATGAATTGATTTTTTCCCTTAAGGCTGTTCTCAGCTGCTCTGCTCGACAAGCGCAAAATGTTTTGACACATTTACAAGCTCATTTTTTAATGAAAAGATATAAAATTGGAAGACCTGACTATGGAAGCTATTTGAAATCGAACTACCTTTTCCATTTTTTGATAAATAAATTACCTATTGAGGTAGTTATAAGCGATTTTGATCATGTGACAAAGACGCTTTTCATCCTTCCTTGAGTGGTTATTCTTCTTTCGCGCGGAAATTCGGTTCAAAACGCCTTGTTTGACACTATTTTCTGAAAAATCTATTGCGTTTGCAAAAAAAAAAAGCGGAAAAACAGTTTGATTACATATTTTCTGAACAAGAACATCTGCTAGTTTCATGCATTTCCGAACAAAAATAAATTAAAACGTATGTCATAAAATTGCCCTTTTGGATTTGAGAGCAGTCCTAAATGTTTATTGAACTCATGGCACAGATGAAACCTTTCTTTTTATAGACTAACATTTAACGTAAAGAATGCAAAGTATTTTTTTTTTTTTAATAGTTAATTTTAATTTTCAGTAAATTTGATTATATTACCAAAAATTTAGTGAATTTATGGCACAGTTAAAGACTTTCTTGTTAGAATAACATTAAGAATGAAAAATAATTTTATGTACACCATTCCGTTCACAAGTAATAAATTTAAAATGAAGAATTTTCGATTTACATAGCTATTTTTTTTTAGACTTTATATAAGAACAGTCAATGATAAGTTTAAAAGAAATAATAATAAAAGACGTAAAAGTAGATGCCTAAAATGTGAAGAAAAAAAAAAAAAAAAAAAAAAAGAAAGAAAAATCTAAATTTGAAAGCTGTTGCAGAAAGTTTTGAAGCAACACTCTAGGTTTTGATAAAAACCACGCCGGAGTATAAATTCAGCTCAATTCAACTTAGATAAGATGGAATGTTTCATAATGATGAAAGGAAAGTTATTGCACTTGAGAGAATGCAAAAGAAAAATAAAATAAAATCTTTATGCGCGAGTGAAGGAAATTGGCCAGATGGTTCGACAGCTGATTCGATTCGAAGCGAAACGTGAAATATTGTCTTCCAACAATGATTTATTCATATTAATACAATGAATAGGGGAAAAAATATATTGTTATAAATTAAGAACAGCTGAAAGCTTATACTTTAATATAGCTTTCCTTTATATATATTTTTTTTTTTCTGAAGTAAGTTTAACATTCTATAAAAATTCATAAAAAAATCATAAACTTTCTTTGAATAGTTTTATTTACTTATTGTGAGTTTTTTTTCCTTTTTTTCTTTTTCTTTCTTTCTTTTTTTCTTTTTTTTTCTTTGAATCAGTAAAGTTTACTGTTTCTTTTAAATGCCGTACAGTAGAGTATCTTCTCGAAATCTTGCCCAAAACTCGAATCATTTTTTTGCTTTTCTGAGTTTTCTAGTTGAACAACTTAATAGTCAGAAGGGTGAATTACATTACTAAATAGTTAGGGTAGAGAAGGCTATCTGTATTTTATGATGCATAGTGTTCACAGATACCATAAATTACAATTTTATGAACTTCAGTGCAAAACTAAGGCCATTTCATGCAATTATTGAGTGGAACAATTAAATAATAAAACAGCTTTCTTTTTAAAGAAGAAGGGGTTTCCGCTCGCACCAATTTGCTCTATTTGAAAAAGATTGTCCGACTATAGAAGGTTGAACGACCAGTGGCAATTTTCTGTAATAGCGTTGCCATTCTTTTCCCTTTGAGCGAGGGACTTTTCGGTTCTTAAGGCCGAATAAACCGCTGTCATGACAGATGACGGCTGTTTTCACGATTGGTTAACTAATATGAGTTACACATTTGAAAATCAATTTGTATAAAATGGTAAATTTGAAAAAGGCACTGCCTCCAAAACTTTTATAACTACGCTATAAGAAAACCTTTTTATATAAGACAGGGCTTAATTTCTAAGAAAAGACGTACCGGAGCCCTAATATTCTGCAGTACTAAAACCGTAGCGCCTCCCCCCCCCCCCCCCGGCCACGCCACGCCATCATTCCGATCCGCATATTTATATTTCATGCCTTATTTGCAAAATTTAAAGCATCTTTTTTTTCTTTAGCAAAATAAGAATTTTAAATATATCTGCCTGCATATACTTAACTGTCAACTATTCCACTTTTTAGCTCATCACTCCTTCGAATAGAAACCTTTGCCTAATTTTAATGTTAATTAATCGCAGAATCCTGCAATTTGGTAAGGTAAGGAATATGATTCGGAAATAGTGTTAACACACACACACACACACACACAAAGAAAATTGTTCGCAGCTATGCATATATGTAGATAATGCATGAACGACAAGTAAAAACATTTATAAGAAATATGTTCAGAAAATCTTACGCGCCGTTTCCTGTCCATCCCCTACGTGAGCGATACACTACGTAAGCGTTTTGATAGAAAAGAATGCAGAAACTTGGAGATCGGAGGGAAAGGAAAGAGTAATTTAGGCCTCGGATTTTCGGAATCGCTATTGCACTGGGCTCCGGAGCCCTGGTATTTATGAGCTTCGGTGAATTCCGACCAATATTTAAATATTTACTTAAAACAGAGAAGTACCGGAGCCGAGCTCCGGTGGGCTCCGGCGCAAATTAAGCCCTGATATAAGACGAATATGATGTAATTTTCACGATTAAATGCTTTTCGTTCGTCATAATTAAACTGTTTTAATGTTTTCTTTCTTTTTTAATTTTCACGTATACGTACATTTTTCAATTCAAAAATATTTGTAAATTTTATTACTTGCTCTTTTGTAGAATCTGGCAACAGTGGGTAAAAAACGGTTATTTCAAACTGTATATTAATGATCTATCAGATAATGAAATTTTGAATAAAATATTTAAACAGAAAATTTAGAAATTAGACAAATTTAAACAATGATTGGACACTGCACATCACAATAGAGTCAAGTATGTGCCTGCAAAAACTGGTTAAAATGCTATGCATAGTGCTTGAACTTACAAAACTTATTTAACTTAACTATCTTGAGCGATTTCAACGTTAAATAACGTTTAAAATAATTCTTCGATTTAAAAACTGTATGCTTCAGAGTGTTTGTCATACATTTTTCTATGAAACTAGTCTTCATGTTTTTATATGGAATAGTCTCTGCAGTATAAGCCGATAAAGTAAGAAGGTCACAATAAATTCAATTACAGCAACAGCAACAGCACTAGTGCAGGGTTGGCGAACCTATGGCACGCGTGCCAGAGTTGGCACGTGAGACAATTTCTCTGGCACGCGAAAAAATAAATTTTATAATCATTATACAGATGACACATTCTTTTTTTTTCCATTATAATCAATAAAATTTGTTCCACAGACTATCACTAAAAATGCTATTTTTGCATGATTAACACATCACAAGAATGTTCTTTTCCCGTTATGTTATGCAGAGTTTTTAACATGCATTTTGCCTTTCTATACGAATTTATAAAGCTGCAATTTTCAGACTAATTTTGTTAGACAGTCACTACAATATGATGAAAAATGGATCCAATTTCTATGCATATTTATAAAACTATCAAATTATGAATATGTTATAAATAAATCTCCATAGAACATCAGCAAAAATCTTATGAATAAGTCATTGATACATTGTTCAATGCAACTTGTATATTTATAAATAGATGTTGCATTAATAATAAAGTAAAAAATATTAAAATAAAAAAAATTATCTTCATTTCTTTGTTACAGTACGTACTACATAAATAAATCATATAGTTATATAAATCATTGTTTAATAGCTTATTACAAAATATAGAGAAATCGCATTTTAATTTTTAATATTTTTTAATTATTAACAATTAATGCATGAAAGTAACTGATTTTTTTAGTGTTTTGTATAAACTTCGTACACTGGAAAATTATTTTATGTGCAAGTTTGGCACGTTACATTTTTGATAGATATTGTTTGTGAAATTTTGGCGCGCGCACGCAAAAAGTTTCGCCGATCCTGCACTAGTGGTTTTATTTTATTATTATTATTATTATTTTAGAATAAGAGAGAAAAGCACACGAAAGTAATTCAACTTATTTATTTTATAGAGCTAATTTTCCAAACGATGTTTCTCGGCTTCCGCTACCACTTCATGATTGCGGCTGAATATGGTAGAACTTCAAATGTTACCTGTGAGATAGATATGGAAATGTGAAGTTTTTCATTTTTTTTCCCTTGCAATCCTTATATGCTTGCAATCAAAACTCATCGATATACTCTTCCTGAATCACATTTCATTATAAAACATCAAAAATGATAGATAAGAAGAATTATTTTAGCATAACAGTGAAGATAATTAAATATCTAAATATTCAACTTTACGAAATTATGCGCTCAATTATACTATTTTCCATTTATTGTGTGCAAAAAGGATGAGTTATCCGTATTCTAAGGGCATTAATCTGCAATAATATGCGTAGTTGTGCGCGTAATGAATGGTACTTTTGTTTGCGAGTTTTGGTCAGCGTTTTCAGAATTTTCACTAATGTGCACCGAAAATATGTCATTTTTGCCAAGTATAGAAAACGAGGTGTAAAGTATAGTATTCATAGAAAATGATTGTGACGCAGTGGATTTAGATTTTTGAAAAGTCGAAATTTGCAGAAAGATATACTCAAAGAAGAACTCCTTAGAAAACAGAGATCATTTTTTAAAACTTAGTTACAGTTTTTTTAAATCCATGATTTTTACTGTTTCCTTTTCATAATCGATGTGCCATTTTTTTAAAAATTATTATAATAGGGCGGTGGTGCTGTGTGTGTGTGTGCTGGGGGACGGGAGAGACTGCTGCTTAACTTGTAGCATTGGTTCTTTTCTAATCTTGCGAAACTAAGTCGCTTGTAACAAGTAATCGGGAATAAAGTATTTTATCGAGGCAGGTAACCCGATTTTATCTGAACCCGACCCTACTCGATGATACTGAATTTTTTTGTTGAGGGTCGGATTAGATTCATGTTGACCTTAATTATTTCAGTTGGGATTTGACTCTTGTCAGTCGGGTTTGATTTTTCAAAAAAAAAAAAAAAAAAAAAAAAAAAAACCTAGAATTTTTTTAAAGATTAAAAAAAGCAACAACTATATTTGAATAATCATGCCTAATATATGTGTTAATTTTTCAATATAAAAGATAAAATTGATATTAGAGATATAAATTGTAGGCAATTTTATCATTATTAAAAAGCAGAAAAGCCAACGTTTAAAATGCACAAATAATATATGAAAAGCAGCAAACAGCTGTTTCGAATCTACTAGCGAGATTCTTCTTCAGTGCAAAAGGAACAGCGTGCTAGAAAAAGCAAGGCTGAGCAAAATCATAGACAGAGACGCGCTGGCTTTTATACCCTATGCGGGTGGCGAAGGCGCCGAAACAACCAATGAGAGAGAAGCAGTGGGAACGACTGGGTGGACAAGTAGCGACATCTACCGGAGAAGTAGAGAAAAGAAACCAAAAAAGGGGAATTAAATTAACGCTTTCCAAATACTTGGAAAATCTGGAGTACTAGATAAGTCATTGACTAAAGAGTGAGAATTTTTAATGATATGGTAAGCTTCCCAAAAATCAAGATCAAGGTTAGAAGAACATTTTTGGATAATGATGGCAGAGGAAAAATCGAACCTATGTTGAGAAGACCAAGAATGTTGAGCAATAGAAGAACGTTTGAGCTCCTGATTTTTAACATAGCCTTCATGCTCTTTTAAACGAAATCTAAGAGCACGTTTAGTCTGACCAATATAAGAAAGACCACACTGACAAGAGATCTGGTAAATGCCCCAATTATCTAGGCGATCAACGGGGTGTTTGAGATTTGAAAAAGGGATTTTATTAACAGGAGAAAAAATAACTTTAAAATCAAACCTTCTTAGGATTTTAGCAACTTGCTGACTGATTTTAGGAAAAAATGGTAATACAACTGAAGTATTAGAGTTGGAATTAGAATGCTTTGCAGAATGGTCGGATTTCGTCAATTTCTTATAAATAGAATCGATAATATTAGAGGAATAACCACGATCGACAGCAATAGCTTTGAGGTAATTAAGTTCAGCACTAAGTAACTGAGGAGTGGAACAAATATTAGTAGCCCGAAAAACAAAAGTATTGAAAGCAGCGAATTTCTGGTTAGGGGGATGAGAAGAATACCTGTGAGGTGGGAGACTGACAGCAAAAGGTTTACGAAAGACGGTAGTCTGAAAGCCATTTTCACAACGAATAACAAGGACATCCAGGAAAGAAAGACAGTTATTGGTCTCAATTTCAGAGGTAAATTGAATGCAGGGATCAATGGAATTCATAATAGAGAGAATATGATTAATATCCGAATTCATTTCAATCAGGACATAAACATCATCAACATAACGAACATAGAACGGAAATTTTAAGATTTCAAAAAGCTTGACCTCAAAATAGTGCATATAAATATCGCATAAAATTGGACTAAGAGGATTACCCATAGCCAAACCGTCAATCATACGGAAGAAATTACCATTGAAAACAAAAGTATTTTGCGACAAGCAAGCGCGAGTGAGAAGTATAAGTTCCTCGATTTCAAAATAAGAGAAATGGAATTCACAAAGCCTTTTCTTGAGGCAATCTAAAGCCCCCTCAACCGGAACGTTTGTAAATAATGATTTAACATCAAAAGAAACCATCATGTGACCCTGCGGATTAAAATTATGAAGTTTTTTAACAAAATCAAAAGAATTCTTAACAGCGAAACAGTTACTGCTCAAAAGTGGGGAAAAAACAGAAACTAAATATTTGGCAAGCTTATAAGAAGCTGTACCGATACTAGAGACAATAGGTCTAAAAGGAATGTCAGGTTTATGGACCTTAGGTAAAGCATAGAACCTGGCACAATGCGCAATAGACGGAATAAGGGACTTCTTAAAGTTAGCAGGAATAATGGAAGAAGACTTAATGGCAGACTTAATAGAGTTAATTTCCCTAGTGGAAGGGTCTTTGCGGATATCCACATACGGACCATCATTAATTAATTTATGGGTTTTTTCCAAATACGTAGATTTGTCGAGAAGAACAATCTGACCACCTTTGTCGGCCTTAGTAATAATTAAGTTTGGATCAGAACGCAAATTTTTCAGACATTGTTTAACAGGATGTTTAAGATTGGGTTTATAAACATTAGAATTGAAATCAACAGTATTGGCAATGAGATGCCTAATAGACTCTTTTTGAGAAGAAGATAGAGCGCTATGCTTAAAGGCTCTTTCAATAGGAGCAATAAGATTAGGTAAAGAAGGAATAGCAGAGACAGAAAAATTGTTATTCAATTTGAGAGCATCGAGCTGATTGTTACTTAATGGAACACTAGAAAGATTGACAACTGCGTTTTGGTTAACAAGAGGCAAATTACTGCAGTTATTAGCGACAGAACTTCCACAAAGCGCATTAAATTTCTTCTTTAAAACCGAACAATGAACAGAAGAAGCTGTGAGAACTCTGCTCCATGACCTTCTGTCAATGGACTGAAAATCAGGAGTAGAATTAGCGAGGCTGATATGTAAAGAATATAACTCGCGCTCTATATGAGCAATTTTGTGGCGAGTCTCTTGAATCAAAGCTCTTAAAAGAGCTAATTTAGAACGAAATAAGACCTTCTCAATCCTATTTGAAGAAAATAAATTACAACGAATGGAAATGAATTTAGGAATAACCTTCTTACGCCTACAATCAAGTAGGAAATGTAAGTGTTCCAAAAACCTGTACTTTTTTAATCGTAAATTACAAAACCTATTGATTTGAGACATTGCGGAAAAAAAAAAAAATTACAGAAGAATAAAGGCCCGTTAACGCCAAATACATAAAAATAGCAAATAAAGCCTTTGTGCAACAATATTAAAAAGCAGAAAAGCCAACGTTTAAAATGCACAAATAATATATGAAAAGCAGCAAACAGCTGTTTCGAATCTACTAGCGAGATTCTTCTTCAGTGCAAAAGGAACAGCGTGTTAGAAAAAGCAAGGCTGAGCAAAATCATAGACAGAGACGCGCTGGCTTTTATACCCTATGCGGGTGGCGAAGGCGCCGAAACAACCAATGAGAGAGAAGCAGTGGGAACGACTGGGTGGACAAGTAGCGACATCTACCGGAGAAGTAGAGAAAAGAAACCAAAAAAGGGGAATTAAATTAACGCTTTCCAAATACTTGGAAAATCTGGAGTACTAGATAAGTCATCGTTGAGTGAGAAGTCATACTTCTCACTCGCGCTTGCTTGTCGCAAAATACTTTTGTTTTCAATGGTAATTTCTTCCGTATGATTGACGGTTTGGCTATGGGTAATCCTCTTAGTCCAATTTTATGCGATATTTATATGCACTATTTTGAGGTCAAGCTTTTTGAAATCTTAAAATTTCCGTTCTATGTTCGTTATGTTGATGATGTTTATGTCCTGATTGAAATGAATTCGGATATTAATCATATTCTCTCTATTATGAATTCCATTGATCCCTGCATTCAATTTACCTCTGAAATTGAGACCAATAACTGTCTTTCTTTCCTGGATGCCCTTGTTATTCGTTGTGAAAATGGCTTTCAGACTACCGTCTTTCGTAAACCTTTTGCTGTCAGTCTCCCACCTCACAGGTATTCTTCTCATCCCCCTAACCAGAAATTCGCTGCTTTCAATACTTTTGTTTTTCGGGCTACTAATATTTGTTCCACTCCTCAGTTACTTAGTGCTGAACTTAATTACCTCAAAGCTATTGCTGTCGATCGTGGTTATTCCTCTAATATTATCGATTCTATTTATAAGAAATTGACGAAATCCGACCATTCTGCAAAGCATTCTAATTCCAACTCTAATACTTCAGTTGTATTACCATTTTTTCCTAAAATCAGTCAGCAAGTTGCTAAAATCCTAAGAAGGTTTGATTTTAAAGTTATTTTTTCTCCTGTTAATAAAATCCCTTTTTCAAATCTCAAACACCCCGTTGATCGCCTAGATAATTGGGGCATTTACCAGATCTCTTGTCAGTGTGGTCTTTCTTATATTGGTCAGACTAAACGTGCTCTTAGATTTCGTTTAAAAGAGCATGAAGGCTATGTTAAAAATCAGGAGCTCAAACGTTCTTCTATTGCTCAACATTCTTGGTCTTCTCAACATAGGTTCGATTTTTCCTCTGCCATCATTATCCAAAAATGTTCTTCTAACCTTGATCTTGATTTTTGGGAAGCTTACCATATCATTAAAAATTCTCACTCTTTAGTCAATGACTTATCTAGTACTCCAGATTTTCCAAGTATTTGGAAAGCGTTAATTTAATTCCCCTTTTTTGGTTTCTTTTCTCTACTTCTCCGGTAGATGTCGCTACTTGTCCACCCAGTCGTTCCCACTGCTTCTCTCTCATTGGTTGTTTCGGCGCCTTCGCCACCCGCATAGGGTATAAAAGCCAGCGCGTCTCTGTCTATGATTTTGCTCAGCCTTGCTTTTTCTAGCACGCTGTTCCTTTTGCACTGAAGAAGAATCTCGCTAGTAGATTCGAAACAGCTGTTTGCTGCTTTTCATATATTATTTGTGCATTTTAAACGTTGGCTTTTCTGCTTTTTAATATTGTTGCACAAAGGCTTTATTTGCTATTTTTATAATTTTATCATTAATTGAACTTACCTCTAATTTTATCATTAATAAAACTAGCAGGTGGTTTTTTATTCAGAAACTGTGTAATCGAAAGACGTTTTCCGTTTTTCTTGTAAACACAATAGATCTTTCAGAAAATACTGTCAAAGTTGAACCGTTTTGAACCGAATTTCCCAACTAACGCAGAAAAACCAGTTAAGGCTGTTCTCAGATCCAAAAGGGCAACTTTATGACATGTTTTAACTTATTTTTGCTCGGAAATGCATGAAATTAGCAGGTGTTGCTGTTCAGAAATTATCTAATAGAACTGTTTTTTCCGGTTTTTTTGGAAACGCAAAAGGTCTTTCAGAAAATAGTGTCAAAGTGGACGTTTTGAACCGAATTTATGCGCGAAATAAGAATAACTACTCAAGAAAGGGTAAAAAACATGTTTGTCACGTGATCAAAATCGCTTATAACTCGATAGATAATTTATTGATCAAAAAATGGAAAACACAGTTCAATTCTAAATCGCTTCCATGGCCAGGCTTTCCAATTTTATATCTATCCTTTAAAAAACGAATTTGTAAATGTCTCAAACACTTGTTGAGCAGAGAGAGCAGTTGAGAACAAGCCTTAACGAAGGGAGAAAAACTCTTTGTCACATGATCAAAAACGCTTAAAGTTTATAGGTAATTTATTTATCAAAAAATTAAAAATCATTTCGATTCCAAATCGCTTCCAGAGTCCGATCTGCTATTTTTAAAAAATGTGTACGTTATTGTGTCAGAAAGTTTCGCGCTTGTTGAGCAGCGCACTTGAGAACAGCCTTAAGGCTTTTCTTAACTGCTCTGCTCAACAAGCGCAAAACGTTTAGACACATTTACAAATTCATTTTTTAACGGAAATATATAAAATTGGAAAGACTGGCTATGGAAGCGATTTGGAATTGAACTATTATTTCCATTTTTGAATCAATCAATTACCTATTTAGTTATAAGCGAATTTGATCACGTGACAAACCCGTTTTTCGCCCTTTCTTGAGTGCTCTTTCTTCCTTCGCGCGGAAATTCGGTTCAAAACGCCCACTTTGACACTTATTTCTGAAAGATCTATTGCATTTGCAAAAGAAAAAAAAAAAATGGAAAAAACAGCTCAATGATATTGTTTTTGAACAATAACACCAGCTAGTTTCATGCATTTTCGAACAAAAATAAATTAAAACTTATGTCATAAAGTTGCCCTTTTAGATTTGAGAACACCCTTAATATATGGTTATCTTTTTTTTCCATTTCGGGTCGGGTTTGGGTTTAAGTATTTCAGGTTCGGATCGGGCTTGAAGTTGATTTTAAATACAACTTTAGAGTTCGGGTAAAATATAGACCAGGCTCGGCGAATCTTTTCACATGCGTGTGCCGAAAATTCGCAAACAATATCTATCAACAGTGTTAACGTACCAAACATGTACAAAAATAATTATGATGTTTATACGAAACCCTGGTTATAAAATCAGTTGCTTTCATGCATTAATAATAAAAAAATGTTAAAAATCAAATTGCAATTTTTCTATATACTAGAATCAGTCATTAACTGAATGAATTTTTAATTCGTAAATAGGATCCATCTATACGGTATATGCTGTAATAAAGGGAAAAAAAAATAAGAGTTTTTATTTCATTAATTTTTAACTTATTATTAATGCGACATCTCGGTTATAATTTTCCAAATTGTATTAATGTACAAAGAATGTATTGATGAGATTTTTATTGTCGTATATGTACAATCGAAAATGCTTTATATCTAGTTCATATTTTGTTATTTTTACAAATATACATAGCTAAATTGAATACTTTCGCCATTTTACTGCAGTGACTGTTTAACGAAATTCACTTGAAAATTACAGCTTTTTAAATTCATATAGGAAAGCAAAATACATGTCGAAAACGCTGCATAGCATCACAGGAAAAGAAAATTATTATGATGCTGTTAATTCATGCAAAAAGTAATTGCATTATTTGTGATAGTCTGTCCGTATGGTACAAATTTTTATTGGTTATAACAGAAATAAACTAGTATGTTGTGGCCATCACAAAACTTTCTTCTATATAAATCACGTCAAATAATTCATTTAAATAGAACAAGAAATAACATCGATTTAGCACCAATTCATATCAAAATATTGAATTTGAAGTTAGATGAAAATTCGTGCATTAGTTCCTCAGATAGAGCTGTAGCGGAAATTCTGAAAAATGTAGCATAGCAGCGCCACCTGTTGAGCGATTTGCACCAAAACATAAACAGCACTAATTGATATCAAGGTATACCTGAATCTGAAGTTTGTTGAAAATCCAAGCATTAGTTCTTGAGATAAAGCTATTGCGGAAATCGCAAAAAATGCAGCATAGCAGGGCCACCTGTTGAGCGATTTACACCAAAATGTATAAAACGTCACTTCATGTCAAGGACTAACTAAATCTGAAGTTTGATGAAAATCAGTGCATTAGTTCTTGAGATACAGCTCTTGCGGAAATCGTGTAAAATGCAGCACAGCAGTGCCACCTGTTGGACGATTTACACCAAAAATTAAACAGCATCAAACTATATCCTGGACTAACTGAATCTGAAGTTTTATAAAAATCCGTGCAGTAGTTCTTGAGATATAGCTATTCCAGAAATTGTGAAAAATGCCGCATAGCAGCGCCACCTGTTGGGCGATTTTCACCAAAAACTAATCAGGTCCAATTTATATCAAGGTCTAACTGAATATAAAGTTTTGTGAAATTCCGTCCGTTCTTGAGATAGAGCGCCCACAAAATTTTTGTCACATACAGACTCACAGAGTGACAGAGTGACAGAGTGATAGACAGACTCACAGACAGACATTTTCTAAAAACCATCAAATCGTGTTCAGGGCATTCTAAAACGTATAAATCCGTTGAAAACCGGAAGCCGAAAATTTTCACGAATCCAATACTTTCTTCTTGTAAAGATAGAAGAAAGTAAAAAAAAATGGATTTTATCTATATATAAATTACCAAATTTAAATTTTTCCCGTGCCATAAAAATTAGCTTACGTGCCAACCTGGCACGCGTTCCATAGGTTCGCCAACCCTGATATAGACCAACCCGCATAGGTTTCTTGTGAAGAATAACTCAAAATATCAATGGAATGACGGTGGATGTCAACAGATGCGACATCCGGTATTGCAGTGAATATCTTAAGATCTTTGCGAAACAGAAAGTATGGTGGATTCCGGTTATCCTTCGAATTTGATACCTTTTTTGTGCCTTAAGAATATCCCTGTGTCATTGTGTTTCTACTTCAATAACTATAAAAATTTTAAATAAAATTAAGAAATGTTAAAATGATTGACTTTCAAGTTAGAAAACAGAATTAAAGATGATGTGTTTATGTTTTTATTTTTTATTTTATGCAACAACAACAACAAAATAAATATTTAAAGTTCTAATTTTATAACATTAATTATAATAGGGGATCCAACCCTGACCTTCCGGGTTGCAGAATAGAAGGGTAAGTACCTTTTTTTTTATATTAAGGCTGTTCTCAAATCCAAAAGGGCAACTTTATGACGTAAGTTTGAATTTATTTTTGTTCGGAAATGCATAAAACTAGCAGGTGTTGTTTAGAAACTATGTAATCGAACTGTTTTTTTTGTTTGTTTGTTTGTTTTTTTTTTTTTTTTGCAAACGCATTAGATCTTTCAGAAAATAGTGTCAACGCGGGCGTTTTGAACCGAATTTTCGCGCAAAAGAAGAATAATCACTCAAGAAAGGATAAAAAAATGTTACGTAATCAAAATCTCTTATAACTCGATAGGTAATTTATTTATGAAAAAATGGAAAAAACAGTTCGATTCCAAATTGCTTCCGCATAGCCAGGCCTTCCAATTTTATATCTTTCCGTTAAAAAATTAATTTGTAAATGCGTCAAAAGTGTTTGTGCTTGTTGAGCAGAGCAGTTGAGATCAGCCTTAATGCATTTTTTAGATTACCTACTAACAATACCAGAAAGCATTTTTATTTGAAAAGCATCAATTTTGCATTCAAATAAAGTTTAGAAATTTATTAAAATCGACACTTTCGTATGAGTTAATTACCAAAGAAATCACTTAAGATTTCATTACGCACAGAAGTCTTTTTATAAGTCTGATAAGTTCAAGTGTTTAAGCGGGTAGATTCATTACATATGTTTCTGTTTTATTTACTAGGGGGGCTCAGCCCCCTGCTCGCTACGCTCACCAATCCCCCGCGTAATCGCTTCGCGATTTCATTCGGTATCGTAAAGCAATTCCTATTTTCTAGCCAACCCCAGATGTAATTGTTCCGCGTTTCCATTCTGGATCGCTTCGCGATCCCTAATTTTCTATGCATTCAATTTTTAGATTTCACTTGATAAAAACGCTCTCCTTTCCAACTCCTGACCATTTTATTTCCTTATCTCCAAGCACAAAATCATTAGAGCTTACAGAGTTTCATAATTATAAGAATTATTAAATATAAAACTATACATATAGTGTTACGAATATTGTAAATAGATAGTGTTTGTGCATAAAATTAATGTAAATAGTTCAATTAAGCTCTATTCATAAGCTAATATTAGTTTTTATTGCATTGAAATATCTCAATTTGTTGATTTTCTGCAAGCAAGTAGATTTCAATGGGAGTCTATGGAAATTTGGTGAAATACTGGAAATAGCGCCAAGTTGGAACACTTTTGGCGGCTATTTTTGGTCACCAGATTTGGCGATATATAGCCAACTTGGCGACGTTTGGCAACAGAGCCGCACCCAACCATGGCAACCCCCTTACAGTGTCAGAAAGCTCTGACCAATCAGATGTATTTCTCGGTATCTACGCAGATTTTCATTGGTCCATTTCCAAAGCATTACTTTTTTTTAATATATAGAAGGATATTATTTTATTTTATTGGTGAAGTTTTAACTTAGTTATGGAATATCAGCCGGAAGCAAATGTTGAACTATTTATATTAACTTAAGTGCAATTAACGGATTTTTCATTCATAATCGTCTTTGAAAATGATTTTTAAAACTATAAAAAATGCGCAAATCGGGATACAGTTACGAAACAATTGCATTTGTAATAACATTATTTCTCTATTCGGCGGTATAAAAATAGAAAATGTGGTACATTTAATTTAAAAGTTAAAAAAATTCCAGTAAAAGCCAAATTTTATCGTCTGCGTTGCCAACATCAAAATGACGTCAGCGTTATGGACGGACACATTTGCCTTTTATAATATAAGTATTTATTAGCCCCCGGTACGGTATGCTATTTCTTTCTCCCACCTTATTTTGTGTATTCCAAAAAATAATGTTACCTTACAGAAGCCAGCCGTAAAACAAAGGAGTATGATTAAATACTCTATAGTAATTTTTTAATCTTCTAAGCATCGCACATTTTCAATTTTTATACCGTCGTATTCGGAAAAAAGTACTTTTAAATGCAATTTGTTTGAAAACTGCATCTCCATTTATTTTTGAAATATTAATTTTTTTGTAGTTTTTAGAGCCATTTGCTTAATATTTTTTATGCTTAATATTTGCTTAAAAAGTTAGAACTCTGATTTTCTCGTCAGAATGGGAAAAAAAATGGCCGTATTTTTTTTTTCCCATTCTGACCAGAAAATCAGAGTTCTAACTTTTTACGACTGCTCTTTCATCTTCACCTAAACGCTTCATTTATAATGGCTGTCTCATAATAATAGAAACCACCAGTCCACCAGAAGTAAATGAAATAATGGAAATGTCGGTGGCGACACTAAATTCTGAAAAAGCAGAATTCCTGTTCTCTAGTCATTTCCTATTCATTCGAATTCAATACCTTTTTTATGCCTAAAGGATATCATTGTGTCATTGCGTGCCTAATTCAATAGCGAAGAAAATTTTAAATAAAATCAAAAAATTGTAACATGATTAACTTTTAATTGAAAAAACATGCAATTCTTTTAACTTATAATTTTAACCTTAAAATTATTTAAAGTGCTGTCTTATAATAATTAAAAAAACATTAATTATATTTATCATTTCCTATTCATTTGAATTATTCCGTTTTTTATGCCTAGTATCATCGTGTCATTGTGTGTCTAATTCAACAGCGAACAAAACTTTTAAATAAAATTAAAAAAACATAATATGATTAACTTTTAAGTTGAAAAACATGGGATTTTTTAAATTACAACTTAAGCCTTAAAAATTATTTAAAGTGCTCGTTTTATAATAATTTTAGAACATTAATTAAATTTATCATTTCCTATTCATTTAATTTCGATACCTTTTTTATGCCTAATGCATATCATTGTGTCATTGTGTATCTAATTCCAAAGCGAACAAAACTTTAAATAAAATTATTAACATTTAATTTTAAAACATGAATTAGTTATTGATAAATGCTCTTTCGAATTCCATTTATTTTTCCGCGTTTTAAGCATGTCACTGCATTATTGTGAATTTACTTCAACAGCGAAAAATTTTTTAAACATAATTTACAGATAATGAAATAATGAGGAATTTTAAATGTTAGAAAAATAATATTAAAGTAATTTTATATTTTAATTTTCTAATGTAAGTTCGTTTAAAGTACTAATTTTATAATTATTTAAAAACATTAATTGATAATTATTTGTGCCCTTGTAATTCTACATCTTTTTTTCATATACCTTAAGCATACCACTATGTTGCTTTTTTTCTTCATCGGTGAATAAAGTTTTGAGTAAAATCCAGAGATAACAATATGATTAATTTTTAAATTGGAAAAATTCTTTAAAAGTTATTATGTATTATTTTAACTTTCTAATTTAAGGTTTAACAATATTTAAAATACTAATATTATTAAGTACTTTAAAACATCAATTATTTATTATTTTATATTCCTTTGAAATTATTATCTGTTCAAATTTATTCAAATATTTTTTTTTAATACATTATTCTGTGCTGGCTGTAACCTGTAATATTATAAAGAAGAAACATTAGTTTACTTGTATGGGTAATCTCTGGAACTATCGAATCAACGTATACTTAAAAATCATGGTGAGAAAATGATGCTGATAGTCTCTGCTCCAACGTGGGGTATATTATATGTCGGTAACCGTTGGCTAGAGCCTGGCCCGAGGCCTGTACCCGACCCGGCCCGGCGGAATTGGGAAATTTTTTTCAACGGGCCTGCCGGGTCGACAAACAATTAGACGTGCCTGGAGGGTCAGGCCGATAGAAAAAAGTCCTTCCGGCCAGTGCCGGGAGGAAGAGGTAGCTTTCATATTCCTTATTTTAAAAAAGCCAACTTATATTATTCAAACACACGAAGCTCAATTAAGTGGAAACCGAATGTAGGATATTCAATACTAATTTTTATCAATACTAAATCATTATGAATGAGAATTTCGCGAAATTAGTCAGCTTTATCCAAGTTGCTTTTATTTAAAGTAACTTATATTTGGCTGCCAAATTCGGCAATTTCTTAAAGTACCTGCCATTTTAAGACAACAGGGTGGATGAGGCTAACCAGTGAACTTGGTCGAGACCTTAGTAATTGCTGTGCACATGCTCACTCACATCGGAATCGGTTGATATATACGAGTGCTGTCGCAGGCAAAAAATCAGATTTTTCAAAATGTCACCCACGTTAGAAATTGAAACTGCTATATCTGAGCCATTTTTTAAGATAAAGACAAACAAAAAATGCTCCTGAATCCTTATATCAAGGTCAAATACTTAAGAAAGAAACCTTTTTCAATTTCTAATTTTTTGCACCTCACTTTAAATATATATATTTTTTAATTTAATGGCCGCCATTTTGAAACAAGATGGCTGATGAAGCTGGCCAGCGAACTTGGTCGAGATATTGATGTATACTATCCACATGCCTTCTTCCATCGAAATAGGTGAATACATGTGGTATCGCGAGACAAATACAAGATCGTTTCAAAGTGTTAGCCATGATAGAAATACAAAGTGCTATAATTCAACCACTTTTTAAGATATAAACAAAAGAACAAATTTTCAGAAACAAAAACTGCTCCAGAATCTTTGTATCAAGGCCATACACATAAAAAAAATCTTTTTCATTTTCCAATTTTTTAATACCTCATTTTAAATTACATTTAAAAAAAAATGGCAACCCTTTTGAAACAAGATGGCGAATGAAGCTGGCCAACGAACTCGGTCGAGACATTATTATGTACTATGTACAGACCAAGTTGCATTCAAATCGGTTCATAAATACGCCTGTTATCGCGTGACAAAGATCAGGTCGTTTTAAAATGTCAGCCACAATAGAAATTCAAAATGTTATAACTCAGCCATTTTTTTAGATATAGACGAAAGAAAACCTGTTCCGGAATCTTTGTATTAAGGTCAAACACATACGAAAAAACCCTTTTTCATTTTCCAATTTTTTGGTATCTCATTTTAAATTTAATTTTTTTTTAATTTTTTTAAATGGCCGCCATTTTGAAACAAGATGGCGAATGAAGCTGGCCAACGAACTCGGTTGAGTTATTTGTATGTACTATGTACACACCAAGGTACATCCAAATCGGTTCATAAATACGTCTGTTATCACGTGGCAAAAATCAGGGCGTTTCAAAATGTCAGCCACACTAGAAATTCAAAATGCTATAACTCAGCCATTTTTTAAGGTATAGATGAAACAAAAGCTGCTCCCGAATCTTTTTATCGAGGTCAAACACATAAGAAAAAAATATTTTTTCAATTTTCAATTTTTTGGTACCACATTTCAAATTTAAATTTTTCTTAAAATTTTAAAGGGCCGCCAATTTTAAACAAAATGGCGGATGAAGCTGGCCAACGAACTCGGTCGAGACATTGATCTGTACTATGTATAAACGAAGTTACATCCAAATCGGTTCATAAATACGCCTTTTATAGCGTGACAAAATTCAGGACGTTTCAAAATGTCAGCTTCGCTAGAAATTCAAAATGCTATAACTCAGCCATTGTTTAAGATATAGACGAAACAAAAACTGCTACGGAGTCTTTGTATAAAGGTCAAATACATAAGAAAAAAATATTTTTCCATTTTCAATTTTTTGGTACCACATTTCAAATTTTAATTTTTTTTAAAATTTTTAAATGGCCGCCATTTTGAAACAAAATGGCGGATGAAGCTGGCCAACGAACTCGGTCGAGACATTGGTATGTACTATGTACACACCCAATTACATCCAAATCGGTTCATAAATAGGCCTTTTATCGCGTGACAAAATTCAGGACGTTTCAAAATGTCAGCTTCGCTAGAAATTCAAAATGCTATAACTCAGCCATTGTTTAAGATATAGACGAAACAAAAACTGCTACGGAGTCTTTGTATAAAGGTCAAATACATAAGTAAAAAATATTTTTCCATTTTCAATTTTTTGGTACCACATTTCAAATTTTAATTTTTTTTTAAATTTTTAAATGGCCGCCATTTTGAAACAAAATGGCGGATGAAGCTGGCCAACGAACTCGGTCGAGACATTGGTATGTACTATGCACACACCGAATTACATCCAAATCGGTTCATAAATACGAGAGTTACAGTGTGACATAGGTCAGATATATATATATATATATATATATATATATATATATATATATATATATATATATATATATATATATATATATATATATATATATATTGATATATATATATATATATATATATATCAATTTTGAACGGAGGGTGGTTTCGGGGTCTGGGGGTCATGATCGATGAAAATATACCAAAATTTTTTGAAATCGCTTTCCTCCGAACGGCTGCAATAGGTAGCTTTTTGTAAAGAAAGCTACCTAAAATTAAGCGGCACTTCCGACCCGATATAAAAATCTAAACAAAGTTGATAAAATATGAGCCATTTTCAACTATAATGATTTTCGCGAGAATAAGTATAAATGTACGTCACGAGCCGATGCTAGTCTGACAACATCAATACAGAAATGTAACATGTCCCTTGTCCACCGTAGAGATCGGCATCCAACAGTTACATGGTGTTCGAGCCCGGAATTAATTTTTTTAGCTGACTCGTGCCGCGCAGATATCAGATTTGTATTTATTTATATATTTATTTATTTATTTATTACATAATCGAGCCGGAAAGGAACTGGACTGAATTGTTCTCAGGATGGGCGTGCACAATGCTTCGTAAAAAAAAAAAAAAATTATTGCGATAATGAACTGCGATAATTCTGTTAAGGCTGTTCTCAACTGCTTTGCTCAACAAGCACAAAACGTTTAGACACATTTATAAATTCCCTTTTTTAACGGAAAGATATAAAATTGGAAAGCCTGAACATGGAAGCGATTTGGAATCGAGCTGTGTTTTCCATTTTTTGATAAATAAATTACCTATTGAGTTGTAAACAATTTTGATCACGTGGCAAACACGTTTTTCATCCTTTGTCGACTGGCTATTCTTCTTTCACGCGGAAATTCGGTTCAAAACGTCCACTTTGACACTATTTTCGGAAAGCTCTATTGCGTTTGCAAAACAAAAACGGGAAAAACAGCTCGATTACATAGTTTCTGAACATCAACACCTGCTAGTTTCAGGAATTTCCGAACAAAAATAAATTAAAACTTGTGTCATAAAGTTGCTCTTTTGGATTTGAGAACAGCCTTAATTAAGTACTAATAACAATTAGTAAAACATACCAATGCTTTCAAAGCTGATGTCAGCTATGGCGAGTCTTTTCAAAAAATTTTGTAACGATAAATAGAGAAACAAAATGAACTCTTTTGTTTTACATTGAGATAAGTTGATAAAGAACAACAGAACTCTTCTAGATATAAAAGCAACGATGTATGACTTTGTTGCATTTATAGAGTTCTGTTAAAAAATGTATTTGTGACAAATTTTGACATTTTTTACCTGGCTGCCAAGAAGGGTTATGTGTTTGACCCGTATCTGGGTATGTAGATTTCTTTATACCCTCGAAACATCCCAAGTCCCAACAGCTGGATGGATTTTAATGAATGAGGTCTTTATCGATTCGTATTAACCGTCCGATAGTTATAGGCTAGATTTTGTTTTTATAAATTCAAAATGGCGACCGTAAAATAAAAAATGGCGGTAGAGACGGGTTTTTTTTTTTTTTACGCACGCTATTGAGTGGCATATCATTGGATTGGATAGGTCTTTCAAAATGAAGACGATGTTTCATTGACTATTTTACAGTCAGAAGTTCCGTTTAAATATTACACAACCTGGAAGTTGTGTAGATAGGATCTCTAGCTTTACTGCAACTCTAACCTTCATAGACATCTATAGGCCTCATCAAAACAGTGTTTATAGATAGGAACTAACAATTAAATTCAACTTAAAAGTCATCAATACAATTAAATAAAAAAATAGGTAAGCAATATGAAAAATAGTTTCACATTGATGAGAAATAATTAATTAGTTCGCTTTTTACGCAGTCGGGTTTTTTGATTTTTTACATTTAATTTTTGCTTGTTTTAGTATGTTAACAAACTGCGAAATGACTTCTTTGTTAATGCTCTTATAGGCAAAATTCATGTGCATGAGAATTCGCTTTTAAATTATAAGATTTGTATGTTACAAAGGAAGGAGACATCATGATATTTTGTAACTGGCACACAGATATTTGTTAATAACATAGAAACGTAACTATGTTTAATTACCCTCCTTTTTCTGCCCTTTAGGGGTTAATAAATTCACTTAAATTTATTATTGTGAAAGAAAATTGTGTTATACTTGTATGTTCCGATTAAAAAATGATCTTCCCCGCTAATAGTGTGCCACATAAAAATAAATAAATAAAAACTTTGCAGTGAAGTGGTAAAGAGCTAAAAAAGGTCAAACTGGTTGAGGTTTGTGACCAAAAAATAATCGACCAAGTGCGAGTTTTACTCTGACACAAAGTGTTCCGTACATCAAAGACCTTGTACAAAGTTTAAATTTAGCTTTGTGCCACGCGCTTTCCGAAAGAATATCGCAAAGTTGCAACGCCGTCTTTGACCGTGCCGCCGTTTTCTATATAGGTTTTTAATTAATATCTCGGCTAATTACCGACAAAATTTACGAAAATCATTTTCAACAATCTTTGGATGATTCTGCGTCGATAGGTACTTGGCTGATAGGTATCCCCCACGCTGAGAGCCCGCAAAGTAAAGTTTGTGTGCAAAACAGGGCCGAATTTAAGGGGGACAGAGGGGGCATGTGCCCCGGGCACCACAACGAAGGGTGCCAAATGAAGATTTTTCTCACATCTATGTTTAGCGCAGTATTGTTAAAGTCATCCTGTCTGGCGTATGGCAAAGCACAGAAGAATCTAAGGATGATATGGCATAAGGATCCTGTATAAAGCGGAATTATTTTACGATTCTTTTCAATTCCGTTTTCAAGATTTTAATCAAACAATATTTGACAAAGCCAAGGGCGGATCCAGCTCACCATTTACAGGGGGGGGGGGGGGTCAAGGATTTCCTTTTTTTGAGTGGGAGGGGATCACATCTCGTTATGAGAATTTTTTATATCGAAAGCTATTTCCAAATCCAAATTAACTACTTTTTTGATACGTTCGCAAAGTCATTTTCATTCGTGAATACAAAAAAATTGCATTAATATTCGTAAAAATATAAAATTTACCGATTTTGTTCAGATACCAAGAAATTAAAAAGTTTCCTATTTTCTTATAAAGGCAAAGATTCATTCAGAAAATATTGTCAAAGTTAGCATTTTTAGCCAAATTTTACGAGTTGACAGCCACAGAAATGTCGTCGCAAGGAAGCAATTTGCTGTCGCTTCCGGAAATTCAGTTTAAAAAGTCTAACAATTGTCAACGATTAAATACGGCAAAAATTTGTATTCAATTTTAGAGGTAAATAAACCGTACACTTTGGCAGCTGTGTGATTATATTAGTGTCATGAAAACTGCAGGTGTAGCCTCTTCTTTCTGCTCAAAGCATTAAATAGTTTTTTTCAATGGAACTTATACCTTTAGAATGGATCATTTTCTTCTGATAAACTGGTGACTTCCATTATAATGAAAGAGCCATTATAAATTAAATGTTAGGTGAAGATGAAAGAGCAGCCGTAAAAAGTTAGAACTCTAATTTTCTGATGGGGAAAAAATGACCAATATTTTTTGTGAAAAAAATATTATGGCCACGTTTTTGGCCTCATTATGGCCTCATTATGGCCTCATTCTGACCAGAAAATCGGAGTTCTGACTTTTTACGACTGCTCTTTTATCTTCACCTAACACTTTATTTATAACGACTGTTTCAAAATAATGGAAGCCATCAGCCCATCAAAAGAAAATAACTCGGTTAAAATTTACTTTGTAAACATACTTTGGGGAAGACGTGAGGGGGGCGGAGCAAAATCCATGTTTGCCCCCAGTGCAAAAAAGACTAGTTTCGGCCCTGGCGTAAAAGTATGTAACTTAGAACTATAGCTATAGTTTTCTTGAAATGTTTAAATAAACTCCTACTATACTAATATTTTCACAATTTTAGTTTCAGTAGATTCGGAGAGGGGGGGGGGGGGCATTATTCTGCAGTACTTTCTCGACGATATCTCCCAAAATTGAATATCTAAAATTAAAACAAATACATTTTTGAGTTCGGTATTACTAGATCTTTCGAACGATAACCCACACGATGCAATTCTTTTTTTTTCAAGTACTTAATTAGTCCCCTATTTTTTTTATAAAAATATTTGTGGATGACTAATAATCTGTAAATATGTGGGTCAATGTCTTTATAACTCGGGCAAGTTTGAATTTTCCACTTTCCAAAATTTTCGAGAGAAACGGCTCAGACAGACGGACAGGCAAACACACGAGTCATCTTATAATGGTTCCGTTTTTACTTTTTAAGTACTTTAGAAAGCCTAATAATAATAATAGTAAATAAAATAAATTTAAAACAAAATCGTAACTCCTCTACATATTTCTAAATAATGTTACATACTTTGAAAACATACTGAAAATGCATGCGTATTTAAGGTGTTCGCAAATCCAAAAGGGCAACTTTCTGACATAAGTTTTAATTTATTCGTGTTCAAAAATACATGAAACTTGCTGGTGTTGTTGTTCATAAACTATGTAATTGAGCTATTTTTTCCATTTTTTTGAAAACGCAATAGATCTTTCAGAAAAGAGTGTCAAAGTTGATGTTTTGAACCGAGTATCCGCGCGGAGGAAGAAAGAGACTCAAGAGCGGACGAAAAACGTGTTTGTCACGTGATCAAAATCGCTTATAACTCAATAGGTTATTGTTTGATCAAAAAATGGAAAAAACAGTTCAATTCCAAATCGCTTTCACGGCCAGACTTTCCAATTTTATATCTTTCCGATAAAAATTGAATTTGTAAATGTGTCAAAACGTTTTAACGCTTACTGAGCAGAGCAGTTAAGAACAGCGTCAAGGCTGTTCCCAAATCCAAAGAAACAACTTTCTGACATAAGTTTTAATTCATTTTTGTTCGGAAACGCATGAAACTGGCAGGTGTTGTTATTTAGAAACTATGTCATCGAACTGTTTTTTCCGTGTTCTTGTAAACGCAATATATCTTTCAGAAAATACTGTCAAATTTGGCATTTTGAACCGAACTTCTGAACGAAAGAAGAAAATCCAGTCAGTAAGGGGAGAAAAATGCCGTGTCACGTGATCAAATTCGCTTATAACTCAATAAGTAATTGATTGATCAAAAAATGGAAAAAAAACAGTTCGATTCCAAATCGCTTCCATGGTCTGGCTTTCCAAATTCATACCTTTCCGTTAAAAAAGGAATTAGTAAATGTGTCAAAACGTTTTGCACTTGTTGAGTAAATCAGTTGAGAACAGCCTTAAGTACTTTAGGAACCCTTAATAATAATAATAATAATAGTAATAAAATAAATTTAAAACAAAATCGTAACTCCTCTATATATTTCTAAGTAATGTTAGATATTTTGGAAACATACAGAAAATGCATGCATAATTAACAATACACATGTGCTTGTTCGTAAATTAGTCTCTTTGAACGTATCCCCTCTTTATACATTGTAGTTTTTTCTTGTCTATTTTATTAAAAAGTCAAAATAAAGTTGAAGTATCCTCGAAATGGTCGTTGAACCAGGATAAGTACTTGGACAGAGTATTGAATTTATTGAACTTCTGATTGTCTCTTAAAAATTTATAATCAAGCGAGTTCTTTCCTGTATGCAAACTTGAAAATCAAGACATAAGGAGTAGACAATAGAATTCTTCGCTCTCCCAAACAATAGATCGTGCGCGTCGTTTATTGTTCTTTTTGCTTTAAGCGACCTTCGGTCAAGACAAAACTGTTACGCTGCTAGATAAATTAGACCTTCAACAAAGAAAGCCCATAAACAACGCTAGGTGTTACATAGAATAGTTTAACCAGGATTACACGAGTGGCAATAAATTTATAAAGACTCGCCAAAAAAAAGTCTACTGATTAATAAATCTGATTTCATGTATGTGGGGAAAACGATCATTTCGGATTAGAGATGAAAAACTTAAAGTGTATATAAATGGCATGAGTCGTCTAGGCGTCTTCCTTTTAGCTTAATAACGAAGTTTTAATAATTTCTTGATTACACATGGATGAATATGTATACCAGGCACGGCGAACCTTTTCGCGTGCGCGTGCCAAAAATCCACAAAGAATATCTGTTAACAAATGTCACGTGCTAAACTTTTGTGCAAGCGTTCGGTGTTTATACGAAATACTGTTTATAAAATCAGTTTGCTTTCTTGCATTAATAATTAATAATTAAGAAATATTCAAATCAAAAATGCAATTTCTTCTAATAATGGAATCAGCCATTAAATTAATGAAATTTTAATTCGTAAATAATATTTATTTATGGAGTACGTGCTATAATCAGTCAAAAAAAAAAAACTGCTAATTTTTATTTTAGTAATTTTTTACTTAGTATGAAACATCTACAATAAGTTATAATTATCCAAGTTGTTTTAAACAATGCATTTATAATGTATTGGTGAGATTTTTGCTGTTCCACATTCGATGGAAAATGCTTCATACCTTGTTCATATTTTGTTATTTTTGTTAACATACATATCCAAATTGGGTCCATTTGCCCTTTTATTGCAGCGGCTATCTAACTTTATTCATCTGAAAATTACAGATTTTAAATTCATATAGAAAGGCAAAACGCATGTGTAAAACATTACAAAGCATCACAGGAAAAGTAAGTTATTAAATTTAAATCGGAAAAATTTTTTTAATTTCACGAGCCAGAGAAATTTTTTGCGTGCCAACTCTGGCACGCGTGCCATATGTTCGCCAACCCTGATATAAACAATATGGATGATTACATTTAAGTTAAATATGAACATATCATAATAGTCCGTCTGCCTATAAAACATTACTAAAGCCCAGCTCGTCTAGCTGGCCGGAGATATTCCGCTTACTCCAAGTCCGTCTGATCCGGATTTCCATTGAACAGGTCGTCGCCAGTGGCACGTCTGCTTACAGGCGCAATCAAGTGTCGTCTCTCTAATTATCACGATTTTAACTGTGCGCTCAGCACTTTTCTTATTGTTTGGTAGTTGAGGTTTATGATCAAGAGTCTCACTAAAGAATCTGCCTAGTCCATCCATTTCCTGTCACCTCATGTATGATCCACAGACTTCTAATAGATCAGGACCGGATTAAGCACTGAAGTTATCTGTTAAAAATATTGCAGCATCCTGGCAGGTCATTCGACCGTTTTTTGAAAAAACGGTTTCATAACCATAATTTAACTATATTCTGACCCTAAAATGGCCAATAATATGGTCAGAATAGTGTTAAAATTATGGTTGTGTAACCGTTTTCGGAAAAAACGGTCAAATGACCGGCAAGAATGCTGCAAATTTTTAACAGTGTAGAAGAAGCACTGTATTATTTTTGGAATCATGTGTAATAGTAGTAACTTTTCTTAATTTTGCACAGACAGGAGCTCATAAGTGTGACAAATTTTTTTCCATACTCGCTCAGCAAAAATTCAGATTCCGTTAAATAATTTTTGTTATGTTGCCTTTATAAAAATACTATAGAGTCCATTTGTCTGTATTGTAATTCCACAGTTTTTAACTGTGCGTTTCTCTTATTTTAGACAAAGCATTTTCAAATTTTAAAAATAACAGTGTAAAAAATTCAAAATGAGAATAATTCATTTTTCAGTCGTTTTGGGAATCTTGATTTCTTGAATTTTAGAGGGGAGGTTCGTGTTTTTCAAGCCTTTTTGGTAATCAGGACCACTGTATAATCAAATTATGATAATTTATTGATAAACAAAATGATCAAAATCATTTGTAAAAAATTTCTAAAAAATATATATTAATTAACCTTTCAATGGGCGCGCTACAATGTTTTTTTTTCCTTGTTTGCACGAGTAGACCTAGACGTTAGAGATGAATTGGGCTGAGGACAAACCCGGGGCCGATGCGGTCTCGGGCATGTCCGGGTTCAAAGGAAAAATTTTATTGCTTCACAAATTGAAGAAAAAGAAAAAGGTAAAGAAAAAACATTTCCAACTTCAGAAACACAAGAATGTAGCCTAAGTTTCTTCACCCCTTTGGGACGAGCGTCACGTATACGTGACGCATAAGCTACTCAGAATCCTTGATTATTCCCGCCAGTTAGTTTTAATTGGAAATTCTACCTTATTTAATCAGAACATTTCTGCTATTCAATTACAGAAACATTTCTGTTTTGGAAAACCAGTGGTAAAAGATTGAAAATTCCGCAAAAGACGCTCGTCGCGAAGAGTGTGTATATGTGTGTAAGTGTTTCACAATCCTTTAAAAATCTGTTTGAAAAGGAATTGAATTGTTATTGACGAGAAAATTATAATATGAGATATATAATTTTCTCATTAATAATAAATATATAATATAATATATATTTATAATATAATATATATTATATTAAAATCCTCAATAATTATATTATGAGGATATAAAGAGAAATATTCTATCGGAACCTGTAGCGTTGGCACGGTCAGTGTTAGTAATATAAAGAAACCATGGGATATCATTTGTCTATCCTCGCTTTCTGTTTGAAATCCTACTTCATAATGACTGGAAAAAACTTCATATCTTCCTCCCATAGTGGTACAATGATATTTTAAAAGTATAAGAATTGTGACTTTTGCAGATTTCTGCCAATGATTGCATATAAATTTTAAAAAAATGTTATTTTAAACTGATATTCAGTGTACTATTGACTACTTTCGGTATGGGCGAGTACTTTCGGTAGTCTTTCTATTGAATACTTTCGGTATGGAACTTTTAAAAGAACCCGAACTCTTTTATGGTTAGGCCGACTCCTGTTAAGCTTTTTACGTATAATAAATAGTAATAGTATGAAGTGTAAGATACTTCATAATAGCAAAAAAAGTCAAAACCAGAAAAACAGTTATGCATATAGCTTATTAAATTTTTAAGTTTTAATTTTGGCGTTATAAGTGAGAAAAATCTTTAGAAATATCATGTTTGTACAGCAGAGTCCCGATTGTCCGAGTTAATATGGACCAAGCTCACCTCGGATAAGCAAAAAACTCGGATAAACCAGATTTACACAAATCTTCACCAACTAAGGAGATGAAATATAAATTTTCACTTAATTCAGTCATTTTTATGGTACTAGTAACCAGTGGCGCCAACTTATATGGGCCCATGGGGCGCGAGCCTACCCAATAATTTGATCTCTCCTTCTACTCAGTTTCAATTGATTAAATTCGTAATTTATTTAATTGCTGAAATGAAATTTGGTTTTATTAACGTTCTCAAAATAATTTTGTTCGAAAAATAGTAAGGACATCCATTAGACTTACAGGAGAACTGAAAAATGCTTCAGCGGATGTATAGTTACATTTCTCACGAAAAAAATTCCCGGCCTATTTTGCCATTTTGAATTAATAGAGCACTCATGTGACTAAACTGTATGCTTTTTTGACATTTAGTTTTTTGCACTTCCAAAATAATTAGCGATTATAATGTTATTTAAAACGAATATTAATGTAATTAATAAGGAAAAACTTAAAGAATATAATTGAATGAAATTATTTATAAAATTATAATTAAACTATAACAATTTAAAAATTTGCTTAGAAAAAACATAATTTAATTTCTATTATCATCTTTAGTCATTTGCTCTTCCCCCCACTCTCTCTTCACACACATACATAAAGGGCAGAGGTCGTAATTGTCCTGAAATTTCACGACCGGGAAATTCTTCGGTACCAGTATTTCCTTATGGAAAAATCTCTTCTTAAATAAGGCAAAATTTCGCGCGTTTAACCTAGATTTATTTTTCTATAAATAAATAGTGATATTTGTCCTGAAAAAATTCCTCAAGCGTGCAACACCAGACTAAGGGAAAAGAATTATGTGTTATTTTACTCAAAACTTTTCTAGCCCACCCAATATTTTTGAAAAGTTGGCGCCACTGCTAGTAACATTTCTTTGATGTACATTTCCGTTACTTTTAAGAAAGACGGGGAATAAAATTGTTTATTCGAAAAAGCCCTTGATAGTATTTTTATTGTTGAATGTCAATTTTGCTGCAGTATTACGCTACCGTATAGCTACCAATTTCTAACATTTTTTCTTACCACTAAAACTTATCAGTAAATTTTGCCTACTTCAATCGTCGAAATCTAACAATTGTCAGCGATTAAATATGGAAAAAATTTGTATTCAATTTTAAAGGTAACAAAACCGTTCAAATTGGCAGCTACGTGATTCTATTAGTGACATGAAAATTGCAGGTGTAGCCTCTTCTTTCTGATCAAAGTATTAAATAGTTTTTTTCAATCGAACTTATACCTTTATTATGGATCATTTCCTTCTGATAGCCTGATGGCTTCCATTGTTATGAAACAGCCATTATAAATTAAGTGTTAGGTGAAGATGAAAGAGCAGCCGTAAAAAGTTAGAATTCCGATTTTCTGATCAGAATAAGAAAAAAAATGGCCATAATTTTTTTTATTTTAAATAATGGTCACCCCCCCCCCCCCCCCCCAATCTGACCAGAAAATAAGAGTTCTAACTTTTTACGGCTGCTCTTTCATCTTCACCTAACACTTCATTTATAATGGCTGTTTAATAATAATGGAAGCCATCAGTCTATCAGAAGAAAATAACTCGGTTAAAGAAGAAACTCGGTTAAGCTGGACTCTAATATCGGATCTGGATAATCGGGACTCTACTGTAATAAAATTTAAGGCGGCACGTGCTCTCTAGGATTAAAACATTATTTAAAAGAGAAAAACATCAGTAGTGAAAACTTTAAAGGATTATTAGATGATACGTTTCTTTAAGGTTTTGGAATTTTCTTTTAAAATTTGATGGTTAAGATGCCAGTTGTCAGTTTTGCAAAACTTCGCGAAACCACAACATTTTTCTTTTAAAAAACCATTTAAAAATAGATTATAAGTTACTCTTCAAGTAACGCTAACATTTTATTATTCTTTGTAAACATCAATCTCAGCTTCACTTTCTAAAAGCTGTCTAAAGAAAACAGAAACAAAATTCGTAAATTTGGTTACATTGGACTATTTTCAATTCATATTTTTTGTAAAATTGAAATGCAGTCTCCTCATTCATTACTAACCACGTTTAAAAATACAAAGATTTTTAAAAAGCCGGAAAAATCAAGGACATTCACAACGCTATGCCGGCTGATGTTCTTGGAACATCGCCACTTTTTTTTTATAGAAGTTAGCGAGATATTTTTTCCTCTTTGTTACTTAGAAGAATTATTGGTATTTACCAATTTCCGAAATTGTGGATAGAAAGAATTTGCTGTGATAATTTTTTTGTTTTTTAACTTCAATCATTTTTACGAAATACTTTTATATGTTCTCGTAAGTAAATTTTAAGTTGTAGTTATTCCATGTTTTTTATCGTAAACTAGTTATGCGATATTTCATAGTACTAGGAAAAAGAATCAACCTCCGAAAAAAAAAAGAAAAAAAACTATTGCAGCGCAGAGTGGTTCAATTTCAATATTTAGCTCGAAAAAAAAAAAGAACTTTATTTCCGATTTTTTTTCTGCTTAGTATTCGATTTTTTTTCATTAAAAAACCCCATAAAAAATCACCATATACACAATTTTCTTCAAAATAATAATGCATGAAAGCAAACTTTGCCGAATAGTAATATACGTGTCATTCAATAAGTAATTTCTTGTGTTGCTTTTATCACAATTATTATTTTAAAAAATTCTGGTGAAGTGTCATTAAAATACGTTAAAAAAAATTTTTTTTTAATTAATAAGTTGGTAAATAAATTTTATATAGTGTATTTTGGTTGACTCTATAGTATTGTAAATGTTTACTTTTATATTGACATACAGAAAATTCCAAGCATTTTCAAATACTGGTAGTTATATAAATGTCACTTTTTAAAGTATGAAGAATTTTATATAGATAATATCGCCAATTTGAATACCAATTTAAATGGATTATTTGTTTATTTGATTACTTCTCAAATTTATTTTGTAAAATATTAAGATTTGATTCTTTTAATAATAAAAAAAAAGAATTACAACTTCGATAAAAGAAAACAAACTAGAGAACAGGAATTCTGCTTTTTCAAAATTTAGTGTCGCCCCCGACATTTCCAATACTTCATTTTCTTCTCATGTACTGGTGGCTTCTATTATTATGAAACAGTCATTATAAATTAAGCGTTTAGGTGAGGATGAAAGAGCAGTCGTAAAAAGTTAGAAGTCTGATTTTCTGGTCAGAATGGGGGGGGGGGGGGAAATGGCCATAATTTTTTTTTAAAAATAAATTATGGACATTTTTTGTCCCCCATTCTGACCAGAAAATCAGAGTTCTAACTTTTTACGGCTGCTCTTTCATCCTCACCTAAACGCTTCATTTATAATGTCTGTTTCATAATAATAGAAGCCACCAGTCCATCAGAAGAAAATAACTCGGATAAGCCGGACTCGGATAATCAGGACTCTACTGCAGTGCAAAACATATTTAAATTTTAAGACTTAAAGCACACGCTTTTATTTTATGTGAAATACATCATTTGCATTAATATAGATACTTAAAATTAAATATAGTGTATAATAGCTCCATGTTTTAAATCATTCATTTATATTTTTTTCAAAATGGCACGTATTTTTATTACTTTTTTTCCTTTTTTATGGGGAAATAGCAACAAAAAGATATAATTGCTATTTTTCAACTATTTTTTCTTTACTTTTTACAGAAATGGAGTACTTGAGTTGCCAAAATGAAACAAATGTCGCTAAAAACTACAAAAAAATTAATATTTCAAAAATAAATGGAGATGCAGTTTTCAAACAAATTGCATTAAAAAGTACTTTTTTTCCCCAATACGACGGTATAAACATTGAAAATGTGCGATGCTTGGAAGTTTTAAAAAATGCTGTAAAGTATTTAATTGCACAATGAAACATCGGCTTTTGATTTACGGCTGGCTTATACAAGGTAACGTTATTTATTGGAGACGACACAAAATAAGATGGGAGAAAGAAATAGCATACCGGGGGCTAACCCCCCCCCCAAAAAAAAAAAAAAAAAAAAAAAAAAAACGTATTTTAAATGCCAGCTAGACTGTTACCAAAATCTAAATGTCATAAATTATACTTTTACCCGCATTAATGCTATCATTGCCGCAAAAATAGTTTTACAGGCTTTGCCTTATTTTTGAATCAAGGTAAGGAAATGGGAACGTAATTCTTTATCAGCATGTCGAATGAAAGGTGAATGAAACCAATTTCCAATAAACTAGACAAAATGACAGATTCGTTGAAATCAATTCGTGGGCAACTCAGGACAGAATACAGGACGTCCGAAAGAGACTGACACGCACTTTAACCATTTATTTGTTGGATATAAAAAAGGCAATGTAATTTCAAAAATGTTAAAAAGGGGAGAAAAGAAGAAAATGAAAAGCAGAGAAACAAGATTCCGTTAATAAAACTGTCTTGTCATTATTTTTCAATAAGGTTAATCATTTTTAGTCCCCCACCTCACCTCCTTTCATTAAAATGTTTATTTAAATATTTATATATAACTAGGGGATCGAACCCGAGCTCCTCGAGTTACAGAATGTAAGTGAAAACCAATTTTTTTTTAATCTAATTATTTTTTTACATGTAATATATATTTTAGATTGCCCACTAACATCAAAAAGAATTTTTATATGAAAAAGATCAATTATGCAATCAAATAAAGTTTTGAAATAGCTATACTTTCACACGTCACCACATGCCAGGAGTTATTAACCCTTACCAATGGCACTTACGTCAGTCTTTCCGATCACCTCGGTGCATAAGCGCGTGGTTCAATCGCATGTCTGTTAAATTTGTTTCTTATTTACATAAATTTATTTATTTTTCTATAGAGGAAGTTTTAACTTTGTTATGGATTATTAGGCGGAAACATATGCTGAACTTTTTACATTGTTTTAAGGGCAAGCGGATTAACCTTCCGTAATCGAGCTATACGTGATAGAGATAAATTAAAAAATAATTTATGTATGAAAATCTATATATATATATATTACGCTATCGTATGTGGCACTTTAATCGCGATTAATTGTTGGTTAATTGTTCAATTGGTTAGTTGTAAACAATTGGCGTTTAATGGCAACGCCCGAATGAAACGCATCTCATTGGTTATTGTGTAATATTTTAAAAAAGTGAATAACAATAAATAAATAAAAAGTTTAATTAATAACTATAGAACAAAACAATTTATATAATTTTAAAAAATAAAATAAAAGTAAATAAACAATTTATTAATAAATAAACAACAGCATCCGGGCTACCACATCAAGCAAAATAACGACACTTTGGCGCCAGTTAAGTACCCCGTTGCGTATATGACATTGGCGTCAGAAAAAAGTCGTGCCAACGTAGTGCGTATATGACACCTGTGCCGTCTTTTATTCATCTAATTTAAAATGCATAAATAAAAAAATAAATGAAGGTGCTTTTCCAGTATAGGTACTTGCCGAAATAGAGAAAAGGTCCATGGCGAGAAAAGAAAATTTTTTCTGGCAACCGATTTAATCAAAATATTTTTTTTTTCAAATAAAACTACATAAAAGTGTCCATGATCGCAAAGAGTTCGTACTTTTATGTTAGCAGGGTGCAATTCTCGCCAATAGCATTTTTTAACTCGCCAGCAGCATTTTTTATTTTTCGAGGGGTAAATTAAAATAATGCTTTGATGTTGAAATTAAACGGTTTATGGTATTATTTATTCTTTTTCTTTTTTTAAAGAATTTTTTTTTAAGTGAAAGTCATGAATTTTAAAGGTTTTATTTTAAAATTAAAGTCACCCATTCTAAATAAAATGAGTGAAAGGATTATATTTTAATCTGAATTAACGAAATATATATAAAAAAAAAAATGTGACGGGTACAATGTTTGGCGATTTATCACCTGTGCCCGACTAACATAACTGTAGGGAGTTTTCGATTTCTCTATCAGAATCTTCAAATTTGGCGAAGGATTGAGCAAGTAAATTAAATTATGAATAAAAGTAACATGATACAATGCCTAGCATACATTTAAGGGAGGCCAAATTGGTCGCCACGGGTGGCTAGTTATTTTGAAAACCATAATAACTCAGACAATTAAGATACAATTTTCAAAAAAATTGCATTTGAAAGTAGATTTTTTTCTCTATTTGACAGGTTAAAAATTGAAAATGTGCGATATTTAGAAATTAAAAAAATCGTTGACATAGCACTTATTTTAATTTCAATTTATTTTTTCAGTTTTTATGAGAAAATGGCAACAAAAAGATACAGTAATATATTATTTTCTTTCTTCCGTGATTAGTTTCCCTTTACCTTCAACCCTCAACGACTTTCAACAGAAATGGAGTTCTTCAGTTGCCACAATTACAAAAAATGTATTAAAAACTACAAAAAAATTAATATCTCAAAATTAAATTAAGATACAGCTTTCAAACAAATTGCATTTAAAAGAGCATTTTTTTTGTTACACGACGGTGTAAAAATTTAAAATGTGCGATGTTTAGAAGTTTAAAAATTTGCAGTAGAGAAAATTGCAAAACCAAAATTTTATTTCAAATTTCAAAGTGTTGCCATTCGCAGAATGACGTATGCGTTACGCACAGATATATGTGTCCTTTATAATATAGATAGATACCCAATTTTTACAGATGTTCAAACGTGATGAAAACTGCTTTAGCATATATATGTATATACAGGATGTAACAGCTATATATGCGTATACTATACTACGCGTCAAGAACTGCTTTGGGTCGGGTAACTCAATTTACCTCAACCCGACTACGACTGCGCGCCTCTGGGCTGAGAAGGTAGCTGGGTTGAATTTACTAGTGTCGGGTTGTGATTTGACTTTTGCAGTCGATTTCGAATTATCCCGAATTAAAAAAAACAAAAAAACAAACTCTAGAATATTTTTTTAGATGAAAAAATTATACATTTGAATATTGAGTACAAATGCTCATTTTTCAAAATAAAAGATAAAATTTATATTGGAGATGCAATTGTAGGCCGTTTTTTCATAATTGTATTGAAATATGAATTAATTTTCTTCCATTTTAGATTCAGGTCAGGTCTCTGATGTAAAGCAAAGCAACTAACAGTTGAGAGTTTCAATATATTCAATATTCAAGCTTTTTAAAGGAAACTACAAACAAAAATTATTATGATTGCGTCCTTTAAAACAGTTGATTTGTCAAGACCGAACCTTCACTTACATTATCAGCAATATTTTGTGTCTGAAAGACCTTATTTTATTGGACTTATGGGCAAAGGGTTTCCGTTATTAAAATTCACATCTAAAATTTATTTTTGATTATTACGGCATATATTGGGAAAAAACAAAACTTGTATTTTAAAAGGTTGTCCCGATAGTCAAACATTTTTACATGAAAATCAGAAAAAAATCGAAAATGTCAGTTATTACGTTTTACACCTGAGACCTTCATTTTCTAAAATAAAAGTGAAAACTAGTATTTTTGTTTGTAACTTTAACACTTATAAAGATATTATAACGATTACATACTTCAATATTTTCACAAACAGCAGATGAGAATTATTTTTGAAATGGAAAGTTGGAGGAAATATGAGGTAATCTTGTTCTAGAAAAAATTACGATAACAAATGCAGCTTTGAATACAGATTACAGTGCGATTGCACTGCGATAGTATTACAATTAGATTAAAATCGTAATCTTTTAGTGCTTAGATTACTTTGCAGTTAATCAAACACCTAGCTTCTTCATGTTATGTCACAATACAATTTTTGTAATCGATTACAAATGCTACATGCCTGGATTTTCTGAATTTTACAGGGATTACTTGCATAAGAGTGAGTCGCGCCATTTTCCCTTTCAAATATTCAGTTAAGGCTGTTCTCAAATCCAAAAGGGCAACTTTATGACATAAGTTTAAATTAATTTTGGCCGGAAATGCGTGAAACTAGCAGCTGTCGTTGTTCAGAAACTACCTCATCGAGCTGTTTTTTTCGTTTTTTTTTTTAAATCGCAATAGATCTTTCAGAAAATAGTGACAAAGTAGACGTTTTGAACCGAAGTTCCCGAAGAAATCTGAAAAACCAGTCAGCGAAGAGAAAAACGTGTTTGTCACGTGATCAAAATCGCTTATAACGTAGGTAATATATCAAAAAATGGAAAACACAGTTCGATTCCAAATCGCTCCCATAGTCAGGCCTTCCAATTTTATATCGTTCCGTTAAAAAATGAATTTGTAAATGTGTCAAAACGTTTTGCGCTTGTTGAGCAGAGCCTTAAAGTATAAGAGCAATTTCTAAGTAAGTTATGAACTAAAATACAGCATCTTACCTCTCCGTCTTCTTATGGAAGTTCAGTGGGATGCAACACTTCAGTATCTTAATTAAATCTACAGAAAATATACTGGGTGAATTGGAATTTATTTATACTAAACTTAAATTTATTTACATATACGGCATAAGACTAAAAAATACTTTCTTATACTTTGCAAGTACAAGAAGAAAACTATATAAATGAACGAATGCACAGGGATCCAATGTGGAAGAGAAACTCTGGTATTATATGCAACTAAGGATCGACTGAAACAGGTTTGAAGACCAAAAACGAAATCGAAACCGGATTTTGGTAATCTTCCTATCTTCGGCCGAAAACGAAAACAAAAATGTCCAAATTTTGTTTTAATAATTAATAAACACATAAATACACATAATTATTAATTAATTATACGTGTTGGCTCTCTGTGCCTCTGGCCAAAACTTTGTATTTTCATATAAAATAAAATATAATTGATCAACAACACAAAATGATTTTCTAATTATACGAATTTTATCTAATTAAAAAGTGTTTTAGATAAACATACCTCGATTTATCTTTCATAATGATTGTTGTACATAATCATCTGTTATACTAGAACTTTTTCGGAGAGTTTTCGAAACTTTTCTGCGGTTTCAAACTAAAAATTTTCTATTACTGTTAAGTCTGCACACTGTAAAAAAAAATCTTAAAACAACAGAAAAAAATCTTCGAATTCTGACAGTAAAAATTGCGTTAACAGACTTCTTATGTCATTCCATCCTCATATCGCTTATTTTCATGTTAAACAACAAAAAATTCTGTTTTCTTTGCCATCAGTTTCCACTGCGACAGGATAATATGTTGGATAACAGAAAAACGGGAGGTCACCCCCTATGACGTCTAAAAGGTCATTTAGAATGACCAATAAGCATTGGTTATCATACCCACGCTAACGCGTCTCTTCTAACGTGAAATATTTGAGTGTCTTGTCTCTTGTGTACTGTTGAAAATGGCAGTTCGTTCAATAAAGCAGTTGATCTAATTGAAAAAGAATAATATATAAAGAATTTTTAACAGAAAATTAAGAATCATTTTCACAATTGAAACCGGCGACGCACACCTTTGACATCAGAACCGCTTTCTTCAATGATTAGGATTTACAGTTCGAATACTAGAAAACAAACATAGCAAAAGGTATGTTTTCCTCCTTCTTTTAAATATGTAACAATGTTTTTCCGAAACGTAACAATATGTATGAAAAATACTTCCTATTTGCTAAAAATCTTAATTAAGCAATACTACTTATTATTATTATTATTATTTTATAATGTATGATTTACTTAAATTATTAGTATTATTTTATACTTCATTTATTTATGCACATTAGTAACTTAGTTGATCTAATTCTGTTAATAGCTGGAGATTATTTTTTTGATCGGTTGTTTATTTTAAGTTAAATAAATAATCTTAAGTTTATGATTAGTTTACAAATCTTGAATTTTTACATAGCTGTAGAATGATTACTTATTATATTTAACTTTTTTATGACTAAGAGTTTAATTTTACTTCATATGTATTAGTTCCAGAAATTTTGATTGAGATTTTAAATTAATTTTGTCATCAATTGACACACGTGATTAGTTTTGGAGTGATAGTTTTAATAATAAACACGGAGTAGCTGCATTAATTATTATAGTTATAGATAACTGTTATTTTCGTTTAACATTAACCAGAATAATATTTATTAGATCTGACGCTGTTCATATATTTTTATTGCTTAAATATATCACATTTCCTACTATTTACTATGTTGTTTAAAATGGAGTGGTTGATATTTTGTTTAATCGTTCCATATGTTGATTCTGAAGAAATGTTTTTTTTTTTTTTTTTTTTTTTTTTTTAGTACAATCTTAGAGTTACCTGTAGTGGTTTAGTTAAAATTTGTAAATTTTATTCACTCCATTTAATGAAATAAATTTTGAGCTACAATTGTGTCTATTATTTTGAAAATAATTCTTATTTAAGCTTTAACCATTCATTTTATAGAATCAGCAAGTTTAATTTTGTTTAACATTTTAATTTAAATTATATTGTAATATTTTTTCTTATTTAGTTGATGATCATTTACTTTATACGGAAAAACATTGTAAATTGTTAAGAAGGATGAAAACTCATTTTATCACTTTAGCTGAAATGAAATATTTTTTTTACGGTGATGTTTATATAGATTTTAGTGGCTCTTCTTTTTCATTTCTCATCTTTGATCATAGCTGTCAACTTTTACTCATTTATATATACAAAGCTTTCTAGTCGAAAAAATTATAAAAATTGGCAGGCTATTATTTACATAATTAACCAAAGTCACTGATTTAACCTAATCAATTTTCAAAAATATTGCACGAATAAATATTAAAGTTCTTTTAATTACAAATCACATTCAATACATATATTTATTTTATTAATAAATATTTTTATGAGGGAGGGGGGAGTTACCTTATATCGTATATATATTTTTTTATTATTCTGGGGGGGGGGGGGGGGGTTAAGATACCTTCTTTCACTTATTCCAGTCTTTTATGTACTTAATTTACAAATGTATATCAATTCAACTGTTTAAATATTTTATTGCGAATAAACTATTTAAATTAATTTTATAAAAGTTTGGAGGAGAAATTCCTATAAATATTTATTATTATTAATATAAACAAATCGATCGGTAAATAGAAATTTCCCGTGTACCTAACCTATAATACGCGATTCTTCTGTTAAATAGAACCTCTCCCCCCCCCCCCCCCTCGCCAACAGGAATTGACCTACAGATTTTGACTGTTGGGAAAAGCGTCAATTGTCAACACGAAGTGCCTGTATGAGTACGTATTTCTGTCGTCTGATAACGCATTCTTTCGTTAACAGATATTTTCTGAAAACAAATAGTTTCTGGCAACTTTTTGCTGCCAGAAAGTTTCTGTTGTTTTACAAAAATATTTTTAACAGTGCAGCTTTTAATGAGCATGTGAAAAGCGTCTTTAAAGTTGAATCCCATATGTATTTCTTGCTTTATAATTTGCATTCACATCTTGAGTCAGTCATGACTGATAATTACAAACAGTGAAGTTCATACACTGTTAAAAATTTGCAGCATTCTGGCAGGTCATTTGACCGTTTTTCCCGAAAACGGTTAAACAACCGTAATTTTAACACTATTCTGACCATATTATTGGCCATTGTATGGTCAGAATATAATTAAATTATAGTTATGAAGCCGTTTTTTTAAAAAACGGTCGAATGACCTGCCAGAATGCTGCAAAAATTTTAACAGTGTAGCAAAGAGTGTCTCATTTGAGCCGATAGACAGCTCAAATCAATATTATAACATTAAAAAATTCCGAAGTAAGAAACGAGACTTTTGGAATACAGATAGTTTCGGTATGGCCAAATTTTCGCCGAAAACGAATTTTCAGCGCTCAGATCTTGAGTCGAAAACGAAAAGGAATTTTCGGTCGATCTCTATATGGAACACACAATATGCTGTAAACTAGGGATGCACAACCTGTGGCCCGCTATGGGTTAGCATGTGGCCCGCGAGTTTCGTTAATTTATAACTGGAAAAACTGCAATTTTTGTCCATAGGTCACAGGAAAAAATCGTGAATTTCGTCAATTTGCCGGGGGGAAAATTGAAAATTTCGTCAGCCGAATCGCGAATTTTGTCGATCGGGCGCGAAAAATCGCTAATTTCACCGATCGGCCACGGAAAATTCGTGAGATTTTGCGTGGATGGCTAGGAAAAATCGTTAATTTGGTTGATGATGCGCGGAAAAATTGAAAATTATTCATCAGCTGCGAAAAACTTGTAAGTTATGTCAGTCGCGAGAAAACCAGTAAATTTCGTCAATTTGCCGCGAGAAAAAAATTGCAAATTTCGTCAGTCAGCTAAGAATCGGGAATTTCGTCGACCGGGTGCGGAAAAATGGCAAATTTTGTCGATTAGGAGAGGAATAATCTAAAATTTCGTTGATCTACTGCGGAAGAAATCGCGTGTTTGTCTGCTAATTAAGAGAAAAAAATCGCGAATTTCGTCAATTTGGCGCGGAAACAAATGTCAAATTTCGTCCGAACCAGTTAACAATCGCGAATTTCGCTGATCGGGTGCGGAAAAATCGCAAATTTCGTCGATCGGAAACTGAAAAAATCGCGAGTCTTGTCGATCGCGCTCGGAAAAATCGCGAATTTCGTCGACTGGATTCGGAAAAATAGCGAATTTTGTTGATTGGGTTCGGAAAAATCGCAAGTTTTGTCAACTGGGTTCGGAAAAATAGCGAATTATCTCGATTGGGTTCGGACAAATCGCAAGTTTTGTCGATAGGGATAAGAAGAATCCAATCGTGCCGTTGGTGTGGCACGAAAAAATCGCGAATTTTGTCGATGAGGTGCAGAAAAATAGCGTATCTTGTCAATCGGGTGCGGAAAAATAGCAAATTTTGTCGATCGGGTGTGGAAAAATCGCACATTTCGTCTACCAGGATCGGAAAAAATGCAAATCTCGTTGATCGGGCACGGAAAAGTCGCGAGTCTTGTCGATCGGGCTCAGAAAAATCACGAATTTTGTAGGTCGGGCTCGAAGAAAATCGCGAATTTTGTCAGTCAGGCTTGAAAAAATCCAAAATTTTGTCCATCGGGCACGAAAAATAGCGAATTTCGTCGATTAGCAGCGGAAAAAAGCGAATTTTGTCGATGATTTTGTTGCTCCTCTGAAACCATATTTTCTATATGATTATAGGTCACAGATCACCTACACAAAATAGAATAATCTCCGTGTTACTGATATGGCCCTCGACAATCCAGGTATTTTTGTAAGTGGCCCTTCTCTAGAAAATGTTGTGCACCCCTACTGTAAACGATTGTGGTTTTGCATTAATCGTAAATTATTCAGTCCGCAGGGCCGACTTCTCCTTAAAAGTGTCCAGGTGCACGTAACAATTTTGGGACCCTAAACTTTGACGAAACTAAAAAGACTTAGAGGCCTTCTATAAGCGGTGTGCTAGGAGTGACCACGAAGGAAAATTTTTAGAAACCACTTTTCTTCTTCTTCTCCTTCTTCCCCCCCCCCCCTCTTATTGTTAAAAAAAAATGTGATTAGGGATAGGTGAACTCCTATAAGCGCGAGGCGGCACATTGTACACTCTAAGTTTTTATATATAACAGGAGACCTGTCTTCCCATATTTCGCGACATGATTTCCTGCGGTCAGCGCTGAAGGATAGAGTGACGATAATTTTAGTTCGCATTCATGGCAAAAAATTCTGTTTATACGCGCCCTTATACATAATTAGAGAATCATTTATAAATTTGATAAGTACAGCTTAATAAGAGAAGCATAAATTAGGTTGGTTGGTTGATTTTTGACGGCCGATTATCTACTCGAGGGATATAGGCCTAGGGGGAGTGCCTTCCGTGGGGGTCTTTCTAAGGGAACCTAACCCGTATTTACGCATGGGAAATCCAAGGTTTCGAAGAAAACCACGAAAACTCCGAAACGGTTAGGCCGACGGGCGCGATTGAGCTCGAACCCAGCACCTTCCGTCTACCAGCTTCGAGAGCAGAACCTCTCAGCCACTGGTGGGGCGCATAAATTAGGATAACAGCAAATGGGAACACAATATCTAACATTGACAACGCGCGCTATTTTTTACACTTTGCTTTGCATGCTTCATTTGCCTTGCAGTTCGTTCTTTTAACATGACCATACCAGATTAATTGCTTTTTTTTTTAATGTCATCTAATATGGTTCCCTTTATTTTCATCATTTCCTTTTTTCTTTCATTTCTTATTCTTTCTATTCTTGATACTCTGCATGATCTTCTTAGGCATCCATTTCTACTGCCGCTATTTTCTTTCTTTCTGTCTTCATAATTCTCCATCCTTCTGCTCCATATAACAAAATGCTCTTTACAATAGAGTTGTATATATTATACTTTCTTTTCCTAGAGATCTCCTTACTCCACCAAATAGAATTAATGCTTACCAATTTCTACTTTTATGTTATTATTTAGATTTAGGTCTGTCTCATTTCCTCCTTTGCATAGGTATTTGGTCTTGCTGACGTTCATGTGAATTCCCCATCTCTCATATTCTTTTGAAAAACATAATTTAATTCAAATTTTTTACATTGTCATTCCTTATAGCAAATGTTGAAAAAGTTCGTCACCCTTTTGCATGCAAACATGAACACGTGGAACCAAGTTTTTTGACACACTTCGCAACATGGTTGGTGTTATTGAGTTCAGTTAGGATTTGTTTTAATTCCTCGATGTTTGTTCATGACTTCTCTGGAAAACCCTACAATAAAAACGCTGAAAGAAGCAGACGATTTACTCAATCCATTAGTGCAGAATCAGATTAAAAATTACTAATGGTATTCACGCGAATTTATGTTTAAAAAACAAATTTTCGCATTTAGAAAGTGAAAAAAACGATACCCGCACATTAAATATAGACATATTAAATAAGTCATGATGTGGAAAGTCTTGCTACGTATATTATAGATGTGGATAACATAAAAAAGGGTACTCTTTTAAATTGATCACCCTGTATTTTCAAAAATTTAGGAAGTAAATGCGGTTACTCTTCCCCTCTCTGCTTTCCGTACCCCCTCCACGCACGCAAAAATACGAACTATATCATTAGAAAACTAATGATTAAAATTTTGCTAAAACAACTTAGTATTCTATTGTTTTAAAAATAAATTCTTTATTGACGTTTTCTTGTAACGAGGCAAGTTAAAAACAATAAATTTGACCAATTGGTTGCATTTTCTTGTAGCCATCTTATAACATATACGCAGATAAGCAAAGTTTGCAAACAAATACTCCTGTCAACCAATGCATCATTTTTTCTACTATTATCCTAGGGGCCGTGCATATGTAACGTTATCATTTTAAGGGGGAAGGGTGTCTGGTATTTGATATCGTAAGACATGTCTGGGTGGAGGGGGCTTTGCTTTTTCATATCGTTATCATTTTTGACCCAACCAAACTTTTTTTTTTTCAATAACTTTTCTTTACATCCAAATAGTCTGTTACCTGTTTTATTATTTTTTTTATTATGTTTTCCTGAAAATACAAAGGTATTATTAAAGCCCTTAAATGTTTATAAAATCATTTCATTCCAAAATTTGGAATACCCCAACGTTTGACATTCCTTTTCTTCCGCCATATCCGCATATAATTCGCTGTTAGAGAAATCAGGAGCATAATTATGCAGAAAATGGTACTTGCATTTACCAAGTAAATAAAGACAAAGGATGTTGTCCACTGTTTTGTTGATAAATTCTGATTTTAACCTTCCCGGGCAGGGGGCAAGTGTAAGAAGATAATATTACTTTTGAATGCGTTATGTAACCATAGGCTGTTATTAAATATTTTTAAATAGTTAGTAACTAACTCTTTTAGATGTTATTTGATATAAATTTATTTCATGTGTTGATATTTTATTGACTTTTTGAATCCGTAAAGTATGCGACTAATAAATGTATAATCATGTATATATGTTACGGCCAAAACCCGGAGCTCACTGTAAAAAAAATTCCGCAACGTTCCTGGGAAAAAATGGGCAGCTGAGTTGCCCATTATTTCCAAGAAACATTTCTTGAAAATGACTGGTACTTTACTGTATATGTTAAAAACTTTCTACAGAAATGCCAGTAAGTTTCCTGCGAAATACCAGGAATATTTCTGTTGACATCAAAACATTACTGACATATTCAAGGCAAGAGTAGCACAAGAGCGAAAAATGTCCAGACCAGAGATCGAACCTGGATACTTGGCGTGCCGTGCCAATGCCTTACCTGTTAGGCTATCCGGACCGATACCTGGCTGACATAATTCACTCTGGATGTTCGTTCCCTTCATTATGACATTACTGACATTTCACAGCATGCGGGATCCGCAGACGATTTTTACATTTCCAGTTGACAATTTTCGCTTTATTATCATTATTTGTTAGAATGAAAAAATATTTTGAAATTGACATCAAAATTATTATTTATAATTTACACGAAAAAATAAATTTTCAGTTAAAATTCAATAAAGTAAATATATATGTGATATATTGTTTCTGAACTTTGCTTAAAATATAAAAATATATAAATGTAAATAATAATTAGAAAAAAAATCTAGACACAAAATATTTTGGATTTTCGTCAGTGATTATGTTAGTTTACAAGTTAGATAAAATACATATAAATTTTCATGAAAAAAAAAACCTAAACGTAATTGTATATTTTTTCCGAAAATAAAAAAAAAATTCAAATTTGCAGTAATTCAAAGTGTCAAATATATGTCAAATTTAAATCAAATTATAATAAAGTGTTAAAATATAAAATTAATTAAAAAAGAAAAAAAAAGTCAAGAGGTAGCATCGAACCCGGGCCGTACGGGTGGCGTGCAAGCTTTCTGCGTCCACACCACGAAAGACACGTTGAGAGCCGTAAACTAATGGGTATTTGAAACGTATGCTAAAACTCGGCATCTAATTTCTGAAAATCTAAGGCCCATTTGAAGAAATCCTTTCACAAGAATAATTAGAGATAAGAACTCTAAAACATACTTTAAATTAATCAAAATAGGTGAGAATCATATTTGATTGTCCCCTGGTTAATGCAGATCCAAATAATAGGTGTATTTTTTTTTACACAGTCTGCTCGTTAAGGATTTCACAGACAAGTACGAGAGATAATCTCTTAGTGATGTCAGAGAGATATTGTATTTTCATCTGAATTATCTTGACAATAGAGACGTAAAGGATTATGTCGTCTATTGATTTATTTGCATTCCATATTGATTTTTTTACATTCATTTAAGGAATTCGTTTTCGACACCCTCGCGCGAGCAACGGATTATAGGAAAAAAAAAATAATAAATGGCGGCCGCAGCGTTTTGCTGTTTCTAACTTTTGTTCAGGAACGTTTCATATAAGAAAACCAGAATTTCACAGGAAAGAGCTAAATTATTCTGAAAACCTGATAAAAGGCGGAACGTTCCTGGATTTTACATGGAAAGTTACCATTTTTTTTTACAGTGCTTGGCCAATTCGCGAACTGGCCGAGATTCCTGGCCAAAACCCGAAATACATGAAATGAACAACGTATTTCGGGATTTGGCTGGCGAATTCGGGAACTGGCCGGGAAGCCTTGGCCAATATACGAAAAGTGTTCAGCAATGGGTATCCACAGTCGGTAATGTGTTTCTTTTAGCTTTCATGCAGCCCTGCATATGATCTACAAACTTAGTAATACACTACAAATAAATTAAATCTTAAAAGCGTATCACAGCTGAAGACGCACATCAAGCAATAATGGCTCATAGCCAATCCAATAACCAAATTATTTGAGTGACTCTGTAAATAAACGACAAATTCTTCCTAGTCAATAATCTATAGAAGACATGTTCTGGAGCATATTAATAATATATAACAGTTTCATTATGTTTGAAGTAGTATAACGTCATTAAGACTGTTCTCAAATCCAAAGGGTCAACTTTCTGGCATAAGTTTTAATTCATTTTTGTTCGGAAACGCGTGAAACTAGACGGTGTTGTTATTCAGAAACTATGTCATCGAACTATTTTTCCCGTTTTCTTGTAAACGCAATAGATCTTTCAGACAATACTGCCAAAGTTGGCATTTTGAACTGAACTTCCGAACGAAAGAAAATCCAGTCAGTAAGGGGGGGTAAATGCCGTGTCACGTGATCAGAATCGCTTATAATTTAACAGGTAATTGATTGATCAAAAAGTGAAAAAAACAGTTCGATTTTAAATCGCTTCCATGGTCAGGCTTTCAAATTTTATATATTTCCGTTAAAAAAGGAATTTGTAAATGTGTCAAAATGTTTTGCGCTTGTTGAGTAGAGTAGTTGAGAACAGCCTTAAAATATCCTATAAACGAATTTTTAACATATATCCTAATTCTTCATTGGAATTTTTTTGGGCGTCCCTATAAACGAACTCAATGGCTACTTAATCAATACTCTAAAAAAACATATTGCTCCCCACTTGAGTGAGGCATGTGAGGTTTATTATCTTTGAAATAGACTGACATCATGTAAGTGCGCTAAAAAAAGATCTTTCACCATTCACTCCAATGTAATGAAATACTTTTGAGTGTCTCTGTAAAGAAACTACAATTGCTACTTATTTCATGCAGTTTAGATAACAGTTTGTTGTCCGTCTCAATGATGCATACCAATTTTATTATAATTGAGATAATGTAACAACATTAAAATACACCGGAAAAAACTTTTCCCCCTTGATGATATTGCAATGAAATACTTTTATGCGTCGCTGTAAATTAACAAAATATAGTACACACTTCACTTCCAATACCGAAATAATTTATAAACATAAATAAAATAATATAACAATTACAAGTCAATCTGACTCTTTACTCGAGTTAGAGAACGGATAGAGATGGCCAGGCAAATTAAATTCATGAACACTTTCCACTATGTTAGAAAGGGATAAAAAATAAAAATTCGTTTCTATATACTCATTTCGCGAGCCGGCCGATCGCGTATGGCCACTTCGCAAACTGGCCGGTCGCATCTGGCCAGTTCGGGAATTGGCCGATCGTATCTGGCCACTTCGCGAACTGGCCGGTCGCATCTGTCCAGTTCGGGAATTGGCCGATCGCATCTGGCCAGTTCGAGAATTGGCCGATCTCATCTGACCATTTCGGGAATTGGCCAATCAATTTAAAACGTTGTTGGTCAGTTCGCATGAATTGGCCGACCAGTTCGGGTTTTGGCCAATTTAGGGATTTGGCCGTAACATATATAACTGCAAGCGTATAAAAGAAAGAAAAAAAAATCTAAAAAAAAAAATTATATATTGATAACGATATCGTCGGATTGGGGAGGGCGGGGGGGGGGGGGAGGGTTTGACGAATGATAACGTATGATATCGTAAGGGAGGGAGAAGGTGCAAGATTAGCAAAATGTTGATAACGTTATATATGTATAGCCCCCTAATAGCCTTTTTCTTAAAGTTGCGACCTTAAAGTTCTTTTTGTGATACTCTGTATACAGATGTGAATAGTACATGTTACGAAATTTATTCAAACATACAATATGTATGAAGTTTAGTACTAGCCACTTCCACATTATTAACGAACAATTTTTATGGGTAGATAGAAGGGACCCCTAGAATGATACTTTCCCCGGGGCCCTAGATAGCCTAAGTCGGGCCTTGCAGCGAACGAAAACATTAGATTAGACTATACCGGTATCTTGCAATATGAAGAAATGAGTAAACTATAATGCTAACGCTAATAAGCAGATTTAACTATATCTGCTCTGTGGTAAAAATGCTGGAATACATGAAAGTGCGCTTATGCCAAAGAACGATAAAGTGTTAAATATATTTCTAAGCATGGTCGATTTTTTCCTCATCTGCTATAACTATTAGCACACACCTGTTTTACTATCGTTACGCAGTCGCGTTTTTAAGCTGGATTTATTTCCATATTGAAGCTTCAAGAAACACACAGGCATTTCCTTAAAAAAAAAAGACAAAAGGAAAAAAAAGAAAACTTTCCGATTATCTGACCAGTTTTCGCAACCTGGCTGACTAAATCAACGAACCCGAACCGTTTTGGATTTCTCCTCTGTTGCTTGCGATAATAAAAGAGTGCTAGATTGGTGACGGAAAGCGATTAATAACGCATTCCTGTGCGTGACATCACATTTCTCAGATGAAAAAGGTACGTTTTGAATAGGGAACTGTACTTGTATAATTTAAAAAAAGATTCAATTAAACTACTGTCTTAGAAACTGCTCCCTCAACGGCCTCTGAGACCGCTTGATTGAAAGTTCTCAAGTGCACCTCTCAGCAAGCTCGAAAGTTTCTAACACATTTACTAACTGATTTTTAACCGTAAAGGCTTGGCGGGGCTGACTATTGAAGCGATTTCGAATTGAAATGAATTTTCTTTTGTTTGATAAATAAATTATTTATCGAATTATAAGTGCTTTTGTGTCACGTGACAATCGTTTTTAGGTGCGTTCGTAATTATATAAATACGTAGCACCTATAGTCGTCGTTCAGTCCGTCCGTCTGTCCGTCTGTCCGCATGTAACAGAGCAAAAACTACCCAACCGAATAGTCTGAAATTTCAAATATGTGATTGTTGCAAAATTTTGTCGAGCCATTTCAAATTTTATGAAAATCAGATGTATAGTTTAATTACAGGGAGAGTCAAAAGTTTTTCTTTACATTACGGCCAATGGGAAAAATTATTGCAAGTGGATTTTAATGATATTAGAGCCTTCCGAATGATCTGAAATTTTAAAGATATAATTGTTGCAAAATTTTGTTGGGCTATTTCAAATTTTAGGAAAATCGGATGTATAGTTTAATTACAGGGACAGTCAAAAGTGTTCCGAAAAAATTATTGGAAGTGCATTTTAATGATGTATCAGACTATGCACGTTATGAAGTGCAAAAAATTATACATTCAGTACAATATGGGGTGCAAAAAATAATTTTAAAACTAGTTATAGTACGAACGCACCTCATTTGCCACGTTTGACGAGCAATTTCCAACTTGTTTCTTCTTTCTATGATTGCATTTTTCACCTTTCGTCCGGAAATTTGGTAATTTGGCAAAGCGCCAATTTTGACAGTACGTATTTCATGCGTTTTCGAACAAAAATGCATTAAAATTTGTGCCATAAAATTGCCCCATTGGATCTGACAACAGCCTTAAGGCTGTTCTTAACTGCTCTGCTCAACAAGCGCAAAACGTTTAGACACATTTACAAATTCATTTTTTAACGGAAAGATACAAAATTGGAAAGCCTGGGCCATGGAAGCGATTTGGAATTGAACTGTGTTTTACATTTTTTGATCAATAAATTACCTATTGAGTTATAAGCGATTTTGATCACGTGAAAAACACGTTTTCGCCCGCTCTTGACTGGTTATTCTACTTTCGCGTGGAAATTCGGTTCAAAGCGTCCACTTTGACACTATTTTATGAAAAATATATTGCGTTTTGCAAAGAAGAAAAAAAAATGGAAAAAACAGCTCGATTACATAATTTCTGAACAACAACACCTGCTAGTTTAACACCAGCTAGTTTGAAACTAGCAGGTGTTGTTGTTCAGAAACTAAGTAATCGAGCTGTTTTTTCCATTTTTTTTGCAAACGCAATAATCTTTCAAAAAATAGTGTCAAAGTGTACGAAGTTCCCGAAGAAAGCAGAAAAAGCAGTCAGCGAAGTTCGAAAAACTTGTTTGTCACGTGATCAAAATCGCGTATAACTCAATAGGTAATTTACTGATCAAAAAATGAAAAACACAGTTCGATTCCAAATCGCTTCCATGGCCAGGCTTTCCAATTTTATATATTTCCGTTAAATCATGAATTTGTAAACGTGTCAAAACGTTTTGCGCTTGTTGAGCAGAGCTGTTAACAACAGCCTTAAAAGTCAACGAAATTTCATTGTCCTGAGGCAGGAATATCACACAATTATACCTGCTAACACGAAAGCCTGTGTAAGAGATAACTTTTTCCTGGGCCTTTACGATTCCGTCTTAGCATGTTTTATTATACTAAATAAATACAACAATCTTATATAGCAAAACATATAAAAGCGGAATCACTATGGACTGACACAAAATTCTAATTAGTATGTAAATGGGATAATAAATATCCTTAACAACATAACAAACTCAAGGGTTTAATTGATTAAATACGCAATGACGATATCACATGAAAAGAAAGAGCATAACATAAGAAGCGTAGAGAAAACGCAAGATGATTATGAAGCGATCTTTTCGTGAATGGATGATTAAAAAAAAAGTAAAGAGAGAGAAATTGACTGTTCGATAGTTTTTATCTTATCAAGAAAGTTGGAAATTGTTGTACGCCAAATACTGAGTTTGTGCCGGAATTCTAGGAAAATTCATGCATGCATATACACGAACAAGTCATGTAATTGGTGTACTTATGAATTTTTGTAATCGTATTATTTGTGCGAGTAAATAATAAATATATTGTATAAAATTAGAAAGAGAAGAGATGTAATCCTACATTTGAAATGATGATGTTCCTACAATGAAGAATTCCTACAATGAAATTTTTATTTTTCAAACGGAATTCCATTATAAACAGGTTCCGTATGCGCAGAGTTTACCAAACAAAGTACCGTAAAAACTTGTAAAAACAGCATCGCCAAGAACCACAAAAAGTAACTTTCCGTCTTAGCCGATAAAATTTAAGAGGCTACTACACTCACATGAAAAGACCCGCCCACTAAATTTCATCCATAGGATTAATATAAATTTTTTTCTGGAAAAACTCGCTCGATGTTAATCCTATGGAAGAAATTTATTAAGATATCTCGTTTGCATTTTAATATTTTTAAATGATTTTTTTTTTGCTTTGGATAGCTGGGATTGGTCTCTACATCTGCCACTTTTTACATTTTCGATTTTGGTTGCAGATTTTTTACAAGAGGATGCTTTCACTTTCGAAACCGGTTCCGAAAATGAAAGTGTCCGAGTTAAAAATATCTGTAAACAAAATTGAAGAAGCAAAAACGCCCTTTGTAAAGATCGATCTCAGCTAGCCAATGCAAAAAGAATTGTTTCAAAATACTGAAATGAAAGCGAAATATCTTAAAAAATTTCTTTCATAGGATTAGCATTAGTGAGCGGTACTTTTCAGACGACTGAAGTAGCCTCTTAAGGTTTTTCATTGGAAGAACCTATAAAAAATGTCCGTTATAGACAGGTTGTGTATTTACAAATTTTACTCTATTAAGTTCCACTCGATGCGGACTAATGAATAGCCATGGTAAAATAAATAAATAAATAAATAAATAAATAAATAAATAAAAGAAATTGTTTATCATGAAAAATCGGGACTTTTGGCGTCCCGTGCAGTAGTCACGCGGGACAGGACACGGACTCGCGTAAATCGGGACACCTGGTAACAGCCTTTCCTACACACAACTTCCAAAGTCAAAGTCATCGGCCAAGTTTTCATCGTTTTCTATAGAAAACTATAGAAAACCTTTCAGGCAATTTGCTGTGGGAAGGGGAAGGGTGCATTTTTCTAAGACTGTTCTCAACTGCTCTGCTTAACAAGCGCACAACGTATTGACACATTTACAAATTCATTTTTAATGGAAAGCTAGAAAATTGGAAGGTCTCACTATGGAAGCGATTTAGAATCGAACTGTGTTTTCTATTTATTTATAAATAAATTACCTATTGAGTTATAAGCGATTTTCATCACGTGACGAAGACGTTTTTGCGCCCTTCCTTGAGTGGTTATTCTTCCTTCGCGCGGAAATTCGGTTCAAAATGCCCACTTTGACACTATTTTCTGAAAGATCTATTACGCTTTAAAAAAAAAACGGAAAAATAATTCCATTACATAGTTTCTGGACCACAACACCTGCTAGTTTCATGCATTTCCGAACTAAAATAAATTAAAACTCATGTCATAAACTCATGTCCCTTTTGGATTTCGCAAAATCCTTAAGGGTGTTCTCAAATTTAAAGGGTCAACTTTCTGACATAAGTTTTAATCCATTTTTGTTCGGAAACACATGAAACTAGAAGGTGATGTTATTCAGAAACTATGTCATCGAGCTGTTTTTTCCGTTTTTTTGCAAACGCAATAGATCTTTTGGAAAATAACGTCAAAGTGGGCGTTTTGAACCGAACTTCCGAACGAAAGAAGAAAATCCAGTCAATAAGGAGAGAAAAATGCCGTGTCACGTGATCGAATTAGCTTATAACTCAATAGGTAATTGATTGATCAAAAAATGGAAAACACAGTTCGATTCCAAATCGCTTCCATGGTTAGGCTTTCCAATTTTATATCTTTCCGTTAAAAAATGAATTTGTAAATGTGTCAAAACGTTTTGTGCTTGTTGAGCAGAGCAGTTGAGAACAGCCTTAATCAAGGGACGATATCTCAAATCCAAACTGGCTAATCACTTAACAAATTTCTGTTCGCAAATGGATGAAATTCGCAGATGTTCTTCATCAGTAACTATGTAATCGAGCAGTTTTTCCATATTTCAGTGAAGACACATCTTTCAGAAAATCCAGTCAAAATTGGCGTTTTAAGCCAAAATTCCGGACGCGACAACGCAGAAAAGGAAAAAAAAACTGCCGTCATGAAACAACAATCACTTATAATTAAAGTTGTAATTTATTTATCAAAAAATGAGGACAACTGTTCGAAACTAAATCTCTTCTGTAGTCATGCCTGCAAGTGTCATGCTTTTAAGTTTAAAAATACGTCTACATGAGTTGTTAAGGGGCTACTTCATTCAGGCGAAAAAACTCGCTCGCTAATGTTAATCCTATCGAAGAAATGTTTTAAGAATCTCGTTTGCATTTCAATATTTTTAAATGATTTGTCATTTAATAGTTGTTTTTTACTTTTTGGCCGTTTCTTACTTTTTCGATTTAATTTTCCGGTCGGTTTTTTTAAGCGGATACTTTCACTTTCGAAACCGGTTCCGAAAATAAAAGTATCCTAATTTAAAAAAAAAAAAAATAAATAAATAAATAAATAAAAGGCCTGTAAGCAAAATCGAAAAAGTAAAAAACGGCTTTTCTAGAAATCGACCTGAGCTGTTGCTGTTCATTGCAAATATATATATATATTGAAATGCAATCGAGATATCTTAAGAAATTCCTCCCATAGGATTAACATTTGTGAGCGGTTGTTTTCGCGTGAGTGAAGTAGCCTCTTAATAACAACTCACCTGGTTATTTATTGTTATTGTTTAAAATTGTTATTGTAAATGCATGTTTAGTATTTTATATCATATTTTTATAACGATACGTAGATTTATTGCACTCATATCCAAACTATTTTATATGAAAAAGAATTTGAAAAAAAAATTATGTCGATAACAAGTATTCGTATTCCTATTATTCGTGTAAAACTCCGAAAAAGAATAAAATAATTCTCCAGCTTTAAAATTCTTAAAAAGGTAAATATTATTTGAGATCAAGGACAATACTTAGAAAGCAGTTACAGTTCCCGGTAAACTATCTTCTGGGGAAAACTCAAAACATGCTGGCATGTGTAAATTCCCCAGAAATAAAATTTCCACCTTTCATGTCAACAATAAGTTATTGCTCTCTTCAGCGAAATTATTGAGAAGTTAGCACCATCTATCGAGTAAAAGTGAAAATAAAATCTTAGTACAGCTGACTGGCTTCGATTCTCTCACGAAGAATAAATAAATCTGTTCTGAATTCAAAGTGTTCCGTAAAGAAAGAAAATATGAAAAAATAAATACACATATAAAAATAAAAATGCTTGGATCATTTCAGCATATCTTTCAAATTACAAAATTTATTATGAAAATGAAATAAATATGTTTTTAACGATTATTTGACAGTCATAGTAAAAGTTTATGTGCTTTAAAACTGTTGTGCAAGAGCGAACAGCGAACTCACTGAATTGAATCAAGTGAGATTCACTAATTTTGAGTTGTTTTATTCCTTTTTTCACCTTTAAATGCACGATTTTTTATTTTGTTTCGAAAAAAAATATATATGATTCTCTGAAAGGTTTATTACACAGGAAAAATAATGAAAAAAAAATCAGAGATACATTTTTTATATAATAAGTCAATATTTTCTTCTGTTGCATATGTGCAATATAAGTAAAAACTACTGTCGTGTGGCTGTTTTACACTAAAATATTGCAAATTAGTAAATATTTTAACAAGTATGTCTCCAAATAATTTATTTTATATAATTATTTATTTTATAAAACTTAACCTTTAACCCTTTAATTCCCATGATAGAATACGTTCTAGAAATTACGTAGTTCAGAGAATCTGACTTTACAACAGAAAGTTTCAATGGTTAATTTCGCTTTATTTAAATACGAAATGTCTGTTATTAATTAAAGCAAATATTTCTATTTTAGTTTTCTGGTGTGAATTAGATATATACGAATAAAAAAAATCTATTAAATTCAAAACACTGTTGTTTGCATATATGCAAAGCTGCGCAGTAAAGGGTTAAAAACAAACGTGACTTGATTTAGGCAAAATAAATAAATAAATAAATAAATAAAATAAATAAATAAAACCATCCGCGAAAATTACAACTCAAACTCTTTTTTTTTTTTTTTTTTTTTTACAATTTCCTGAAATTTTTACGCGTTTATTTTCCTTTATATGCCAGCTCCCACATATTAGCACAGGGATGTCGAACTTACGGCACGCGAGGTAGTGGCACCAACTTATATGGGTCCGTGGGACGCGAGCCCACCCAATGATTTGACCTGTCCGCCCACCAAATTATCATTCATTCATTTCGTTATTTATTTATTTATTTACACTTATTTATTTATTTCATTGAAATAAAATTTGGTTCTATTCACGTTCTCAAAATAATTTTGTTCTCAAAATAGTAAGGACATGCATCAGACTTACAGGAGCACTGAAAGCTCCTTCAACGGATGTATAATTAAATTTCTCTCAAAAACTAATACCCTGCCTATTTTGCCATCTGTTTTAATGTCTTGAATCGATAAAGCACTTAGGTGAATGCAATGTACGTTTTTCTTGACGTTTAGTTTTTTGCACTTTCAGTAGTTCGTAATCTTTAAGTTATTTATGATAAATATTAATGGACTAGGAAGATAGCCCATCAAAAATGACGGAAAATGAGATACCAAGGTATACAGGGTGCAATATGTTATCTATCGCCGACCTTTAATTTCTCAACCGTTGGTCGTAGACATATAGTTCCAGTTACAAAAACGTTTCAAATGAGGTAAATATTTATGCTGTGGCATTATTTAAAGTAAAAAATTCAATTTTACAAAAATTACGAAAACTAACTTATTATACGGTCCCACAGTCCCTAAAGTTATATTTAGTGAAAGTTTACACATATATTAACAGATATAACACAAAAAGTTTGACATCTGTACTGCAAAAATTGACACAGTTATTAAATTTCAAAGTTTGAGAATTTTGCTCATGATTTTGTCTTTTATTGAGGGATCAGTTAAAAGATGAATTAAAGTAATTCGAGATCAAAGTCAGGGTGCAATTCCACTGCCATTTATCTAGTCCTTAGTGAGTATGTTTTATTTTCCGGTTGTCGATTCTACCTACTTTAACATTTGAATGTTGTTCGACCCATAAAAGATTTGGCGATCCCCGATTTGGCGATACCGGCTAAAGGTGGTTTCGCCGTAAAAAGGACATTGCACCCGGATTTTGATCTCGAATTACTTTAATTCATCTTTTAACTGATCCCTCAATGAAAGACAAAATCATGTGCAAAATTCTCAAACTTTGAAATTTAATAACTGTGTCAATTTTTGCAGTACAGATGTCAAACTTTTTGTGTTATATCTGTTATGATATGTGCAAACTTTCACTAAATATAACTTTAGGGACCGGGGGGGCCGTATAAAAAGTTAGATTTCGTAATTTTTATAAAATTGATGTTTTACTTTAAATAATGCCACAACATGAATATTTAGCTCATTTGAAATGGTCTTGTAATTGGAACTATATGTCTCGGCCAACGGTTGAGAAATTAAAGGTCGGCGATAGATAACATATTGCACCCTGTATATGATTTTCTCTATTTCGCCCTATACTGAAAAATTACCGAGAATTTAATTTCTGTATTCGGCTTTGTAAAGCACATTAAAATCGAGCAGTTAAGAGCTCAGATTGTAGAGCTCCGTCTAGTGGGGGTTATTTTATTAGTATCATCGGATTGATGATGTAAAGACGTACATTTTCGTGCATTGCACTTTAAATTCTGACCCATAGATTTTGGAAAAAAAACCTTAAAAGCACGGTGTTTAAATTAAATTTCGGTGAGCTTGATTATGGAAAATTAGTGGGTTTCAATGAAAATTTCGCCAAATTAACCAGCTATCGCCCAGTTGGCGTCATATATGACAACTTATTTATATTTCGCCAAATTTGACGCTATTTTGCCAAGTTGGTGAAAATTTGGCTCTATTGTGGTAACGTATTGTGGCTGCTATTAATACTTTTCAACAATTACTCATTGTTGAAACTCATACCGATTTCTTCATAGGAATCTTAACATGGTCGCGATGGATGTGGCGGTCTAACCGGAATTGTAAGGGACACACAGAGATTTGGATTTTATTTAAATAGATTTATAAGAAAGAACTTATGAGTATGTAATTTAATAAAACTATTATTAAATTTCGATAATTTTATAATTTACGTAGAAAAAACATAATTTGACTTCGAATTATCCCCTTTACTCATTCGTTCCTCCACCCCCCCACGCCCCCGCTCCTCTCTCCACACACACACATGCACTAAGAAAAAAAAATTGCATACGTTATTTTACTCAAAAAATTTTTGAGCCCACCCAATCTTATTCAAAAATTGGCGCTATTAGTTTTACGACGATTTCTCCGGTTCGCGAAAAATATTAAATCATTATATTGATAAAATTAATTTTGCTTTTTCTATTACAAAGAATGCAATTTTTCTGCATAAAATTATCACATTAGATTATCTTCTTGTTCTGTGATGACATGGAGCGTTTTCATGTAAACATGTAACAATTTTCCTTTCTATAAGAATTAAAAAAGCTTTATATCTTAAACGGCAGTCATATATCATAAGGCAGTCACAGTAATAAAATGACGGCGACCCCAATTTCGTTATGTATGTTTTAAAAATAACAAAACATGAACCATCATGCATAAAGCATGTTTTCCATTAAATGTATGTATAGCAGCTTCTCGGTATATCGTACACATTGGGCGAGACAGTAAAAAGCGCATTTGTCTCAATGAGCGGTACAACCGAGGAGATTAAAAACAAGAAAGAGAAATCATGCGTCAAGCATACGTTATGAAACACTTTCCAACACATTCAGAATAATGTAACGAAATTTCACCGTTTAATGAGTTGAAATATGGCGTCTAACTTTGGAAACGCACCACACATTTCAAAACCCAATTTCAGCAATTCCCATCTATACAGTCGGAAAATTATCAGAATTTTTTGAGCAGTCCTGTCCGTGATATATTGAGTTGTATCTATAAAATACATGCATACAAAAATTTAGTTCGGTTAATAAAATTAGTTCAGTTTAAAATCGCATACTGAAATTGAAAGCGCACTTCCAACAATTATTGCTCAAAGACAGTAGTGTGACCTAATTCTTTTGATGTGTCCCTGTAAATGAACGATAAATCCTATCAATGCCCTATTCTAGAATGTAGTGAAATATTCTTCATCTTGTAGTGAAATTTAGTGATTTATTTCAATTTCAATACATTTGAAACAGCGTAATGTCATTAAAATACACTGCAAACGTGCAAACAATGCCACTGCTCCGTCGTATTGAACGTAGAACAGGTTCGCATTAATTAAAAATTAATCATTTTTAATACAAAGTGGATGTTATAGACCAGGGTTCTCAAACTGTGGTACGCGTACCAGTACTGGTACGTGAAGCTCTGTTTACTGGTACGCGAAATGAAATAAAAATTACAGCATGTGAAATGAAAAAGCAACTCAATCCCACCTACCCCCCTCCTCTTTCTTGATGTGTCAGTTCACCTACTCCGTGGTGTTTGCTCTCTGCAGGGCCGAAACTAGCCTTTTTTGCACCCGGGGTAAACATGGATTTTGGCGCCCCCCCCCCCCCCCTCTTCTACAAAGTATATTTACAAAGAGAGTTTCACTAATTTTATAATAGACGACTTATTTTAAATTTTAAAATATGTAATCATAAAATATGTAATACTGAACTACGTAATCTACAGTGGCGGATCCAAGGGGGAGGTCCCTCTGAACATCATCTCAAATATTCTAAAGATCATTTTTAAAATGACATATTTAGTTCAGTCCCGATTATCCGAGTCCCGCCTAACCGAGTTTCCGCTTTCACCGAGTTATTTTCTTCTGATGGACTGATGTCTTCCATTATTATGAAACAGCCATTATAAATGAAGTGTTGGGTGAAGATGAAAGAGCAGCCGAAAAAGTTAGACCTCTGATTTTCTGGTCCGAAAGGGGAAAAAAAAAATGGCTTTTTTTTTTTTTTTTTTTTTTTTTTTTTTGCAAAAAAATTTATGGCCATTTTTTTTTTCACATTCGGACCAGAAAATCAGAGTTCTAACTTTTTACGGCTGCTCTTTCATCTTCACCTAACACTTCATTTATAATGGCTGTTTCATAATAATGGAAGCCATCATTCCATCAGAAGAAAATGATCCTTTCCAAAGGTATAATCTTCATTTGGCGCCCCTTTGTTCTGGTGCCCGGGGCAGATGCCCCCTCGGCCCTGGCTCTCTGTTACTGCTTTGACAATTTTTAGATAAATGGAACGGTTGATGTTGAATTGACATTTCATACACCCCGAAAAAGCAGTTTTCTTCTGTTATTATATTGTATGTGTGCATATTACTTATTTCATACTTTCATAATTTCATCCTAACTTAGATCTCGCATTAAGGCTGCTCTGCTCAATAAGCGCAAAACGTTTTGGCACATTTACAAATTCATTTTTTAACGGAAAGGTATAAAATTTGAAAGCCTGGCCATGGAAGCGATTTTGGAACTGAACTGTTTTTTCCATTTTTTGATCAATCGGTTACCTGTTGAATTATAAGCGATTTTGATCACGTGACAAACTCGTTTTTTGCCCGCTCCTGGGTGCTCTTTTTTCCTTCGCGCGGAAATTCTGTTCAAAACGCCCACTTTGACACTCTTTTCTGAAAGATCTATTGCGTTTGAAAAAAAAAAAAAAAAAAAAAAAAAAAAAAAAAATGGAAGAAACGGCTCAATTACATAGTTTCTGAACAAAAACACCAGCTAGTTTCATTTTCGAACAATAATAAATTAAAACTTTATGTCAGAAAGTTGCACTTTTCGATTTGAAAACAGCCTTAATAAGCAGTTTACTTTCAGAAGGTATGTACATTTCTTATGTATAGGTTATTCACTTATTAAATTTTCTGATGTGTATTTTATTAGTCATATAAACATAGTATTCATATACGAAAAAATTGGCGATCAAGGCGACTTCAAATGTGCATTTTTTCCATGTTTAACAAAGCTATGCAGTAGTTTTATATTTAAATACATTTTTATTGGTCACCCAAAAATGATACACGTTATATATAGTAAAAAATATTAAAGTCAATATAAGCACTAATTTAATAATGTCATCATGTAAATGGGTAAAAGCTGCTCAGACGGAAGCACAAAAGACTGAGAAAATATTTCGTTTTAGACATATTCCGTTTACACAGGTTTTCTGCATTAGCTTTGAGTTTGTCACCTGGTGGTACGCGGAAGTATGAACTTCTATTTAGCGGTACATCGCAGTAAAAGCTTGGGAACCCTTGTTATAGACTGAAAATAAAAGATTTTCAAACCAATTAAAAAAAAAAAAAAAAGCAATTTAACAAATTACAACGACCATGTGGAAAATGATTTTTTCAAAGACTAAAATTTAAGACATAAAAAATAGCACGGAGTTGGTCATACATTACGTACGCCATGGATTAAACATTAATAGTGTTATTACACGTAAAAATTGCCAGCGACAAAAATCGCCTGCCACTCGTACGTATTATCCATCTGAAACTTACGTATTATCTAAGCATTTCATTGGCTGTTCGGGAAAAGGCTTTTCCACCGTCAGATTTCCAAGAAATCTGACGGCCAATTTTAAATGAAATTTATTTCTTAAACTTCTAAACATCCCACAATATTACTTTTTACACCGTCGTATAGAGAAAAAATATACTTTTAAATGCAATTTGTTTGAAAGCTGTATCTCAATTTGTTTCTGAGTTATTAATTTTTTTTTGTAGTTTTTATTACTTTTTTCTCATAGTGGCAACAGAAGTATCCATCTCTGTTGAAAGTAAAGGGAATATACAGATTACTGTATAGACCAATCAGAAAACGAATCAAATGCGGATTCAACCAATAAACCGCTTCAGCTATGCTTTTGATTTCCTACCCTAACGAGGGCAATAACAGTTTTTCCAAATAATAATAATAATAAAAAAATAAAATAAAAAAATAACAAGAGCAACATAAATGCTATAATAAATTATTCATAGAATTAAAGATACTAGTGGAAACCCAGATAGCATTTTTAATTTTCAGAAAATTTGCAGCAGTCTTAGTTGCAGCAAGCTCAGCATGACAAGACTAAAAGTTCATAACAAGACTGCAGCAAGATAACGCAAACGCCGAAGTCACCACACTTTGAACTTGCAGCTAGCTTGTCGTGCAAGTTAAATTCATGCTGCATCCAATTTATTGCAAATTAACGGCATACAAATAATAAAAAAATACTGCAAAGTATTAATTTTTTCCACGCCCCACTATCTGTTTTCAACTGTTACACTATAAGTTTAACCCCTTCAAAGGGGTCCATAGACTTGATCAGGCCTATTGATGCGAACACACCGTCAGAAGGTGCATGCATCGTTTTCATCACAATAAAAAAGTTATGATAATTTTTGTACTTTTCAATACGAGCCTTTTTTGGTATTCGATAATTAAGCGTTTAGAAAAAACGGTGCCAACTGAATAAAATTTTTGCAATTTCTGCGTATGTGCTGATTGTCTATTCTCTCAAAAAGGGATTTTTTGCTTTCGTCACTTTCGTGAATTAAAGACAGTCTTGCCATCAGTTTTACAACAAACTACTCATGCAAGTGGGGATGGTATACCTTTCAGGAAATTTTCTGCGAATTTCTCAATTCAAATTTGTCACGGCAAGATAATGTCCGAAAAAATCAGACTTGCTGCCAGTGTTCATGCTATCTGGGAAATAGTGTTATGCAACAAAAATTAAATTTTGAGAAATTGCTGTGAAAAACTTTTTGATGAATATTTTGTTATTCACATCTATTTGTGTGTGTGGGGGGGGGGGGGGGGAGGGGGGTCTTTGATTTTTGAGTACTTTAAAAAAGAATTATAACCTGAATGAGAATCTGGGTTATTTTTTTCTATTTATGTTGTTGAAAATCTTTCTTGAATTCTTCAGAAGCACAAGCATCAGCAAAATATAAATTTCGATTTTTAAATATTATTTTTGTTTTCTTCTTTAATTATTTTATTTTATTTAATCGAATATAATAACATGCTTTAAATCAAACTTCAAATGATTGCCCGTGTTTCAAACCTTTATTTGTTACATTATAAATGCTTTTTTTTATGGCCTTTAATTTTAAGGTCATCATTAGATTGGGGCGTTGTCCTTCTGAAATAATGGAATCTGAATTAAACGTAAGAAAAAAATATTATAGTTTGAATTTTTTCATTGCTGCATTTTGAAACAACCCATAACTTTTTCATTTGGGGTCAAGGTATTTGTTTGTTTACTCTTTTGAGTTGAAAAAAATTGTTTCATTCTTTTTCCTTCTAATTTTTTCCTCGTATTTTTATTTTCTTTCATTTCATGAGAGCTTTTTAGCGATCCTCCCAAAGCGCGAAATATCATGTTAACCAATGGAAAAAATGTTTTTAAAAAACTTGTAAAATCCGAAAATTTTCCTCAAGTATAAATTTCCAAATTTATAGGGGTTGTGAAAACCGTATTTTGATAAATGTATTAGATAAAGAGTAATCACCCATTTAAATTTTCCCATAAGTTTTGTGAGGCTGTATCGGTCGCAATTACCCTCTCTAATGCTAAACCTGTGGTCTTTGAATGCAACCGTATTTTTCAAATTTCTCCTCGGAAAATTAAAATTTTTACCTTGTTTTCTGTATGCTCTTCTTAAGGGTGTTCTCAAATCCAAAAGGGCAACTTTCTGACGTAAGTTTTCATTTATTTTTGTACGGAAATACATGAAACTAGAAGGTGTTGTTATTCAGAAACTATGTCATCGAACTGTTTTTTCCATTTTCTTGTAAGTTGGCATTTTGAACTGAACTTCCGAACGAAAGAAAACAATCCAGTCAGTAAGGGGAGAAAAATGCCGTGTCACGTGATCAAAATCACTTATAATTCAACAGGTAATTGATTGATCAAAAAATGGGAAAAACAGTTCGCATGAACAGTGTTGATGTTCAGAAACTATGTAATCGAGCTGTTTTTTTTTTCATTTTTTTCCAAACGCAATAGATCTTTCAGAAAATAGTGTCAAAGTGGACGTTTTGAACCGAATTTCCGCGCGAAAGTAGAATAACCAGTCAAGAGCGGGCGTAAAAAGGTGTTTGTCACGTGATCAAAATCGCTTATAACTCAATAGGTAATTTATTGATCCAAAAATGGAAAACACAGTTCGATTCCAAATCGCTTCCAATGTCAGGCTTTCCAATTTTATATCTTTCCGTTAAAAAATGAAATTGTAAATGTATCAAAACGTTTTGCGCTTGTTGAGCAGAGCAGTTGAGAACAGCCTTAAATAAAACTAACAATGTATTTAACAAAAATATATGTTGTCCAATCAAAAAAGAAAAAGCATTCTTCAAGAAAAGCATACAGAACACAGAAGAGAAAAAAAATTGATTTTCCGAGAAGAAATTTGAAAAATACGGATGCATTCGAAGCCCATAGGTTTAGCATTAGAGAGGGGAATTTACAGCCTGACTGATGAGGAGCCTTAAAGATTGATCCATTTTGGCAACAGCAATGAGAGTTAGCAGGGGAACACTATTGCTCCTCTTTGGATTTTGAACTTTAAATAACTATTTTTTAACGCTTTTTTAAAAATGATAAACTTTATTCTTCTAAAGGCTGTTCTCAACTGTTCTGCTCAACTCCACAAGCGCAAAACGTTTTGACACATTTGCAAATTCATTTTTAACGGAAGGATATAAAATTGGAAGGTCTGACCGTGGAAGCGATTTGGAATCGAACTGTGTTTTCCATTTTTTGATAAATGAATTACCTATTGAGCTATAAGCGATTTTGATCACGTGTCAAAGACGTTTTTCAATGGTTATTCTTCTTTCGCGCGGAAATCTGGTTCAAAACCGCTTTGACAATATTTTCTCTTTTTTTGAAAGATCTATTGCGTTTGCAAAAAAAAAAAAAAAAAAAAAAAAAAAAAAACGGAAAACACAGTTTGAATACATAGTTTTTGAACAACAACACCTGCTAATTTCATGCGTTTCCGAACAAAAATAAATTAAAACTTATGTCACAAAGTTGCCCTTTTGTATTTGAGGTGACTTAAAATAGTTAAACACCGAGAGGAAAAGTAAATAAGGAATTTTCGTCAGAAGTCCTCGCCTCCCTCCGCCCCCCTCTCCTACAGAACCCCTTCTGAAAGAAAATTTTTAGTTCTCTTTTTCTTTAAAATGCACTTGTTTAAAAAATATCTCAAACTACAGGTTCAAGGTGATGGGTTTTGTTCTTTTTTTCTTATGATCTTGAGAATATATATATATATATATTATTCCTAAATGAATTAAAGTAATTAATCACTAAGAAAAATAATTTTACGTTCAGACCCCGTAGAAGACAATTTTCAGCTTTGTTTCTCTTTCTTTCTTTCTTTTTTTTATGCTCATGAGGTTAAAATTTATATTAATCAGGGCTGAAGGGGGTGGGTAAATAAGCTGTTGCAATCTCCCTTTTGAAATACGCTGGCAGAAACTTATTTTTCAGTATTTATTTATTTTATTTTTTAATTGTTAAATTTCCATGTTTCTTTTCACGTCAATAATTTTAGAAAACTGTCTATCATCAGGGAGTTCTGACAAAAAATTCTTAATTTAGCTTGTTTCATGTATACAGTCTTCATTAAGACTGTTCTCAAATCCGCAAAAGGCAACTTTATAACATAAGTTTTTATTTATCTTTGTTCGGCAATGCAGGAAACTAGCAGGTGTTGTTGTTCAGAAACTATGTAATTGAACTGTTTTTTTCCGTTTTTAAGTGGGCGTTTTGAACCGAATTTCCGCGCTAAATAAAAAAAAAAAAAACACTCAAGGAAACTAAAAAAAAAAAACAAAAAAAACCACTCCAGAGTAAAAAACGTCTTTGTCACGTGATCAAAATCGCTTATAACTCAATGGGTAATTATTTATCAATAATGGAAAACACATTTCGATTCCAAATCCCTTCCATAGTGCCTCCCAATTTTATATCTTTCCGTTAAAAATAAATTTGTAAATGAGTCAAAACGTTTTGCGCTTGTTGAGCAGAGCAGTTGAGAACAAACAGCCTTAAGAATTCTGCAAATTATGCAAATTGCGAAATTTGGGATTGTTTTTATAAAAACCTTAATTTCTCCAAGAGTATACGTGCTATCCTCATAAAAATGAACACAGTGTATTACAAGAAGTCTCTTAATCATGTGCTATAGTTTCAACGCTTTTGCGATATTAGTTTTTACAGGTTTATCCAAAGATATTAGTTTTTCTTCAATTTAATTCAGCCTTAAAAATAACCGCGACCAAGGTTGCAGGCCAAAAACACATATCTGTTCCAAAATCTTGCCCCTCTCTAGATTTTGTTCTGCCTGCGTCCATATTTACTATATGTATTTTACAGTTTTATCGTCGTTACTGTCAACATTTATTGGGAAAATATATGTAGTGCTCAACTTTTTCTTTCTTTTTTTAATATTAAAAACAATGGCAGTGTCGCTGGAAAAACAGAACTTTTGAATTAACCTTCATTTAGGATTTTTCATGAAAGAACAAAGTTACTCTTCGACCTTGGCATTAAGAATTCTGTGCGTGACATAATCATAGCAAGGACATCAGCAGAAGGCGATGTGGAATTTTTTTTTTTCAAAGATTTATCATGCGACTGTCTCTGTCTCTTTTAGGAAATGCAGTTTCTCGAGAAAATAATTTTCTGCATTTAGTATAGAACTTAATTTTTTGCATGTTGTTTGATCAGTGCTGCCAAACGTATGATAATTATCCTATTTGTGGGATAGTTTCCTGCTATAATACCATGTACGTACAGTAGTGGTAATGGTAATATCAAATTCAATCTTTTCAAATTCAAAATCAATGTTCAAATATAGGGGGGGGGAGGGGGGGGGTAGTACACAGTGAGACGAAAATTATTATTACTTAACGAATGGCAACGATTTTTATTCTTTTGAAAAAAATTTTGCTACATCTTTAAGCTACACAAATACACTACACATTAATGTATAAATGGTTTTAAAAAAGTTATTTATAAAAGCACAGAAGCAGAATAACGGAGTATCAAAAATTGTCTCACTGTGTACCACTTGTGGTACACAGTGAGACAATGTATATATTTTCCTAAATCATACATTTTTACACTCTATCAATAATTTTCTGCAGTTTATGACTTCTAATTAATATTTCTAGATATATATTTTTTTTAAATATGAGCCTCGGGTGAACAATGGCAGGCATTGGGCTACCTTCATACAAATTTTCAGCCTCTTACGTTTAGTAGATTTCACTAGTCATCGCACGTCCCCCCCCCCCCCCCCCGCCCACACACACACACACAGATAGAGAGAGAGAAAAAAAAAACCTTCTTTTAATAATAAATAACTTTTTTTTACATCAGAACAACAGAGTAGATACACAATGAGACGCGTCTCACTGAAGAATTTCAAGTTATTCCACAATTAAATCACAGTTCACGAAATTGTTATAGGGAGAGCATTAGTATAAGAAGTCAAGATTCCATTTAAATCATATTAAAGTCATCATATTTCACAAATAAAGGTTTTTACTTTTGTGTTTATCATTGGTAAATAATCATCATCACTAGAACCTTTTGTAGATTATTATTTACAATTCGAATATATACATAATGTACATTATTTACAGATGAAACATATTTAGTTGCTTTGCTCCTTCTAGAAGTCATGATTCTAAATACAATTAAATTTCCAGCAACCATTTTCTTCTATTAAGAAGCCATAAAGAACAATAGCATGATTTTATGCTCGAGATAAATTTTCTTTTTAAAATTAAAACAACATTTCTTCTAATTTTAGAAGACCAAGAGAAAAAATGCAGTCTACTTACTGCGTTCATATTTTACATTCACAAAACCAACTAAACAAGGAACAAGAAAGAAAAAATGTTTTTAAATATCAATTCTCTCGAAGGCCACGTGATCTGGTATCACTGGCGCCTAAGCAGGTCTAGCTGATTGCTCGAGAGATGAAGGGGTTTGCGAAATTCCACAAACTCCCCCCCGATGAACAAGGGTTCATCAAAATGGGGATTCAAAATAATTAAAGTAGAAATAAAATTATTCTAAAAAATTATCAGTTACACTATACATAAATACAATACAAAATCAAAATATATACTTACATACTGGACTTCAAATAAAATAATAAAACAATTAAAAATATTTGGTTGGCAGGTTTCTGCTACTAAAAATAGAAAGAACAATTTAAATCTATACAACTTCTAGAATATTCATCACAAAAAAAAATTAAACTAAAAATTAGAAATATTATCAAACAAGAAACCCCCTTTTTTTTTTTTTTAAGTGAAAAAAAATAAAATGTTGTTTAAAGTCAATAACAGAAACAATTCAAGATTTTTTCTAAAAGTCAAATGTCAATGAGAGTTTTTGAGTCTCTAATAATATCAAAGTTTTTTTTTTTTTTTTTTCCAAGTCAAGTAAGAGTTTTTTGAATCTATTAATAACAAAGTTCAGAGGTTTTTTTTTCAGTTCTCAATTATACACAAATATTAATAGGTCTTTTAATGATGGCATTATTTATCTTCAGTTCATAAGACCTCATTTTTTTTTTTTTTTTTTTTTTTTTTAATCTCTGTCCACAAATACCTAACTTCCGGAAAGTTCTTGATACATGTTCATATGCATAAAAATCACATCATATATTTCAAAGTCAGAAGTTTCATTCTGGTCCGTGTAGTGAGCAGATTGTAAGTTGAGAAGATACTCATTTTTCAAACGCTTCCAAAAATGATTCAGAAGAGTCTCGCGCAAACGGAAGCGTTTCACTAAGGATTCCTTGGTTGCAGGTAAACACAAGATATGCTTTAGAGTTGCTGTAACTAGTTGACCAGGGCGAACGCTAAGTTTCTTGGAGATTGCACGTTTGTTTAGGATTGATTTTATGCACTGTCTAGGTTTTAAAATCCAAAACTTTTTATGAGTTTGTACTAATGTACTGGACACTCTGGAATGAAAAACTTTTTCATGTGCATCTTTCACGACTATTTCAGTAAGTTTATGTTTTGCAGGAATCACAAAGGGATGTTTTTCATAAAATGAGGAATCAGACTTTTGTAACAGTCCTCGTACGAAAAGCAAACCTTCATCTGACAACATAGGAATTAACTGTAGAAGATTCAATTCTTTAGGGATACTCTTGCTACATTTCATGGATTTTACAACTTCAGGGAATCTTTCTTCCTGCATTAGCTTTAACCAAAAATTTTCAGCATGTAACATTTCGTCAGCTGATAATTGTGAAAATTTTCTTTTCTCTACTTTTAATTTTATATTAGAAATAAATCTAAATATCCATTCAGTTACTCGATACAATTTCTTTAGGGAGCTATACTTTTCAAGAATAAAAATGGGAATTTCATCAGATTTATTTGTTTGAAGAACGCAAGAAATGGTTGCTGATTTTCGAGACTTCTCTTTAGAAACATCAGGTAATTGTGTAGCAACAATTTTAACGCTAGGGCACTGATCTTCGGGCAAGGAAAGAAATTCAGGAACATACACATTAGGGTTAGCACCAGGAAAAATATGCAACTGGAGATGCTCCTTTTCCATAATCAGGTTGCTAAAATACTGCCAGGGAATTTTCAAGTGAGCGAGATCAGGGATTTCTGTAAGCCAATTTTGCCAATCATTTTCTAGTTCACCAGAAACAAAAGGGGCAATAAATACGGCTGAATCAAGGAACATAGTTGCAATTTTCAAAACATTGTGTTTAGTAGAAGAATCATTATTTAATTTTTCTAACAAGGGTCGTAATTCTAGTCCTAATTTATCTTCTGTATTGTTCCAGATCAATCCTAAAATTTTCAAGGAAGTATTAGGGGGTTCGAAACTCGAAACAGGAATGTTTTCATCATCTAAAACATTAGAATTCAAGTCAGGGACATGATACAAACATTCGTTTAATGATAGAGAATCACCATATTTAGAAGAAGAATCATAGACTATGCGCATTTTTGTTGTAGTTTTGTCGCCACGGATAACAGGTCTGTCTGGCATGTAATAGGAATTATTAGAATCTTTCTCGGTGCACAATTCTATTACACCCTCATTAAACTGCTCTAGCAAAATGGAGTTATATTCTTTAAATAAAGAATCGTTTTTCAAGAATTTATTTTCTAAACTAGAAAACCGCTTCTTTGCTACTTCAAGATTATTTCTAAGTAATTCGCGAGAATCTTTCCACAATAATTTTGCTTCATAACGCCCATTTACGAATTTTAGATTTTCTTTAAATTCTTTTATTACCTCATGATCGGTAATGTTCTTTTCATTGCTTTCAGCAATGCCAATTGATTCAAGATCCCAAAATGCTTTCAGTTGGGTATTTATATTTTCAACTGAAACACGCAAACAAGCTACTTCCTTTTTATTAGACTCTATTTGCCCTTGCACCGTATGACCGAAAATAGTTTCTGCAACGTATAATTCTTTTGTCAATTTTCCCTCGATTCCCTTTAATATTTTCCACAAAAAGTCAGACCCTAGCAAAATATTTATTTCCTGTTCAAGACCTGTATCAGCAGGCTTAAAGCCTCTTGTTCTCATTATGTCTAGAAGTTCTGGTTCTAGTGTTTTCACAGAAGCCCCAGTTATATTATCAACCACAAGAGCTTCGATATTTATCGAGTTAATAGGTTGCACAACACTGGATAATTCTAGAGCAACTACTTCATAACAAGATTCATAAGGGCGTCTCCGCCCAAAAGGATAAACTAATAAATTTTCTCTTCGCAATGGCTTCAATTTTAATTTTTGTACTAGAGATCTCTTCACAAAACATTTTTCTGAACCACTATCACATAAAACGCGAGCCAACAAGCATTCCTTACCAGCAGACACAGAAACTGTACAAGTCTGCAATAATGTTGCTTTATTTTGTTTATATTTTTGTTCCGACATCATAGATACAATTGCACCTTTCATTTCTTTTTCAGGATTTTCTTTTGCTGTTTCTTTAAAACAAAACAAAGTACTATGGGTAGTGTTACCACATTTGGAACAAGGGTTAATTTTTGTTCTACAATTAATTGATAAATGGGACTTGTAAAAGCATTTGTAACAGCGACCTTCTTTCTTTAATTTATATCGTTTCTGTTCATCAGTGAATTCTGAACAATTTAGTCCTACATGATCAGAAGACTTACAAAATATGCAAAACTGTTTTGTAGATGTATTTAAAGCAGCAGCTGAAGGTATATTTTTCTTTTGCGGAAAATTTTGATATTTACTTGAAGGATTTTCATATTTAGTTTTAGAATTTTCATAAGTCTTGGTTTGGGAATTGTTTACTAAATTAGTAGCTTCACGACATCTTAATTCCGTTTTAATAAAATTTATTAAATCGGTGACTTCACAGTCCTTATCGGGGTCACGTTTTCGATGGAAATCTAGTATCAAATTTTCTGGTAATAACCTTAATAAAATTGGTAGTAATAAATGGCCGTAAGAGCCTGATGTTACTCCTAACGCATCAAGATTTCTCATACTAGTTTCAATATTATCGTACAGCTTCCTTAAAGAAATAACATTGTTAGAGGATTTCACTGGTTCAAGATTTAGAATTTTATTCATGTAACAGTTTATGATATTTTCCCGCTTACCATACCTCTCTTCTAACAATTTTAAACAAGTAGAATAATTTTGATCTGTCAGTTCAAAACCAGATACAATATTATATGCAGGACCAGACAACAAGGATTTGAGATATTGGAATTTTTCAATTTTTGATAACGATTCGTTTGAATCTATCGCACTAGTAAATAAATTAAAAAATTCTAAGAACTGGCTTGCATCACCAGAAAATTTTTCTATATTAAGTTTAGGAAGCTTCACTGCCGAAACTGGTTTACTTCCGATTTTTGAACCGTTACTTGATTCTAGTACAACTTTTGGTTCAGTTTCGATTTTACATTTTTTAAGCCTCATCTTAATTTTAAATTTCAAACTGGATATTTTTTCAGAATATTCTTCTACCGATTTTAGTTCTTTTTCATATTCAGTTTTTTCCTGAATTAGCTCATCCATTTCGGAATCTAATTCCTTTAGTTGAGCTTCCTTTTCATTTACGAGCTCTAATGATTCCATTAATGAGTCGCAATCAGTTTTATCAATATCAACAGATAATAATGTATCACATTTTGTGATTAATTTCGTAATGGCTGCACGAACAGTAGCTCTTTTACTTTTTAACTTATCAGGCTTATCCATGTTTAAATTTAAATTCAATGTTCAAAATAAATGATCATGAAAAATGTATATTTTCAAAAAATCAACAGTCATGCAGAATAATAAAGGTATTTCTTACCTTTTTTCCCGGTTGTTGAGGCACCAAAAACTTGAAGAATTTCAAGTTATTCCACAATTAAATCACAGTTCACGAAATTGTTATAGGGAGAGCATTAGTATAAGAAGTCAAGATTCCATTTAAATCATATTAAAGTCATCATATTTCACAAATAAAGGTTTTTACTTTTGTGTTTATCATTGGTAAATAATCATCATCACTAGAACCTTTTGTAGATTATTATTTACAATTCGAATATATACATAATGTACATTATTTACAGATGAAACATATTTAGTTGCTTTGCTCCTTCTAGAAGTCATGATTCTAAATACAATTAAATTTCCAGCAACCATTTTCTTCTATTAAGAAGCCATAAAGAACAATAGCATGATTTTATGCTCGAGATAAATTTTCTTTTTAAAATTAAAACAACATTTCTTCTAATTTTAGAAGACCAAGAGAAAAAATGCAGTCTACTTACTGCGTTCATATTTTACATTCACAAAACCAACTAAACAAGGAACAAGAAAGAAAAAATGTTTTTAAATATCAATTCTCTCGAAGGCCACGTGATCTGGTATCACTGGCGCCTAAGCAGGTCTAGCTGATTGCTCGAGAGATGAAGGGGTTTGCGAAATTCCACACTCACTGTGTACCACAACTGTGTGTCTCATTGTGTACTTTCGTTACGTTGTAACAAAATGGATGCCATATCTGTTTCATCATCAATTTCACAGCTTTGAATTCTTGTGTAGTTTTGTCGACATAGTCTATCATTAGATATAACTAGGTTTGGTTAAGTAAATATACGCTATAATGAAAGAAATAAACTCTAAAATGGGCGTTTATGTAACTTTAACCGCTGTAAAATAAATAATTACTTAGTATTTTGTTGAACGAGTAACAGGAGTGCCGAAACTACATCCACGTGTTGCATAAGATGAGGTGGTTCAGTGTGTGTTCCAGCTAAGAGAAAAAGCCACAACTATATGTCAAAATGGCTGCTGTCTCACTGTGTACCATGTCTCACTGTGTACTCCCCTACCCTATAGCTCTTTAATCGTCACAGTATCATATTATAATTCTTCCCTTTACGATGAACGTCACGTATACGTGACGCATACAGTGCTCGATTTTTCCCACTGGTAATTTTATACTGCCTATTTATTTCGCCTTATTTAATACAGTATTTATGCGATTAATGTAAGAGTAATTGAATTTATTGATGATCAGAGACTAAAAATTCTGTACACAGGACGCAAAGGTGTTGTTACGGCTTCTCTTAACCTTGACTGTCGCGCGCGCCTCCATGGCGCATTCTTCTGTAATTTAGGTTTGGCCGTTTGGCAACCTTTAAGAATAGTTCAGTTGTTTGGTTTTCGACGATCTCTGCGGACCTATGGTGCGTTCGCTGGATCCAATATTCTTCAAATAATGTATATAATTCTTCGAATAATGTATAAACTGTAAATAATATTCTTGTATATAAAGTAAATTAAATTAATAAGTGTAGTTAATGAACCAGCGACTATGGGTATCTCGTTACTCGCACCATTCGACATTCGACATTGGTCCGCTCACCGGAAGTGGTTTTGGTTTTAATTCTTCGTTTACATTAGGATTGTATTTTAGTTGTTGTGAAATTACCAATTGAAATGGGCACATTAGTGTCCTTAAACAGATCGACGGGCTCGTTAAAAGCTCAGCTCACTAGGCTAGAAACCCTACTAAATGATGAGACCGCTACGTGGTCAAAAATCAAAATCGATACAAAACTCAAGACTCTTGAAAAGGTTTCCAATAACATCGATTCGTTACGTACCGATTATTACACAACAGCTCCTGACGATCATGATATGACGGAAATCGACTCTTCATTAATAGAGTTGGAAGAACGAGTGGAACAGCTAGAGGTAAGTTTCAATCTATTATTAAATTCTGATAAAAATGAAACTAAAAGTCCTGAATTAAAATTTAGTAATTGTAAGATCAAATTGCCAGAAATTCCACTTCCTCAATTTAGTGGAAAATATGAGGATTGGAATATGTTCAAAATCGAATTTAACAATATTGTTACGAATAATGAACAGCTATCTGAAATTCAGAAATTACATTATTTACATTCCGCATTAAAAAATGAAGCTAAACAATTAGAAACTCCAGAAGACACATTTGATTCATTGTTTAAAGCATTAGAAAATAGATTTGAGAATAAACGAATTATTGTGAATATACACTTAAAGGCTATATTAGATTTCGAAAGAATTGCACACGAGTCATCTAAAGAACTAAGGCGATTAGTAGATGCTATAAACAAAAATATCAGGGCTCTAACCAACTTAGGATTTGAGAGAAATGAACTCTCGGACATTTTGTTTACAACCATAATTTTAGACAAATTGGATAAGGAGTCTCGGAAACAATACGAATTGTCAATAAACACATCTGAAGTCCCAAGCTTTGACAGTTTAATGCAGTTTTTAGAAAAAAGAAGTCAATCGCTCGAAAGTATAAATAGAAACGTAACTAGATCAAAAATCAGTAGTGAAATAAAATCGAAATCTTTGTTAGTAAATTCGAGTTCTGAGAGGCAGTGTGTTATTTGTGATCAATTTCATCCTCTATATAAATGTAAGAAATTTCTTAATATGCAGTTTGGTGAACGATATGCTATCGTTAAAAAGCATAAGCTTTGCCTGAAATGTTTTTCGGAATCTCATTTAGTTTCTAATTGTGTGTCAAAACATATATGTAAACGTTGTAAATCGCCTTCATCGCATAACACTCTATTACATAGAGATAAATCAATTGTTTCTAATAATGAATCTCGAAATCAAAAGGCAGAAAAAGAGCAGACAGTGGACCGGGGGGAAAGAAATGCGGCGCCTGATGTTGCAGTTTCGCAAAGTCTTTCAAATTGTTTTCCTTCTTCGAATAAAAGCGTCATTTTATCAACTGCAATAATTGAAATTAAAACGAGTAAAGGGAATTTTATTCAGGGAAGAAGTTTATTAGATTCTTGCAGTCAAATTAATTGTGTATCATTTGAGTTTGCAAAAAAATTGGGTTTAAAGAAAACAAAGGTTTTTGCTCCTATATCTGGGCTGAATGGCACAGCTACGACACTAAATTATAAAATTGAAACTGTGATTTCAAATAAAAATAGAGATTTCACAAGGGAACTGGAATTTCTTTTAGTGCCAAAAATTGCAGAAATAACCCCACTTACGCCCATTCGAGTAGACATTACTGATATACTCACAAATATCTCGTTAGCAGATGCTAAATTTAATATACCAGGAAAAATAGATTTATTACTGGGTTCTCAATGCTTTTTTTATTTATTGAAAACCGGTCAAATTCGCTGCTCATCACAAAACTTGTTATTTCAAGACACCGTGTTTGGATATGTAGCTAGCGGTGTTGTGAGTAATTCCCCAAACGATTCTCAATATTGTGGTCTACTCACTCAAAATGAAAAAATAGAACAATCCTTGCGACAATTTTGGGAAATCGAAAATATTAATGATTCCAGTTCGCTGCTTAGTGAAGAAGAGACATTTTGCGAAAATCATTTTAAAACTACGCATTATCGAACTGCCACTGGTCAGTACGTTGTGAGCATGCCTATGGAGGATGCTACATTTTTAGGAGAATCAAAAAAATTAGCCGAAAACAGACTTGATCAAGTTTGGTACTGATTAGATAGGGATTCGAACTTGCAACCTCTGTATTCGGAATTTATGGACGAGTATAAAAATTTAAATCATATGGAGTTAGTGGAGGAATCGGAACCCGTAAAGGACTGTTATTATATACCTCATCATGGAGTTTACAGACCAGAAAAATGTACTACACGCTTGCGTGTTGTGTTTAACGCGTCAACGCCAACGACGTCTGGGTTGTCATTGAATGACCTCCTTTTAAAGGGTAAAATTCCACAACAAGAGTTATTCTTAATTATGATTCGGTTTCGAAAACATAGATATGCATTCACTGCGGATGTAGAGAAGATGTATCGAATGGTATTAATTAATCCTTCGCAAAGAGACTTTCTTCGAATTTTGTGGAAGAACAATATTGACGCGCCAGTACAAACTTATAAGCTCAATACAGTGACTTATGGGACATCTAACGCTCCTTATTTAGCTACTCGTGCTCTTAAGCAATTAGCTCTAGATGAACAAAAAAACTTACCTCTAGCATCGTCAGTCGTCTTAAAGGACTTTTATGTAGATGATCTTCTTTCCGGAGAATCAACTCTCGAAAAGTGTTGGAAAACGTCACAGTGTAGGTAATTTTATGTCCAACATCACTTCGCTTGTGAAATGACGATTTCCTCGTGATACATGCAACGCGTTCCTTTTAGTTGTGAAATATGTTCCAAGATGGCGACACTTCCCTGAGTCATCGTAGCGTAAGGTCACAAACTAAAGAAGGATTGTGTAAAAGACTTGTGTTTCGAAAAGGCGTCAACAGATCGCAGCACCACAGAAATTTTCTGATAAACTGATTTTAAATAGGACATTTTTGCTTATTAAGCAGACTGTATTGTTTCAAGTTTTCTTTTACTCTGTTTTAACTCTTGTGGGCCCCTATTACTTCTTCACTTCAAGGCCCGATTTCGTGAGGCCAAGACGCACGGTTTTTTAGTGCGTTAACTCTTTGTTTAATGGAAGACTTGCATCTCCTACTGGATTTTAATGTTATTACTTCTATAGTACCCACATTTAACCCTTTTATTTTATTCCTTTTTTTAGTGTGTGTGTGTGTTCGTCAATGTAACCTAGAATTCGTCGTGCATTAAATAGTTTTTTCTCTACAAGTGCATCCCCATCATTCTAAGAAGATATTTTTCACATCCACTCAATAAATAAAATATATAGGTCGTTTTCACACGAAGGAAACCAGCGTATGTCTGCTTTACCAGAAAGGTAAGAAAATAAATTTCTATCTTTCATTATCAATGAAAAAACTTTTGGTATAACAATTTTATATTTATACTGGGTCTTTAGCTACACGCTAATCGCGAACTCACCCCTTCTAGATATTTTAATAGATTATGAGAGATGAGTTGAAGGGGAAAGTAAATAAATAAATAAATAAAAAAAAAAAAAAACCCAGTAATAAAAATTTGTTTATCTGATTGTGATAAAATGATGAACAAGATGCACATATGAGATATGAAATATTGAAATACATACATGAAAATAAAAATAAATGTGCATGAATAAATAACGATATATATAATATCGCAAAAAGAGTATTATTGTGAACAAATATTGATTGATTATTGTGAATAACTGATCATTTTATCTATATTTATGAATATATTCTAAGAAATTATTTTAAGAAAGTCACAAACTTCTTATAGTAAATATATTTGTTATCAAAGAATTTATAAAACTTGAATAACACGCTATGTCTGCCACAAAAGAAATTACGGCAGTGGAGAAACTAAATGATAATAATTACAATCATTGGTGTTTCAAATTAGAAAATCTGTTAATTAAAGACGACTTATTCAAATATATAACAGAATCTCCACCTGCCACACCCGATGATACATATACTAAAAACGCGGCTAAGGCGAAAGCCATAATTTGTTTGTGCATTGAAAATACACAAATCGTGCACATAAGACATTTGACATCTCCCAAAGAAATTTGGGAAAGATTAAAAAGTGTTCACCAAAGGGCGAATTTATCATCCAAATTATTCCTTTTGAGGAAACTATATTCGCAAAGGCTCAATGAGGGCGGAGACTTAAATCTACATATCAACAATATTTTAACTATCCGCGACAAACTCGCTGCCATTGGAGAGCTCATAAATGATTCGCACATCGTGGCTCTTATGCTTTGCAGCTTGGCTCAGTCATATGCTCCTCTTATAACGAGCATGGAGGCTAGAGACGAAAAGGATCTAGACCTCGAGTTTGTGAAAAACAAACTCATCGACGAGTACTCTCATCGAATCGAGTACAAAAACACCAGCACACGACCAAGGGACACAGCATATAAAATAATAAATAAAGGAAACAAAAAATATTGCAGCTTCTGTCAACGAGATGGGCACGCTCGTTCAGAGTGTTACAAATTGAAAAACAAACAGAAAAACAATTACCAAAGAAGTGAAAATTATAACAGTAATAAATTTAACAACCATGCCAACTTTAAAGCCAATTCGGTAAACCCCAAAAATCAACACAATGGTAGTAAAACAGACTCCTCGAATTTTTGCTTTAACAGCAAATCAAATATAGAGGATGAGGTCAACCAATCGATCATTCCTCTCTTCCCAGTGGAAAACAATTTTGAAATTGAGTCAGTAAAAATTAACCAAACACAAACAACAGATCCAAACACATATATCATTGACTCGGGTTGCACCAGGCACGTTGCATCAGCAAAAACAAATTTTGCTACATTCACAGCCGGGAATTTTGGGAATATAACAATCGCTAATGGAAAAAGGCTTAATTCGGAAGGTATGGGGGACGTAAAAATAAAAACAGACAAAAACCACTACATTACACTAAGAAACGTCTTATACTGTCCAGAACTAAAGGGCAATTTATTGTCAGTTAAGAAAGCCACTGAAAATAATATAAAGGTAATTTTCGAGAAAAATGCATGTTTATTTGTCAAAGATGATAATATAATCTTGACAGCTAAATTAAATGATAATCTCTACGTATTAAACCCTGAAGATGATTACGGCTATACTATAAGTACTCAAACTTTCTGTAACAATACAAATTGTATTTCATTGTGGCACCGAAGACTCGGACACAAAAATTTTGATGATATTAAATACCTTGTTAATCATGAATTAGCCAATGGGATAACAATTAACAAATGTAAACATGACACGCGATGCACCAAGTGCATTGAAGGGAAACTTTCCGCTCTGCCCTACCCTAAAGTAGCCACAAACAGAAGCAAAGACATCGGTACCCTCGCACATTCCGATATATGTGGCCCCATGAATACTGAAACGATAGGAGGGAAAAGGTACTTTATAACATTCACGGATGATTATAGCAGGTACACAATAACATACTTAATCGCGCATAAATCGGAAGCCTGAATGATTATCAAACTGAAAGAATACATAGCGCTAACAAAAAATAAATTTGGCAAGTTGATAAAGGCAATCAGGTCCGATAACGCAAAAGAGTATATCAGTGACGAATTTGAAAACTGCCTGATAGAAAACGGGATAGAGCGTCAATTGAGTGTTCCCTATTCTAGCCCACAGAACGGTGTTTCAGAAAGAAAGAATAGAACGATAGTGGAAATGGCTAGAACCATGTTGTCGGACGCCAAGTTACCTAAGCAATTCTGGGGGGAAGCTGTCATGTCCGCCACCTACCTCATCAACCGTCTACCAACAAAGGCTAACAAAAATAACATGACACCCTATGAACTTTGGCATAAAAGAAAACCCGATCTCTCGAACATCAAAACATTCGGATGTAAGGCATTTGCCTATGTCGACAAACCTAAAAGAAATAAATTAGATGAGAAAGCCATCGAGGGAATAATGTTGGGATATGATTTCAGAAGCAAGGGCTATAGGATATATACGGGTGAAAATAAAATTATAATATCTAGAACCGTAAAATTCTTCGAAGAAGGTATAAAAGATGAGGAAATTATACCCGCCAAAGAAAATCAAAACATCGAACAAACTCCCGCAGATAATATTGAAATTGATCTAGAAGAGCGCGACGATGATCAGAAAAACACCCCGACCGACACATCCCTTGAGCCGAGAAGATCGCAGAGACAAAATCGTGGTGCACCACCTAACCGTTATGGAATAAGCGCAAACCTGTGTCACATTCAGGAGCCAAAGTCATGGACAGACCTACAAAATATCAATGACGCAGAAACTAAAGATAAATGGCTAAAAGCCACTAGTGAGGAAATAGATTCTCTGAAGCAAAATAATACTTGGAGATTAATAAAACCTATCCCGGGAAAACGCGTCATAGGTTGTAGGTGGACGTTTAAGGCAAAAAGGGGAGCGAACGGGTCTATAGAGCGATATAAAGCCAGATTGGTCGCTAAGGGATATGCTCAAAAATATGGAAGCGATTTCGACGAGACCTACGCACCCGTTGTAGCGCATACCACCCTACGAGCATTCTTAAACGCAGCGGTGTACAAAGATCTTAAAATAACTCACCTAGATGTCAAAACTGCTTTCTTACATGGCGATTTAGAAGAGGAGGTCTATATGCATCAGCCAGAGGGATACATAACAAAAGGGGAAGAAGATAAAGTCTGTAGTTTAAACAAAGCGATTTACGGCCTTAAGCAGGCAGCTAGGGCATGGAACCAAAAAATAAGTAAATCTCTAAAAGAACTAAATTTCGTTGAATGCGCGTCAGACAAATGTCTGTACAAAAGAGTCCAAGATGGAAAAATCGCATACATAATAGTGTATGTTGATGACATCTTAGTCGCAGGAGACAAAACAGACACACACGAAATATACACTGAATTATCAAAGCAATACGAAATCAAAAATTTGGGTCAAGTAACACAATATTTAGGCATAAACATAAAGGAAAAAGCAAACGGTAATCTAGAATTAGACCAGGAACACAAAATAATACAAATCGCAGAAAAATTCAATTTGTTAAATGGTAAGCCTACGTATACACCCATGAATACTAACTACTTTAATCTAGATCCAAACGGGAAACTAATGGGAGATAACGTAAAATTTAGACAGGCTATAGGAGGGCTTCTATACATTGCAACTTTAACTAGACCCGACATAGCATCAGTCGTTAACATCCTGGGAAGAAGGAATGAATCCCCAAGGGAAGTCGATTGGCAAGCTATCGAGAAATTAATTAGATATCTGCTTACTACCAAAGATCTTAAATTCGTCATAGATAAAACAAAACCTCCAATCCTAACGGCATATAGCGATGCCGATTGGGGAAACGACAGAATAGACAGGAAATCAACCACTGGAAACTTGTTTAAATTAGGAAATAATATATTGGCATGGTCATCGAGGAAGCAGAGTTGCACAGCACTCTCCTCCACGGAAGCTGAATATATCGCTGCCTCTAATGCAGGTCAAGAGATTTCGTGGTTGTTAGACCTATTAAATGACCTCGAACTGTGTCAACAACTACCCGTAACGTTGTACGAAGATAACTTATCAGCCATAAGATTGACCGAAAACGAAAAGGCACAGACAAGGACTAAACACGTGGAAGTCAAGTATCACCACATCAGACATCTATGCCAGAATGGTATAATCAAAATAACTTATTGCCCATCGAAGTTAATGCTGGCAGACGTGCTCACCAAGCCGTTGCCTAAGCCTCATTTCGAATGTTTGAGAAACAAGTTAAACATTCTACGCTCGTCGGTTTGACATAAAAAGCGGGGGTGTTGGAAAACGTCACAGTGTAGGTAATTTTATGTCCAACATCACTTCGCTTGTGAAATGACGATTTCCTCGTGATACATGCAACGCGTTTCTTTTAGTTGTGAAATATGTTCCAAGATGGCGACACTTCCCTGAGTCATCGTAGCGTAAGGTCACAAACTAAAGAAGGATTGTGTTAAAGACTTGTGTTTCGAAAAGGCGTCAACAGATCGCAGCACCACAGAAATTTTCTGATAAACTGATTTTAAATAGGACCTTTTTGCTTATTAAGCAGACTGTATTGTTTCAAGTTTTCTTTTACTCTGTTTTAACTCTTGTGGGCCCCTATTACTTCTTCACTTCAAGGCCCGATTTCGTGAGGCCAAGACGCACGGTTTTTTAGTGCGTTAACTCTTTGTTTAATGGAAGACTTGCATCTCCTACTGGATTTTAATGTTATTACTTCTATAGTACCCACATTTAACCCTTTTATTTTATTCCTTTTTTTAGTGTGTGTGTGTGTTCGTCAATGTAACCTAGAATTCGTCGTGCATTAAATAGTTTTTTCTCTACAAGTGCATCCCCATCATTCTAAGAAGATATTTTTCACATCCACTCAATAAATAAAATATATAGGTCGTTTTCACACGAAGGAAACCAGCGTATGTCTGCTTTACCAGAAAGGTAAGAAAATAAATTTCTATCTTTCATTATCAATGAAAAAACTTTTGGTATAACAATTTTATATTTATACTGGGTCTTTAGCTACACGCTAATCGCGAACTCACCCCTTCTAGATATTTTAATAAAAAGGCTAAAATCCTTCAATTACAATTAATTCAACTTTTGAATCGTGGAAACATGAAATTGCACAAATGGTGTGCTAATCATCGAGAATTAGTTAAATCTCATAATAGGGTTGCCACCGAATATAGTTTCGATGATCAGCCAGATTGTACTTCAGTAAAAACCTTGGGTGTTCTATGGGAACCACAGAGTGACTGTTTTCTGTATAAATTGAAAATTCCTAACAAAGAATTTTATAGTAAACGAGATGTTCTATCTCTAATTTCAAAAATATTTGACCCGTTAGGATTAATTGGGCCTGTAGTAACAAGGGCTAAGATATTTATGCAGAAGCTCTGGTTAGCCAAAATCGATTGGAATGAGCCATTACCGGATTTTCTGGAGAGAGAATGGAGTGACTTTCTATCCACCCTCTCAGAGTTAGAGAACTTAAAGATTTCTAGATTTGTTTTTCATGAAGATCGCATAATCATACATGGGTTTGCTGATGCCTCTTCGTTAGCCTATGGAGCTGCAATTTATGTTCAGTCTTTACCAGTTGAAGGATCTCCTGCTGCGCAACTATTGTGCAGCAAATCCAGAGCCTCTCCTATAAAAACAGTGTCGATTCCTCGCTTAGAATTATGTTCTTGCCTCCTATTAGCGAAACTAATTCATAAAGTTCTACCGTCACTGGACATTCGAATAGAAAATATCGTTCTCTGGAGTGACTCCACGATCTCGCTTGCTTGGATTAGAAAACCACCCCATTTATTAAAAACATTCGTGAGTAACCGAGTCGCTGCTATACAAGAACTTACAGACTCTTACCAATGGCAGCATGTGACATCGGATAATAATCCAGCTGATGTAATATCTAGAGGACTGGACGCTAAGGAACTTTTAAATTGCAACCTTTGGTTTTGTGGTCCGAACTTTCTTCGTGACAAAATTCAGCATGCAGAAAATAATCCAGTAGATCTAGAAACAAATAATGACTATGCGTTAGAATTCAAATCAGTTCAGGACATTAACCTCGCAGTTAAGACTGAAAATTTACTGTATAATTGTTTGTTTACTTTGACTAATGATTTTTTGAAATTGATTCGTATTATTAGTTATATTTTTAGATTTATAGAAAATTGTAAAAATGATAAAGAAAAAAAAAGTGGTCCTTTAACAATTGATGAGTTGAAAAAAGCGGAAGTTGTCCTGATTAAACAGGTACAGTATTCTACATTTTCTGAAGAGATAAAACAACTGAAGAACGAGAAGAGCCTGTCAGGTAAAAGTCAATTAAAATTTTTGAATGCATATTTAGATTCTGCAGGAATTATCAGAGTTGGAGGTCGCCTAGACAACTCCAGTCTGACTTTTGAAAACAAACATCCTGTTGTTTTACCCCATAATAATAAATTAAGTGAAATTATTTTTGAATATTTTCATAACAAGTTTTTCCATCTAGGGCCACAATCCTTATTACATCATGTCAAGCAAAAATATAGGGTAATAAATGGGCGATCTTTAGCGCGTAAAATAGTTCATAAATGCATAACATGTTTCAGAAACAAGCCAATAAGTGCGAATCAAATAATGGGAAATTTGCCTTCAGAACGAGTAAACCCTAGCCCACCATTTAAAAAATGTGCTGTGGACCCTTTATGATTAAGTATAAAAATCAGAGAAAGGGCAATTATAATAAAATTTATGTTGCAATTTTTGTTTGTCTCGCCACAAAAGCAATTCATTTGGATATAGTAACAGATTTAAAATCTGAATCCTTTATTGCCACCCTGAAACGATTTTTCGCTAGAAGAGCTAAAAGCACAACTATAATGTCAGATAATGGAACTACATTTGTAGGTGCAAATAAAGAGTTGAAGAAATTACATGCCCCGGTATGTAAACCCGATGATGCTTTGTCTAATTATTTGGCCTCTGAGGCTGTTAACTGGAAATTCATCCCTCCTCGTTCACCCAATTTTGGTGGATTATGGGAGGCTGGGGGGGGGGGGGGGTGAAATCCTTTAAATATCATCTCAAAAGAGTCTTAGGCAATTCTCGAGTCACACTCGAAGAATTTTGGACATTAACCACAGAAATTGAAGCAATTTTAAATTCTCGACCTTTAGTCCCTTTGTCGTCAGATCCAAATGAAATTGAAGTCTTGACCCCTGCCCATTTTTTAATAGGCCGACCAATTACTTCAATTCCTGAACCGGATTTGACCAAAATTAATGATAATAGGTTGTCTAACTGGCAAAAATTAACCCAAATGACCCAACTTTTATGGAAAAAATGGAACACGGAATATTTGGCTAATTTACAGCAACGCACAAAATGGTACATTGAAAAAGAAAATCTAAAAGAAGGATGTATGGTCATCCTAAAGGAGGATAATTTACCTCCTGGCAAATGGGCATTAGGTCGTGTCCTTAAAGTAATACATGGCTCTGATAAAAAAGTCAGAGTTTTACACATCAAAACAGCAACAGGTATAGTTACGAGGTCCGTCTCAAAAGTGTGTCCTCTTCCATTAGATGATTGCTGATTTCTATTATCTTAAAACATTTAACTCATTGCATTATTATCATCACTATTGTATATTTTTATTTTGAACATTTATTATGTATATCAAGTTAAAATTGGGATAACAGAACGCAATTCTTTGCTTCAGTTTTCACATAGAATCTAAATCTAACTGTTACCGTATCTATATATTTTCTTTAATTAAATATTATAAACTTTGTTAATTTTATTAGTTTGCTATGTGTATTGAGTGCTAATTTTGATAATAGTCTTTATGATATTCAAGTGTAACCACTGTTTGCATTATAATTTATCTAATTCTCATCTTTGAAAAACTTAAGTGTATATTATTGGAAGTAGCATATTTGTAATTTTTTTGGAAACTAGTGTATATTGTTTTTAGAAATTTAATTCCTATTGTTTATTGTTATATTTAGTATTATTATGTTGAATGTTGACACATGTCAACGGGGGCCGGTATGTTACGGCTTCTCTTAACCTTGACTGTCGCGCGCGCCTCCATGGCGCATTCTTCTGTAATTTAGGTTTGGCCGTTTGGCAACCTTTAAGAATAGTTCAGTTGTTTGGTTTTCGACGATCTCTGCGGACCTATGGTGCGTTCGCTGGATCCAATATTCTTCAAATAATGTATATAATTCTCCGAATAATGTATAAACTGTAAATAATATTCTTGTATATAAAGTAAATTAAATTAATAAGTGTAGTTAATGAACCAGCGACTATGGGTATTTCGTTACTCGCACCATTCGACATTCGACAGGTGTTAAGGCGCTTCTCAAATCCCCTGCTCAACAACGTGAAACTTTCTGACACATTTTCTGACGCATTTTTAAACGTAAAGGCTTAAAATCAGCAGCGCTGACTATTGTTTTGGAAACTGTACCGCCGTATAAAAACTCACTTAAGAAAGAATCTTAACTAGAAATTAAAAGAACTTGGCGTTCGTTTTTTTTTTCAGAGTTTTTATTAGACGACACTCAGACACACACATAACAAGCACACATTACTATTTACACGGCGAAAAGTTAATCTTTTCCGGAGCGAGACGTTCCTTTCGGCAGAGCCGAGAAATTGACCGTCTGGGGTCGTGTCACAGCAGATACTCCTCTCTACGGGGCCTTGTTTTTCTGAGATCAGTTCATCTCCTAGATACCCCACGTGAGGTCTTGACTCATCTTAGTCAACAAGTTCAGTTTATAACATTTCTACGCAGCACTTTTTCTCCAGATATTTACATGATTAAAACTGTTTAAATGTTCCATCTGGTTTTTGGTGAAACAGTGACAGGCGAAGTTATAGCAGGCATCTGGAGGTTCCAATTAAAGATGTTTATTTCGTTAGGGCATCTGGTCTCCGAGTCCTCTCAGATAAAACGTCACAAAACGAATAGCATTTTCCATTTTTTGAAAAATAAATTATTTACCGAGTTATAAGCAATAGTTGTCACGTGATGACAGTTTTTTCCCTTTCCCGGGCAATCATGTCCGAAAATTCGTTTCAAGAAGCCAATTTTGACGGTATTTACTGATTTTTTTTTTTTTTTTACCGGAAAATGAAAAACACCATTCGATTACATATTTTCTGGGTAAGAATACCTGCCAATTCCATTCGTTTCCGAACTAAAATGAATTCAGAAATGTGTCAGAAAGTAGCTCCTTGCCTTGGATTTGAGAACAGCCGTAAGGGGACTCTTCACCCACTTGAAAACACCCGTTCGCTAATGTTAAACCTATGGGCAGATTGTTTTCTGATGGATTTATAACCCTCTCAGATATTGACAGTAATCTATTTTCGGAACATTAAACAAGCAATAATTTTCAAGGACACAAAAACTTTATGATACTTAAATAATTTAGTAGCAGTAAATCATTTCGTAATCAACTCTGTCTTTATATCTTCCAAAATTATGCTATTATGTAATAAACAAACTTTCCTATTTTAGCTAAATTATCCTACTCAAGATAAACAATTACACTAATAAATAAAATATGATTATAGATCATCCCACGCACGAAGCAAGAGTCTGACGACATCATCGAAAGGAACTTATAAACATTTCATATTATTTTGTTAGTTGGTTGTTAGTTTCTATAAGTATAACATGTAAAATTAATATAAGAAAAAGCTGCGATATAAAGCAGCAACATTTGTATTTTTTAAGATAGAATATAGTTTTAAAATGTTCCTCAACAAATACGGAGAACTAGTCAGTTTCATTTCTTTCAGTGTTCATAAAATTAATTAGAAAAACAAATATTTTCTCTACAGCTAAGAAAGGATACGTGTTGACGGATTTACACTCGTGCGAAGCTGTATAATGAGGATTGCTGATGAAGAAAGATAAAGGTAAGAAATTACCTATATTATTATTATATTTAATTGTACTTTCATGGCCAGAATCAGAATAATACTTATTTATTTATCTAAGTATTAGCGCGCGTAACTTACTGTACAGAGCAGAGGCGACTTTTTTGCCAACAAAATTTTCGAATTTCTCGTTTAACCCGTAACTGGAGACGGGAGTCAAAATGACTCCAGGTTGCTCTTTGGCTCTGATTATCACGTGGTTTTTCTCCTTGAATAAAACCATCTACTCAGTACCGTCAAGTAGTTCTTTTATCATTACATGATTTTCAGAATATATTGTGTTTCCAAAATAAATTCCAATGCTGTTTACAAAAGACAAAACAGAAAAATAACATTGGAGTCTTTTTGACTTTATGTCTCTTATCGCGAAAGCTAATTCATGTCTCCAGTTACGGGTTAAATTTGAATATTTAAATTTTTTTTTTCTTTTTGCACAGGATAGCTGATCTCGATCTCTAATAGGGCCATTTTGTATTTTTCGATTTTGGTGGCAGATTTTTTTTAATAAAGGTACTTTGACTTTTACAGAAAAGGTACTTTTACCAAAACCGGTTCCGAAAGTGAAATATCTTTATTAAAAAAATCTGCAACCGAAATCGAAAAAGTAAAAAATATCCAGCATATTACAGATTGAGCTCAACTATCCTATGCAAAAAAATCGTTTAAAAATATTCAAATTTAAACGAGAAATTCGAAAACAACCTACCCATAGGTTTAACATTAGCGAACGGGTGTTTTCAAGTGAGTGACGTGTCTCTCTTAAGGAGACGCTTCATCGTTCCTCCTCAATAATGAAATCTCATGGGAACCTATGGAAAAATTAAAGTACGTGATTACTTATTACGTAACATAGTTATCAAAATACGATTTTCATCAGCATGAAGTTGTCGACTGAAGTAAAGTCATACCAGCAGAAACTGCTTGAACCTGCAATGTATGGTTGTGTGCGGGCAACCATGCTAAAATCTTCTAATTCAGCAATTAACCGTATGCTTCTCCTACGCAAGTTTAGCTCATTTCATTTTGTATAATTTCATATATCAATAAACTTGGTCGCTTTGAAAATTTTATAATTTTTCAATTGTTATTTCTTGGCAAAAATATGATGCGTGATGGGGGGAAAAGAGATATCACCGTTAGATTCACCGTTGGAAGAAAAAAAAAACTTAAATTATCGCATGTTCTGTTCCGAAGATTATTTTTCCGTTTGTTTCGTTTGCTGTTTTTATTTTACAGCCTCTTTAAACATGGTCAACAAATTGCCTACAAAAGCATAATTATGAGAGCGAATTTCTGAAATTTTCAGGCAATTGGAATGAAAATGAGTTTTTAAATGAATCAGAAAAATTCCGGCTAATAATAATAAGTTTAATGAGCGGCAAAAAAATAAAATTTGTGAGCAACCACCTTTTTACTACTAACGTCACGACAGCAATCAGAACACTTATGTGGTTATTCTTCTGTCGCAGGACAACAAAATGCATCAGTTATGGAAGAGAGTCCCTCACATGTTTGTCACCTCCTTGTGGAGAATTGTTTTTGATAATTTTGTGCGCACTGCTTCGAAACCTTTGCAGAGCAATAAAAATGGTCACATCTGACCCCAGAGCCTCTTGAAAAGAAAGAATATAGACCAAAGACTGTACCAAAGTGTATATAGAACGAATAGAGTGTCAAATACTGTAACGTAATCATAAATTATAAGAAGTGTCGTAAATTATTTCTCTAAGTTTTCTTTTCAAAGGCTCTGTGGTCAGTTGCGATTGGGACCCTTTTCGTTGCTCTTCGAAGGTTTCCAAACAAAGAACACATAATCAACAACAGAAATTCTCTCCAGAGGAGGTGATAAACATGTTAGGGGCCCTCCTCCGTCACTGCTGCCTTCTGTTTCACGTGAAAAAAAAAAAAACATGCCACATCAAAAAAGCCGAGAAAGGTTCCGCACTCCGTCGTGTTGGTGTATTTTAACTTTTCTAATATAAACGATTCACTCACTCAAACGATTAACTAACTTCAAACTTCTTTTTTTCCCCCTTTTACCTCCATTTCCATCCTCCAACATAAAATGAATACGTTTTGAATGAAGGATAGTTTACAGCCTCCGCAAACATTATAAACAAACAAAGAAAACAAAAAAGCTCCCCTCCCCCCCCCCTTTTTTAAAAATGATAATACAAAAAAAAAAAAAATGAAATTGAAAGCAAGCAAATTTTACCAGAAAGTAGGGGTGACGGAAGGAGCCAGAAAATAGAAACGCTTGAACTTGCGCTCCATTTATTTTTCTCTTCTTTTCTCTTTATATTCCCTGTTATTTCGTTGCCAGAAAACATTTTAAGTTCATGTATGGTTGAATTAAAAGTAAAGAGAATTGAACAAATGAAATGTTCTTTTTGTATTACATAAATAATTGCATAATAAATGTTATACAAATAATGGAAGTTGTTAACTTCAGTTTCCAGAAAACAATAAGATAGTAAATTGACTTCTCGGTTTTATAGTATGAATGCAGGGCCGCGCAAAGAGACCGCGGGCCCCGGTAATAATTCCAATGCGGGCCGCCCACCATAAGTATGATAATTGCATAATAAAAACTGCTTAGACCGAAACGCAAACAACTAGTGAAACATTCTGTTTTTTACATAATATTTTTAGGGGTGGTGAATCATGATTCTTTTAGGAAGATTTCGTTATAAACAAATTTTCTTTTATTAGTTGACAAATTTGCTGGATAATACTATTTTTAAAAATATATATAGTATTTGCTTAAAGTTTTATTATTTTTCTTTTACGGTATTACAGTTTATGATGCATTTGTAACCCTTTTTAATTTAAAGATTTTAAATCAAAATATACTTAAATTTTAATTGAATTTATCAATTAATTTTGAATGAAAAAGTTTAAAGTATGAAAGAAATAAAACGCAAAACCTCTGACTTTAACCAACTTTCCATCTGATTCCTGGTTGTGTGTCTAAAATCAGCCACGTCATTAAAACAGGGTCGCCACTGCAAAACTTTCTTGATATCATATGAACTTTCAAACATTTCATGCATACACAGGAGTGCGGGCACCGAGCCCGGCCCGTAAAGATATTCTAGCAAATTCTGGCTTTTGAATTTTAATATTTGTTATTTATTTTAATTTAAAATTTTGACCCAAAAATTACAAATCTACTCTTTTGGTATTTTTTTTTTAAGGATCGAAGCCGCCACCCCGTGAAGAGCTGGGTCCTGGTAATTGGTACCGGCTCTACCCCCCCCCCCCCCTCTGTACCGACCTGAGTGAATAATGGCCACGAGATCAATGTACCTGGCGCACTATGATTTAAATATGACAATCTTATGGCAACAGTACGATAACACTTTTTAAAAAATCTACCAATATATAATTTTAGCACCACCCGAACCTGATCTCGAACCGTTAAGGCGGTTCTCAAATCTCCCGCTTAACTTCGCGAAACTTTTTGACACATTTTCGGGCTCATTTATAAATGTAAAGGCATGAAAGTGGCAGGGCTGGGCTATTGAAGCGATTTGAGATGCAATGAATTTGTCATTTTTTTATAAACAAATAACTTATCGAAATATAAGCAATTCTGGTCACACGACAACCTGTTTTTCTCTTGTCTCGCGGTGTTGCGTGAAGAAATTCGGTTCGAAACGCCCACTTTGTTAGCAATTTAGCATTTTCTGAAAGATCTTTTGCGGTTACAGAAAAATGGAAAACGTTTTGATTACAACAGTTTCTCTATAACAAAACCTGCCAATCCCATGCGTTTCGGAGGAAAAATGAATTAAATATGTATCAGAAAGTAGCCCCTTTGGATTTGAGAAAGAGCCTTACGGGGTTTGCAAAACAAAAAATTAAAAAAAATCGTTCATCAGCATGGTTTTATTTTTCTTTCTTTGTTTTTTGCTTTTTTAAATGACAACTTTTCTCCAACTGTCATGTCTCGTTCCCTTCTCTAATGTTAAATCTAATGGTCTTAGATGCATCCGTATTTATTGAATTTTTCCTCAGCAAATTGAAATGTTTAACTTCAATTTTCTGTATGCTATTCTTGGAAGGTGTTTCTTTTTTTATTTGACTAAACAGTTCAAAAATATGTAACTTAGTTTTATATTCAAAATCTAAGTGAAGATCATGAGTTCAGAGTAAGACTTTAACATTTAAAATAAAAGTAACTGTGTATGTATTTTAGAAATATTTTGTGAAATAAAAAGAAAGAAACATCCTTCAAGAAGAGCATGCCGAAGAAAGAAAGTAAATGCTTTAATTTTTCGAGAAGCAATTACGAAAATGCGAATGCATTCCAAATCCATAGGTTTAGCATTAGAGAGGGGTTAGAGGTTTGCACGGACCGAAATTTCCAGTCAAGGGCCCGGCCCGACTCATAGAAAAAAAAAATTTGGCCCGGCCCGATACAAAAATTAAAAGTTCGGCCCGAGACCGGCCCGACCCGTACAAAAAAAAATATAAAAACACAAAATTGGTAGGACTGATTATGGAAATGATTTAGAATCGAAATGAGTTTTCCGGTTTTTTGATAAATAAATTATTGATCGAGTTACAACCGATTTTGGGTCACGTCGTCACGTGGCTACCAGTTTTTCTCCTCTCTCTTGATGAATGTTCACTTTTCGTCCGGAAATTCGGTTCAAAACACCCATTTTGAGGTATATTGTCAAAACATTTCGATGTTCACGAAAAAATGGTAAACGTCTTTCCATGACAGAATTTCTGAATAACAACACTTGCCCATTTCATGCGTTTCCGAACAAAAATGAATTAAATCTTGTGTCATAAAGTTGTCCCTTTGGATTTGAGAACAGCCTTAACAAAGAATAGGGTGAATCCCAACCCGGATCAAAACGCTAATTTGAATGAATGCTAATAAGAACACCCAAATGATTATCTAACTGCTTCTCCATTCACCTCAAACTTCCTTCTTTCCTTTTTACCTTTTTTAAGTATCGCTTACCATAAAATGAATTAATTTTGAAAGAAGGACGATTTACAGCCTCTCAACACTGTAAACAAAACAAAGAAAACAAAGAGCTTCCCCGTTTTTAAAAACATTGAAATTGAAATCAACCAAATTTTGCGAGAAAATAGGGGTAACGGAAGAAGGGAGAAAATAGGAACGCTTGAACTTGTGCTCCATTTATTTTTCAACTTTTTTTCTTTTTCTTTTTCCTGTTATTTCGCTGATTTTCCTGTTGGAAAACATTTTAAGTTCATGTATTAGAAGGAAGGAAACTTATGAAAAAAAAGAAAGAAATCAAACGTTCCTTTTGTATTAAATAAATAATTGCATAAGAACTGTTATACAAATAAAGGAAGATGTTAACTCCAGTTTCCAGAGGAGAGTACTTAACTTTCTTCTGCGGTTTGAAGTGAATAGCGACCACGTGATCAATGTACACTCGAGGCACATATGCAGATGATGCTGGCATGATATAACTGTGTAATTTCTGACCGGATGAGAGAACACAAATGCCAGCAAAATTAAAAGGGTGATTTTCGGAAATAGCTTTTAACCAAAGGTTGTACATGACATAGAATACAAAAAAAAAAAAAAAAAAAAAAAAAAAATTAACAAATTACAATGACTATTTGGAAAATGATTTTTTCAAAGACTAAAATTTAAGACATAAAAAATCGCACGGAGTTTATCATACATTACGTACGCCTTGGATTACATTTTTCGGTATTGTAAATTTTTTAACTTCTACGGAGCTGGTCATTCATTACGTACGCCATGGATTAAACATTAATATTCCTGGACCAATTTTAAATGAAATTTCATTCTTAAACTTCTAAACATCCCACAATATTACTTTTCACACCGTCGTACTGAGAAAAGAATGTTCTTTTAAATGCAATTTGTTTGAAAGCTGTATCTCAATTTGTTTCTGAGTTATTATTATTATTTTTTTTTTGTAGTTTTTATTACTTTTTTGTCATAGTGGCAACAGAAGTATCCATCTCTGTTGAAAGTAAAAGGAAAATACAGATTACTGTATACACCAATCAGAAAACGAATAAAATGCGGATTCAACCAATAAAACGCTTCAGATATGTTTTTGACTTCCTACCCTGACAGAGGACAATAACCATTTTTCCAAATGGTTAATAAATATAATAAGTTAAAAAGAAAAACTTTTATAAGCATTCAATGTTCATCTTGAAAATCACACCTATTTTTTTTCTGTAATGCATGTTTTTCCCCAAAAATTTCCGTTAAAATACATTAATTTGACGTGGGTACCGAACTCAATTAAGGAAAAAATTACTAATTTTTTAAGCTTGATAGAAAGCGCAAGCAAGCGAATTTATTAAAAAGTATATAATTTTTCCTGTGTTTCTGTTTGAGGTAAGGAAACAGGAAAGAAATAACAAGTGGGTAAATTCGATCGAAAATCGCACAAAGGGTTTCGTTTAATATTTCTTTCAAAACTCTTTATCCTTCAATTAATAAATCGAAATCATTAATTTATAATTATTAAATGATTAATCATTATCAATACGAACATAGGTAGCAGCACCATAAATATTAATATTAAAATGATTTCGAGAGGAAGCTATTTTTTTTATCAAATTAATAATATTCGAGAATTGCTTTTGAGACAATTGCAACAGCATATTTTTGTATATCTGAAAAGCATATTTAATTTCATTATTTAATTTTACCTAAAGGAAAGAAGGAAAAAAAAAGAAACCTTTAAAATTGCAGAAAAATACGAACAATGAAATGTAGTCCGAGGGACTTAAATTAAGGGTGTACTCGAATCCAAACTGCTTATTTTCTGATTCATTTTTAAATTCCTTTTTATTCTGAAACGCATCAAATCGGTAAAACTATATAATGTGCCGTGCTTGTTAATTTTTTGGTAAAGGTAGAGTATATGTCAAAAAATGCTGTCAATTTTGGCGTTTTGAACCGAATTTCCTGAAGCGAGAGTACTGGGAACGAAAAAAAGGGTCATACTGAGAAAATAATCGCTTATAATCAATCAAGTTATAATTTATTGAGAGAAAAATAAAAACACACGGCCGCTTACACATCGCTTCAAAAATCATATCAGCAAGTTTCATGTTTTCACCTTTAAAAATGAGTCTGAAATGTGTTCGAAAATTTTGAGTTGTTGAGCGTCGGAAAATATTTTTTTGAGTACACCTTTAACGAGAATTAATTAATGATTTAAAGCGAAGTTTTAATATTTAAAAACAAGAGTTGTTTAAAAATGAAACAAAATGAACTAATTTAAATAAAATTCAAAATTCCGAAACTTTTAAAGTTAACTTTTAAAGAAATTTCAAAAATTTAGCGGTGGTTCTGTTTCAAAATGTAAATCGCAGAAATGGATCTATGTCATTAAATTAATTTCTTTAATTAAAATAATATAAGACTTTTACAAAATTTATGGTTTGTTGTGTGATCGGAGATTTATAGCTATACGTATGCAAAATTTCCAAGTCTCTAACTTATACAATTTCCGAAAACGAAGGAGCAAGACGAGTAAAGAAAGAGGAGTAAGACGAATTAGGGTTTCGTCAGATGAACGAAACCCTAAAACACATTATTTATTTAAACTATCTTTTTAGGAAGTTAAAATTCCAGTTGTACATTTATTTGTGCTGTTTACATGAATTTAATTATTTTTTTAGGATTTCTAAATTGATTGCTGAAAGTATAAACCATAATTTAATTAATATGAAACTATTAATCGGAAACGTATTTTTAAAAAAATATTTTGCATTCGTTATTTTTTATTCATATTTTCTTCTTTATAGTGTATAAAATATTTCGTTCACAAGTTAGTTGACCTTTTTTTGCGAGAGCGGTTTGTCGCGTAATTAAATCCATTGTTGCTATACAAGCAACTCGTTCTCTAAACCAATTATGATGAAGCATCAGATATTGTTCTTTTAATCTAATATTTCAATTAAATTTTACCTTTTTCTTTCCTTTTATTCAAAAAGTCATAACAGTTTTACTCTTTATAAAGTAATTTCTTCCCTTCTCATGGTTAAATCCATTTTGTCATGTTATTTCAGCAGTCGTAAATTCTCTTAGCTTTAACACGGAAGTAAATAATAAAAAATTAAATGGATTGAATCATTTTCGTTCTCGATATTTAACAGCTGCAATCCAACGGACCTAAAATATTTACACAGATTTATGATAATTGCTTTCCTATCCAATTCGATAAAAATTTGACGCTGTGCTATTTATTTACAAGATTTATGATAGTAATTTCACGGCTCGTTTTATAAAATTTAAAGCTGGTCTATTTATTAGCAAGTGTTTTTCCCTAATTACAACATCATATTCAGGCAAGAAATTTAACGCAAATGTATGCATGTCAGCAGTAATGTAAATAGTTTAGCTTTTTGTAGATGATTCAATGGGGTTACTGCAGGGTATTTTCGCGATATAGTTCTGATCGTATTTACCGTCTGCGTCACACAAAGCATTTTGGACAGTAATTAAGTAAAATAACTGCTGACCAAGCTACATCTTAACAAGGAAATTGTGCAGCGTGGCTAATTTTCTGGTATGACGCCAAACGCCGACATTAACCTTTTTCTGTTTAAGGAACTTCTGTCGTCTCAGCGCCATTAAAGGCTGACTCTGCTTGTTTCTATGCCATGTGTTTCTGTTTCTAGATGTGTTATGCATCACTGCTAACGGCCGATGACCTAACCCGTGTATGGCATTTATATTAACGGTTAATTTTGGCGGTATTTTTGATTCCCATATTGGCTTTGATTTCATAGGGTGTTGGCATGGAATGTTTTGTAAGTGGAACATTCTGCTTCGGTCCTTGCGACTGATAAGATGCCTGCTACTCTTCTATTGTAACGATCGATTGTTATCAACGATATCATGTTGCTATCAATATATGTTTTCATGAAGTTGCAACAAATAACATCTGAACCTTTACAATCGTTTGCAGTTAATTTTTAGGATGAGAACCCACTAAAATGGGTGCTACGATGTCATGTGATGGACGGCCAATGGTACATCTCGGCCAACCTTTTATTTAAATGTGTGTGGGGTTTCTCCCTTGCACCAACATTTTTAATGGCCAACATGCAAAGAAAATTCAGGGGTCGACTTGTACACCGGATACAAAATCAGAGATCCGACGATCGCAGTTTGTAGTTGTAGCAACAGGTAAGCATCGATCAGTGGTGTAGTCTTAAGAAAAACATAGGGCATATGTTACGTTGTATGCAAAAGGTATACACAAGGCAGTATACACTACAGCTACGGAGGGTATACGAAGTTTCTTATTAAACGCAGAAAGCATACGCGCATACCACTGTATATTCTCCACTACAACTTTGTCGTCGATATTTTTTTTTGGTTATTATGATGCATAAAATTAATCATATTTGCACTATAATTAAAAATAATTTATTATTATTTTCTATAAATAGTGTTATAAAACATTAATTTTTTTAAAAGATCATTTTCTGTCGATGATTTTTTTTTACATTTGTCTTTTACCACAACACATCCCCCCCCCAACCCCCCCAAAAAATCCAAAATCAAAATATTAACAAAGTACAATTTGAAAAAATGAATAAACATTCAAAACCCCCCTTTTTTGGGGGGGGGAGGGGGGGAGAAGGGGAATTGAGATTTCTTACATTCATTGGCAGTGCGTGATTTACACATCGAATACACCCAAAATAACCGGTTAAAAGTATAGTGCCGATTTAAACACCGGGTCGACCAATTCACCTGAAAATACTATAATTAACTTGCTGAATTATGGTTTTCGGAATTTTATTCTAAAAACAATAGATTTTTCACCCTTAATACGAAGAAAATAAAAATGTGATGGATTCCAGATTTTTATGCCCCGAATCAACCTTAAATGAAATAGTAATAATCTTATTATTACTAAAGTTGGAATAAACGAAACAGAAAGACCTGGTTCAACTGCGTCCACAACGTCTCAAGAAACCACGACACTCTCCCAGATTCACTGAATGTTGGGCATATATTGTCTGCAATTTTTTTTGTTTCTTTCGGGATAAATATACTTACAGAAAACAAAAACAGACAACCTTCGCCTTCACAAAACTGATCTATGTTCGCCCTTGAGTTGTTGCGATATAATAAATGGTGGTGATCTTTAGAGTGTGGTATTTACTCCACATAAAGGGCTTAATTGTTAAGTGAGTGAACTTTTTGGAATGTCAGTGAAGTATGTACAGTAAAAGAGAATTCTAATATTGAGTTTTAAATTTTCATCGATAAAAAATTTTAATACATAAGAATAAAACTAAAAATAATTTAAGGCTGTTCTTAACTGCTCTGCTCAACAAGCGCAAAACGTTTTGACACATTTACAAATTCATTTTTTAATGGAAAGATATAAAATTGGAAAGTCTGTCCATGGAAGCGATTTGGAATTGAACTGTGTTTTCCATTTTTTGATCAATAAATTACCTGTTGAGTTATAACCGATTTTGATTACGTGACAAACACTTTTTCGCCCTTCGCTGACTGGTTTTTCTGCTTTCTTTGGGAACTTCGGCTCATAACGTCCACTTTGACACTATTTTTTGAAAGATCTATTGCGTTTGCAAAAAAATGGAAAAAAGCAGCTCGATTACGTAGTTTCTGAACAAGATCTGCTAGTTTCATGCATTTTCGAACAAAAATAAATTAAAACTAATGTCATAAAGTTGCTCTTTTGGATTTGAGAACACCCTTAAAAGAGAAAACTCTTTTATAAGTATTCAATGTTTATCTTAAAAATCATCTCAGGTATGCTATTCATATATTGTTCCGTTAAAATATGTTAATTTGGCATAAACCTCAATTATGGAAAGTCATAGCTTTTATTTAAACTCGATAGAAACCGAGTGCTAGCGAACTCACAACTTTTTAAAATTCTGCTTAGTTTATTTTATTTATTTATTTATTTATTTATTTTTTTTTTTAATATGGCAACAGGAATTTTTTTTTTTTTTTTTTGAAGCATTATTCAAGCTATCTATTCAGGATTTCTAAATTGTTTTCTCAACGTATAATCATAATTTAATATAAACTATTAACTGTTAAAAGCGTATTCTTTAAATATATATATGTGGGATTTGAATTTTTAAATCGTATTGTTTATCTCACTCAAAGAAGAGTGAAAACGTCTTTGTCACGTGATCAAAATCACTTATAACTCAATAGGTAAATTATTTATCAAAAAATGGAAAACACAGTTCGATTCCAAATCGCTTCCATAGTCAGGCTTTCCAATTTTACATTTTTCCGTTAAAAATTGAATTTGTAAATGTATCAAAACTTTTAAACCTTAACTCATAAAATACTACTTCTGTACTAAACTTTGTGTACAGGACTCAATTTCCCCTATCCAGAAGTCTCTAGTGATAGTACTAGAGTCTAAAAAAACAAAATTTAACCTATATCTATAGTTATATCTATTATCTATAGATAACCAGAAAATTACAAGTTAAACTGTGAAAATTGTAAAAAGCAGCAGTCTGTGAGACCACTAACAGCAATTACGGGTTAAGAAGGTTTGGTAAAATTTCAAAATGATAGTTATACATAAATCTACATTTTCTGTTCTTTTTCAGAATTGTATTAAATGTAAACAGCAAGAAATGTGAAAAGAAAATCAGTATACTAAAGCTAAACCATTGCAAATTGAGCATAAAAGAAAGCAAGAGTAGGAAACGTGCTTATCATGCTATCAGGAAAAACTTAGAGGGCAACCGGTTGAGACGATTGCCAAAGCGGCAGCAGGAAAAGAGAACGAAATCTAAGTAGGTAGGTTTTTTTTTTTTTTTTTTTTTTTATCGCTACGTTTTTAATATAAAAGGTGTACAATTTTATCTGGGACAGCATAAGAAGCATTGTTGAATTAAGGCATTTCTCCGGGAGGGATTTCTGCAGTTCCGGAGGGGACACTGTGGAACTCCGGAGGAAAAAATGGAATTATAGTCCATTAATAAACATAAAATCCCACACTTTCCGGAATAGGAAATTTTGATGTTTCTGGGAGGGGAATCCCCCCCCCCCTCCAGTCATCCCCAGAATTCTACAGTGGTAGGAGGGATGGGCTGTTGTGTTAAAATTTCAGCAGTTAAAGCTATCACAAAAAAATTTCTATATAATTAAATATATTGTGAAATTTAATGTATTATATCGAAAAATAAAATAATCCTAAGCTATAGTAAATACAAATGTCGAAAGCTTGAAAAAAATAAAATAAAAATAAAAATAAATAAATAAAAATAAAGGTTTTACATCTTCTATGCAAGGCGGGCAAATGGAGGAAGCAAACCTTCACATGTGAGTGGGAGGGGTGGGAGATTTAGCTGATTGATTATTTATGCATTTTATTGATCACTCAATATTATTTATTGTTACTTTGCAATAATATTCAAAAGAGAAAAATATAAATATTTTAAACAGCATATTTTGATGGAAGGAGTAGGGAGCAGGGAAGAATGCAAATTTTACGGTTGAGACGGAATTATAAATGTTGTTGTTTTTGTTTTTGTTTTTCTTTTTCTGTTTTTTGAGAAAATATTTACCAGAAGCACAAGCGAAAAGTTCTCATCCCTGTAAAAAAAAAAAAAAAAAAAAAAAAAAAAAAAAAAAAAAAAACTTGTAGAAAAAGAAAGTTAAAATTTAATAAAAACTTGCCCCCTCTTTTGCCCTACCAGCCCCTCCCCCGGCACCCCCAATTACATTTAATCTGAATTCACGATGTAATGTCATTTAAAATATCATAAAATCAAAATGAATAATACAACCACTAGCAAAGACAGAAATGATTTTTGACCACACGATCGCGATTTGGGACCAGTGTGCACCGCCGCGCCGTTACTCGCGGAACAGGGGGAATCTCAGGTTCTTGAAGGCTGTTGAGAAGGTAGCCCGTTCATAGGAGATCAAAACAGAAAAAAATTACTGGAATTTTTTCAAAATTTATTTGAAAAGACTAATATTACTATTATTTTAGTGAAAGTTTAATTTAATAAATTTAATGAAATTCAATACTTTCAAATAATTTTTTCAAAATTTACTTAAAATTCTGTTAGGCTGTTTCATAGCTTTTTAGCTCGCATTTTCAATAAGCACATGTGCTAAATATATGCTAAAATGCTTTAAAGCCTATTTTTGCATCTAGTAAAATGTAAATTTGTTTAAATGCAAAATAAAATAAATATAAATGTAATTCAAAAATTAATACTTGAATATAGTGTAGCAATATTAATTCAGTGCTTGATTTCCCGAAAATTTACTTTAAATTCTATGATGATGATTTAATTAAATTCAAAATAAAATAAATTTATTTAAAAATAGAAACGTAAAGTTGATTTTAAGTAACCATTTTTTTAATCCCAATTGTAAATTTAACAAAAATGTATTATAATTGAAAAAATAAATAAAATAAAAATGTAATTAGTTCAAAATAATATAAACACATCTAAAATCACATCATGAGAGTTTAATTCAAAATTATATAAATTTATTTAAATTAAAAACGTTAAATTGAATTATAGTATTTCAACAATTTTATCTCGGTTCTTAATTTCTCGAAAATTGGCTTTAAAAAAATAAAATAACACAATAAAAATTTACTTAAATTCAAAATAATATAAATTTATGTAAAATTATATCATTGGAATTTAATAAAATTCAAAATAATATAAATTTACTTGAATTCAAAAAGCTAAATTAAATGATAGTAATTAGACATTCACACCAATTCTTAATTTCCCGAAATTTTTCTAAAACGAAAAAAAAAAAAAAAAAAAAAAACGCAATGAAAAGTTAATTAACTTTGAAATAATACAGATTTACTTAAAATTTTATCATCAGAATGTAATTAAATTCAAAATTATACAAATTTACTTAAAATTATATCAGAATAATGTAATTAAATACAAAACAATATAAATTAACTAAAAATTACATCATACAAATTTAATTAACTTAAAACAATTTAAATTTGCTTAAAATGATATCATAATTTAATTTAATTCAAAATAATATAAATTTGTTTAAATTAAAAAAGGTAAATACCCTAATGCACCAATCTTAATTTCTCAAAAAATTGCTATATCGAGAAAAGAAAACGCAATAAAAACTAAATTAAATTCAAAATAATAATAAATTTACTTAAAATTCAATATATCATGTTGAATTACAGTGGGAAAAATTTTACCATACACTCTAAATAAAAAAAGGAGTCACTCTATCGCAGAGTCAAAATATGCCCAACCTCTTTCGAATGACTATTCACTCTGAGCAAAAGTGAAATTTTTGACTCTCTGAAAGAGTGAATAGTCCCTCCTGGGAAATGAATATTCACTCTAAATAGGGTTGGATAATCACTCTTCCAGAGGAGCGACTATTCACTCTTGCTAAAGGAGTTCGTTTTTTCATCGCTGGTAGGAGTGAATAGTCACTCTTTCATAGGAATGAAAGTTCATTTTTTATGGAGTCAATTCTTTTTACTTTCTTCTATCTTTACAAGAAGAAAGTACTGGATTCATGAAAATTTTCGACTTTCCGGTTTAGGCGGATTTACACGTTTTAGGGTTCAGAGATTCCGAAAAACATGTTTTTACAAAATGTCTGTCTGTGAGTCTGTGCATCTGTGAGTCTGATGTCTGTCTGTCTATGTGACATAAATTTTATGGGCGCTCTACCTCAAGAACTAATGCACGGAATTTAATAAAAATTTATATTCAGTTAGTCCCTGATATAAATTGGTGTTGATTAGTTTTTGGTGTAAATCGCTGAACAGGTGGCGCTGCTATGCAGCCTTTTTCACGATTTCCGCAATAGTTCAATCTCCAGAACTAATGCACGAATTTTCATCAAACTTCAGATTCAGTTAGTCCTTGACATGAATTGAAGTTTTGTACATTTTGGTGTAAATCGCTCAACAGGTTGCGCTTCTATACTGCATTTTTTACGATTTCCGCAATAGCTCTATCTCAACAACTAATGCTTGGATTTTCATCAAATTTCAGATTCAAGCATACATTGATATGAATTAGAGCTGTTTGTGTTTTGGTGCAAATCGCTCAACAGGTGGCGCTGCTATGCTGCACTTTTCAGAATTTCCATTATAGATGTATCTCAAGAACTAATGCAATAATTTTCACCAAACTTCAGTATCAGTTAATCCTTGACATGAATTGACATTTTGTACATTTTGGTGTAAATCTCTCTACAGGTAGCGCTGCTATACTGTATTTTTCAGAATTTCCACTATAGGTGTATCTCAAGAACTAATGCACGAATTTTAATCAAACTTTAGAATCAGTTAGTCCTTGACATGAATTGACATTTTATGCAATTTGGTGTAAATCGTTCAACAGGTGGCGCTGCTGTGCTGTTTTTTGTGATTTCCGCAATAGCTCTATCTCAAGAACTAATGCTTGGATTTTCAACGAACTTCAGATCCATGTACCTGGATATCAATTATTGCTGTTTATGTATTGGTGTAAATCACTCAACAGGTAGCACTGCCATGCTACATTTTTCAGAATTTCCGCTATAGCTCTACCTCAACAACTAAGGCACGAATTTTTATCAAACTTCAAATTCAGATACTAGTCGAGGCAATAGGGAATTTTACCTAGCAAAATTAATGGTAGTTCTGGAAATCGGCTTACTTTATGTTTTTTGAGTCGCTGAATCCGGATTTGTAACTTGCCACCAAAATTTCCCCCGGAACCCCCCCCCCCCCAAAAAAAAAACATTTGGTAAAAAGCCCCCCCCCCCCCAAAAAAAAAAGGGTTTTTGTTAAAAAGATCAGTTTTTTTATTGTTTTAGGGGAAAAGTATCTAGAAATTCAGAAAGTAAACAAATTAGATATATGACATTATGACTTAGGATGAAGGGGAAGGGGGGATGTGCCTCGGAACATGCGCGCGGTGCTGCGTGGACTAAGTTGCGCAATTCCACTTAACCACTCACACGTTTACATTCGCCCTCCCATTTCCCCTCCGAACTTTCCTTATAAGGTTTACTTTAAGTTTTTTGGGTCGCTGAATCCGAATTTTTAACTTACCCCAAAAATTTCCCACCGAAAACCCCCCACAAAATAGTTGTTATTAACTTAAATTTCTTATTGTTTTAGGGAAAAAGCATTATGAAATTCAGACTCGACAACGGAGTGAAATATTTCACTCCTTTCCAGGGAGTGGAAAATTCCATTCTTTAAGGAGCATATTTTTATAACATTCACTCCAAAAAGAGTGAAAATGCCTGACACTCTTTCAAAGAGTGACCTTTTCACTCCTTTCAATTTGGGAGTGCCATGCTTAACTTTTAAAGAATTAATAAATAACCTTCATTTAAGGCTGTTCTCAACTGCTTTCCTCAACAAGCGCAAAAAGTTTTGACACATTTACAAATTTATTTTTTAACGGAATGCTATAAAATTGCAAAGCCTGACCATGGAAGCGATTTGGAATCGAACTGTTTTTTCCATTTTTTGATCAATCAATTACCTGTTGAATTATAAGCGATTTTGATCACGTGACACCCCCTTTTTGTCCTCTTGCTGACAGGATTTTCTTCTTTCATTCGGAAGTTCAGTTCAAAATGCCAACTTTGACAGTATTTTCTGAAAGTTCTATTGCATTTACAAAAAAACGAAAAAAAAAAAACAGTTTGATTACATAGTTTCTGAATAGCAACACCTTCTAGTTTCATGCGTTTCCGAACAAAAATGAATTAAAACTTATGTCAGAAAGTTGACCCTTTGGATTTGAGAACAGACTTTTTTTTTTTTTTTTTTTTTTTTTTTCAACGCTGATATGCATTTTAGGTTTTCGTGTAAATCATACAAGAGGTGGCATTGCTACGTTGCTTTTTTCGCGATAATTATATATCTTAAAAAATAACGCGCGGAATTCAACAAAACTTCATATTCTGCTACACTTTCACATAAATAGATCCTTATTAGACTTGTGCGTATACTGCCCAACAGGTGTCGTGTTTATGCTCTTTTGGTTGGGAATTTCGGCTGCAGACATCTAAGAGAGAGGTTGCCGCAATTCAATGATTTGTTTGAAAATGCGATGCTTTTATCTCCTTTTTAAATGCACACAATTCAATGAACCTATACCATTAGAATCCTCATGATGAGCATAGATTGTCATTTAATTTTGGCACTGTGATATCGAATTTTGAAGTATTAACATTCATTATATTTGAAACATTAAAAGGAAATACTGTCTTAAAATATTGAAATGTTTAATTAAAATTTATAAATGATTATAATTATATTTTTAACTCAGGACTTGTATACGTTTTAATGTAAAAGAAAAAAAAAAAATGATTGATGAGTATTTTTCCTTATAAACTCGAAAATTCTTTTAAAACGTAATGGAACACGACTGGTTGCTACGCAACTGGTAATAAATAAAAATTTGCTTAACACGTACAGTCGTGGAAAAAAAAAAAAAAGTAAACACCCCCTACTAACTCCTCAACAAATTATCGTACAAGAAAGTTACTGGTACCAAACGATTGGAAATAAAGCCTACTTTTAAATGATGTATATAAAATTTGCTTAGGGGGTCACCTACATATTAAAACGAACCATAGCTTTGTTTTTTTCAATAGCAGTACCCAATTCTGACAGCATAAATGAACTCTACACCCTTCAATTAGTCTTAAAACGAATTTTTATGCAATTCCTACCATAAGTTTCCGAGAAATTAATTATTTTAAAACGAGCGTATTTTAAGGGTTGTATCTAAATTGAAGTTCCGTACTGGATTGTTAACCGAGAGAGCCGTTTCCTTGATCAAGGCACCTTAGATTACAGTACGGCAGAATAAATTTCAAAATGTCTACTCACTTCCATCATAGACGGCCCCTTAAACCATCATTTTGCCGCTTTTTAAGCATAATTTGAAAACTACTTGGAAGAAAAATGTGAAATTTTTGAATTTCCATAAAGCAGGACTTAATAAAACTAAATCCATCAAAAAAATTGTAGGTTGCAATTCATAATTTTTTCGAATATTAATTTTATAATTCATATCATAAAATTATAAAAATTGCAAATTCAGTTTATTTATGTTTGGGTATATTAGTATTATTGCCACAAAAAAAAAAAAAAATTAGCACATTAGGAGCATAATTTCGGGAGATATAAATAAAAATATGAAAATATAATTTAACATTTGAAGCACTAAATTTTGAATGTTTATAATTCAAAAACTTATCATTCAAATTCAAATGACTTGAAATTTGGTGTCTAGGTATAATTTGAACCGAAGATTTGAAATATCTCGTTAAAATTGGGTATTGCCATTGAAAAAAATGAAGTTAGGATTCGTTTTAATATGTAGATGACCCCTAAGAAAATTTTATGTACATCATTTAAAAGTAGACTTTATTTCCAATCGTTCGGTACCAGTAACTTTCTTCTATGATGACTTGTTGAGGAGCTAGTAGGGGTGTTTACTTTTTTTCCCACGACTGTACATAACTATCATAAATAATGCAATTACTTTTGCATGAATTAACACATTAGAAAATGTTCCTTTTCTGCGATGCTTTATGCCGAGTTTCTAACAGTTTCCAACGCATTCAGAATAGTGTAGTAAAACTCCATTAAAGTGAATCCCTTATTATGGTGAAATATGATGTATAAATAAACAATTTGAAAAACATATAATGCATTTTAAAACCCAACTTCTGATATTACAATCAATAGTAAAAAAAATATCCGTTTTCCTTTTTTTTTTTTTTTTTTTTTTTGTGCAGACCTGTATGTGATCTATACTATTGGATAGATTTGTATGTATACTACATCATATGCTAAAAGTTAGTTCATTGAAACGAATAGCACAGTTGAAAATTCCCATTCAGCAATTTCCATGACTAGAATGAAATGTACTTGAGAAATTTTGTGCAGCCCTGTATATGATCTATAGAATTTAGCCACGCCAAGTAATATTTAAAAAAAAATAGTTCATTTTAAAAACGCGCACCACAACTGAAAACGATTCAATAACGCTTCAATAGTTCAATTTCATCTATAGCCTAACTATTTTGTGGTGTCCCTGTAAATGAATAATACATATTCTATGAACACCCTGTTCTACAGCAAGTGCCGTGTAATTAACCCCAGTGATATATATAAATTTCAGTATGCTTAAAATAATGCAATTTCATTAAAATACACCTCAAAGATTTTCCCCATAGACCGTAATGTAACGGGATTCTTTTGACTGTCACTATAAATGAACCTTAAATGCTATACACATCATCTTCAATACCAAACATGCCATAGTGATAGATTTAGAGCACGGACGGACAGACAGACAAACCGAATTCACAAACAAGTTTCAACTTTATTGCAAAGTGTTAAAAATCTTTTATCTTGAAATGATTCACATAGGATAAATTACTACAATAAAATGTCAAATGGGCCCAAATTTGCTATCAATTTTACTAAAAATAACGAACTATCAATCATGTGTAAATCCATTCTCCTTCAGATCAACCCAAGTATAACAGCAAAAATCTCATTAATAAATTATCAGTATACATTATGTATGTAGAATTTTAATGCACATTCACTTTGTCGAATAAATGTACTTCTACTGGTCGGTGTCTAGAAGGAATACCAGGCAGATTTTTAAAGAAATCTTAAACTTTAATGTTCTTGAATATATGGATGAGGTATTTACATATGGGGTATTTACATTTGAATTTAACCATGATAAATATAACTGGCCGGCGACATTCTGCTTTAAAACCGAGGTCCGCTGACCCGGTATTCGGTCGGACAGCGACGTTTCACACGTCCGTTCACGAGAGCAATCAACAGTCATCTCTCTTTCGCACAATAGTTTTTGTAAGTTCAGCAGTTTTTCGTAGGCTCAGAGGTTGAGGTGGATCGTCCAGAGCCTAATTTAAAGAATGTGCTAGTCTTTTCAGTGCAGAGTTCAAATTCTGTCACTACAATTCGGCCTACCTGACAGGGCTGGATCCTCCCAGTCACCCATCTACCTTACATACCTGACTGGTACTGGACTACTTTTTCCAGAACGTATATTATACACACAAAAAAAATTCACAAACAATATATAAAACAAAATAATAGTAAAATCAACTAGAGGTCTGCACGGGCCCGGGCTTGGCCCGAGGCCCGTACCCGGCCCGGCCCGGCCCGGCGAATGAAGGCGAATTTTCAAACGGGCCGGGCCGGCAGAATTAGGACAATTTTTTCAACGGGCCGGGCCGACAGACAAAATAAGCGAGCCGGCCCGGGCCGGCAAAAAAATTAATCGGGCCTAACGGCCCGATATAAGAATTTAAGAGAAGCAGATAAAATACGAGCCGTTTTCAATGAATATGATTTTCTCGAGAAGTATAAATGTGTGTCACGAGCCGATGCGAGTTTAACAACATCAATACAGAAATGTAACACGTCCATTGTAGAGATCGGCATCGTACAGTTACAAAATGTCTGATTCCGAGTTTAATTTTTTTTCAGCAGACTCGTGCCGGGACGAAACTGGTCTTAAGGGTGTATTCCGATCCAAACTGCTTATTTTCGGATTCATTTTTAAATTCATTTTTGCTCTCAAACGCATCAAACTGGGAAATTCTCTTATTTAGAAACTATATAATGTGCCGTGCTTCTTAATTTTTTCATAAGTGCAGAAAATACTGTAAAAAACGCTGTCAAAGTTGGCGTTTTGAACCGAATTTTCCGAAGCGGGCGATCTGGGAATGAAAAAAAGGGTCATACTGAGAAAATAACTGTTTAAAAATCAAATTCTAATTAATTGAGCTGAAAATAAAATCACACGGCATGTTAAACATGTCTTCAGAAATCACCACAGCAAGTTTCATGTTTTTACTTTTAAAAATGAGTCTGAAAATGTCTCAGAAAATTTCGAGCTGTTGAGGGTGGAAAAATATTTTTTCGAATACACCCTTAATCGATCTCAGATGTGTAGAACAGTCATTGTGTTTTGTAGTATTAATAGTGATAATGAACTTCTTTTAACAGTATCTTTGAAAATATACCTTAAGGTGGTTCTCATATTCACTGCTCAAGAATGCGAAGCTTTCAGACACATTTTCTGACAAAATTTTTAACTATAAAGGCATAAAATTGACAGGCCTGCCTATTGAAGGCATTTGGAAACGAATAGCTTTTTCCATATTTGATAAATTACTTACATAGATAACAGAGATTCATGTCACGTGACCGTACGTTTTTCTCCTTTCCTGTGCTATCGCTTCCGGAAATTCGATTCAAAACGCTAACTTTGACAGTATTTTCAGAAAGATATATTGCTTTTATCTATGAAAAAAAACGACATTTACATAGCTTCTGAATAAGAATACCTGCCAATCTTAAGCGTTTCCGAAAAGAAAAGAATTCATAAATGTGTCGAAATGTAGCTCCTTTTGATTTGAGAAAAGCCTTAAAAATGAGAGAAATATTTTCACAAATCTACTTTTTATTATACAGCTTCAAAAGTTATCATGTTTTTAATCCTTTATTCTGAACTACATTAATCTTTTAATGAATCCTTATTTCCATTTTGAAATGTCTGTAGACACGATGTCTAAAACACTGTAAGTAATCGTTAATATTTACTATTGTGTGTTTTCTGTTTTGCGAACATCATAGTAATCTAAAATATACTGTAAAATGTTCCCATAAATATGTATGTAGTATTCATTAAAAGAATCTCAATTGTATGTTGAGAAAAAACGGACTTTTTTTTTGTAGAAATTGTGTCGGGTCGGGCCTGTTTTCACTGATTTTTGTACGGGCCGGGCCGAGAACTGTAAAAATGCTAACTGGCCGGGCCGGGCTCAGGCCGAACTTCCAATTTTTACACCGGGCCGGGCCAAGATAGCATTCGTTCGGGCCGGGCCTGAAAATTCCGGCCCGTGCAGACCTCTAAAATTAACCACTAAATACTGCTTTTTAAAAGTTTTCTGTCCTTAACCAATATTTTTAGAGTTAGAAAAACAATAAAGTTTTTCTGCTTGTCACTTGGAACCTTTCACAGTTTATTCATAATAGTAATAAAAAAAAAAAAGATATCAATAACACACAGTTTAAAAAACAAAAAATATTAAACACAAAAAAAAACTTAAAGCATAAGTATTTCGTCTTAGACAGTAGAAGTCCAAGGCTTCATGTGATCTGCAACCGTTGAGGTCGTACTTGGACCCTCATGGTGTCCAACTTTGCTCACGTTGTAGCGATCGTTTCTTTTTACCGCAGTAATCTCATAGGGACCAAGAAACTTAGGCTTTAGTTTGGTACCTGTCCCAAACTGTGTTTTTTGAATGGCCACCAAATCACCGAGTTTATATGTATTGGCCTTTTTTCGCTTTTTGTTATATGTTTTCATGTTTTCCTGTTGTAATTTTAGTATGTTTTGCTTAACTATTTCTCTATTCGAATTTCTTTCCGATATGAACGAATTTAATTCCTCATCATCTAACAACGTTTTGATTTGCAGATCAGTTTTCTGCCGCAGTTTCGTTCCTGTCAGTAGTTCGAAAGTTGTAAATTTTGTACTCCTCGATACGGTACTATTCATGATACGTTGTACGGGCGCTACAAATTTGTGCCATTTAGTGGGGTCTTCTACGATAAGTTTTGCTAAAATTGGGATAAGAATTCTGTGGATTCGCTCTATTTGACCGTTTCCTCTAGGTATCCCTGTTGTTATGGGAATATGCTCTATGTTCTCTTCCTTACAATATTTCTCAAATTCAGGTATATTTTGTTTGGGGATCGGGTTTAACAGACCTTCTCCTTTTCCTTGCTTTTTATTACAAAGTATACACTCTATGCAGTTGGCAATGACGCGTTCAATTTGCTTTCTTAATTGGGGTATAAAATAATTTTCTTTTAAAATAATTTCAGTTTTAGCCACTGCGTAATGACCTTTGTTATGAACATCGCGTATTATTTCCCTTTGCATATTTGTAGGAATCATCAGAAGTTCTCTATCATTTTCATATTTGTATACGATGTCGTTTCTTATAAAATATTCTGAACTTTCATTTTTTTCAATTAACTTTTTTATCGCTTGTATGTGTTCGTCTTTTTGTTGTGCATTCTTTATTTTTAATGTTAATTCATCATGCGATCGGGTAACTATTAGAACTGTATTTCTACTCAATGCTTCTGCATGTTTCATTTGGGATCCTGATCGGTGGGCAATTTCGTAATCAAATTCCTGTAAGAATAGGTCCCATCTGGCTACTTTTGGCGTAATGTCTTTTTTGTCCATTGTCTTTTGAAACGCGGAACAATCTGTCACAATTTTAAATTTCGTGCCTGATAAATAGTTTCGGAATTTTTTAACCGATTCTATTACCGCGAGTGTTTCCAATTCGTAACTCGAATATTTTGCTTGATTGGGTGTGGTTTTACGGCTCATGTAATGAATAGGATGTAAGTTTTTGTTTTCATCTTCTTGTAGCAGGACACTACCAAATCCTATGGCGCTTGCATCGGTGTGCAATTCTAGTCTAGCGCCTCGTCGAAATATATGCAATACTGGGGGGTTAACTAATTTTTCTTTAAGAGTCTCAAAAGCTTGTTTTTCGGGGATTCCAAATTTAAATGTATTTCCCGCTTTTAATAAATCACTTAAAGGTCTCGCTATAGTTGTATAATGTGGGATGTATTTTCTGAAATAAGAAGTAAACCCAAAAAACTGTGTAATTGTTTAAGGGTGCGGGGTTCAGGAAAATTCTTTACTGCCAAAGTTTTGGCTTCCGAGGGCCTAGTAGTTCCGTTTTCGATAATATAGCCTAAAAATTCAATTTTCAGTTTAAGGAATTGGCATTTTGCAAAATTAAATTCAAGTCCGTAATCCGATGCAACTTCTAGGACGCGTTTCAGTTTTAAAAGCGCTTCTTCTTCAGTCTCCGCAAGTACTATGACATCGTCTAAGTAAATTAATATTACTTTTTCTTTAATTAACTGTTTAAAAACAGCTGGAATATATCTCTGAAAATTCTGGGGGCCAATCGATAATCCGAATGGAAGCTTTAAATATTCGTACTGGGAGTTATGCGTGACAAATGCTGTATATTTCCTACTCTCCTCTGCTACGTCTATATGAAAAAACCATTTTTTAAATCCAATGTAGTGAAAACCTTCGCTTCCTCAATGTTATCTAAAACGTCCTCTATTCTTGGTAAAGGAAAATTATCTCTAATTATTTTTTTATTGAGGGGTCTATAGTCTACACATAATCTCCAGGAATTATCTTTCTTTTTCGCTAACACAATAGGCGATGCATAATTAGAATTACTCCCCGTTATAATTCCCATTTCCAACCATTCTTGTATTTGTTTATCCACAAATTCCTGTTCTGGATATGCTAACCTACGCGGTCGTTGCGCAATCGGAATATCATCAGTTAATATTATATTTACTTTTAACTCTGTGTCCTTAACCTTGTTTGGCTTATAATTAGTGATCCGTTCCGTTAACTCTTTCTTAATAGTACTGTTTGTAATATGATTAAGCTCAACTTCCTGAAAATTAATAGAATTAGCTGTCTCAGCTAAATAAATATCTGTGGTTTTCGCTGAGTCTAACTGTGGGATGTAACACTGTCCACTTTCTAACAAACAACTTTTATTAGAGCTTAATTGCATGTTTATTTTTTCACTAAAATTGAAATCTGTTTGATTTTGATTAGTTTGTTCCTTTCTCTCCAATTCAGCTGTCGCAATCATTTTTCCTATCGTGGGATTGTTTTGCTTTTCTGACCGCAACATCGCATGAAATCTGGGTGTGACATAGATGACGCGTCTGGTTTTTGTCATGACTGTTTCTTGTGGGAAAGCAGTGACGTAATTCACCCTAACTTCCTTCAACTTTCGTTTCCCTGTAATTTGCATTCCTTTTTCTGAAATATTGAAATTTACCTGTTTCAAAAAGTTATTTCCTAAAATTATAGAATGGCTCAAATTTTTTACGACGTATAAATCTGCATTCACTGTGTAACCGCCTATTTCAATTTTTACGGTCGTAAATCCTTTGGGTGTAATCTGACTACCACCAATACCTGACAAAACCAAGTCGCTTTCCTGTAATTTAGGGCATCCCAGGGAAGTATAAGTATCGTTACTACACATATTGACATCACTTCCTGTATTGATTAAAGCATCGATATTTTTTCCTAAAATCCCCACGCTGTTTATTATTTTATCAACCGGATTTGAGTTATTGCTTACGGCAGCGTTTGCATTTTTGGGAGAATGATTTGTACACTGGTCAGACCTGTGGCCAGGAATTTACACTTCCAGCAGACCGGACTTTCTTTTTTTCGGGGGCAATCCCTCCAACGGTGAGAAAAGTCATTGCAATTGAAACAACGGATTTTTGTATTTATATTCTTTTGGGGGGTAGGTGTGTAGTTTTTCTTATATGGTACGCGACTAATGTCATTTCGATGGAACGCTCTATTATTTTCACTACCTTGACGTTTTCTAAATTCCGTGTTCGGAGGCTTAATTTCAGTTTTCCGTAAGTTAATTCTGGCGGTTTCCAAATCATCCAATTTATTTGTTAATTCTTCTACACTCGTAATTTTCGGTAGTTCATCACAAAAGTGTTCCTTCATTCCTAGGGACAAATTTCGCCTAATCTGGTCAATGATTAAAATATTTTTTAATTCTTCGAACGTTGATATGTGTAAACCCGATAACCATTCATTCATAAAATTTGCGATTTCAAATGAGAAATCTTTCCATGACGCTGAATTTTGTTTTCTATGTAAAAAGAATTTTTGCCTGAATTGTTCTGGTGTAAGTTTGAAACGTCTTAAAAGTATTTTCTTTACACAGTCGTAATCACTGGATAGTTCTTCACTTTCACGATTTATTAGACTAACGAAGTCAAGCGGTAACAGTGCCAGCAGATATGTAACCCATTCATTTTTTCCTATCCCAAGACGCTTTGCCTGGCGTTCGAAAAGGGTTAAGTAAATGCTAATTTCTTCCTCATTATTATATCTATTTAGCAATTTTAGAACATCGGAACCCTTTCCGGCGATTGTAGATATAGAATTATGCAATTGGGTATTTTGTGTATTTTCCAATTGTAATTTTCTTAACTCAAAATCGCGATTTTCGATTTCTTTTTGTTGCGACAATTTCTCGTTTTTTTCCCGCTCGCTTACGATCCCCGCTAGCAAATTTTTTACTGGATCCTCATTATACCCATCGGATTTTACAATTAATTCAGTCAGTTGACTCTTATTTGCACCATCTGGAGGATTTAAACCTAACTCGATTACCGCAGTAACCAGATCGATCTTTTTGGACTTTATTAAGTGTGCCATAATTATATCTGACCAATTAACACATAAATAAAATATCTCAATATAAATTAATAATATATAAGCACCCGATAAATCAAATATATCTACATGTATAATAATATGTAACAGTTTTATAAAACACACTTACTTCGTACCAGATGTTTCCACAAAAATATATATATATATATATATATATTTTCTTTAGTACACACTAATACAAAAAATAATTGTTTAATACCAATTTTATAAGAACTTACTTCCCTCTAAATATTCTCAACAGAATATATATTTTTTTCATTTCACACAAAAAATAACAAGATAAAAAAATAATATCATTAATACTTTTTTCTTTCAAAGAAGCAAAAAAAAAAAAAAAAAAAAAAAAAAAACATGCATCTTTCTTAGGAAGCAAAAATAAATAACAACTTCCTATCTTTATCAGCAAAATCTGATATATTACTTATTCACTCTTCCGTCTGCAAAAAAAAAACAAACAAAAAAAACAACAAAAAAAAAAACACGGCAGACACGTCTAAGCAAGGTACGACGACCCGCCAGATTTCTTTTATTTAAAAAAAATGCAGAACAAAAAAAAAAAAAAATAAATAAAATACTCTGCATAAATCACTTTCCAAAAAAAAAAAAAACTCACTAAAAAACTTCACTAAAATAAAAAAAATATTCTTTTTCTTCTGGCGTACACACAAAAAAACTCACTGTACACCTTTTATCAACACAATTCAAGCACTTTTGGAAAACAAAAAAAAAAGCACTTTCCCATTTAACACAAGAAAACAAGAAGCTGAAAATCTTGCGATGATGAATTAGGTCGACGCATATTTCTTCTCGCAGAGACTCGAAGATGTTTCACACACTTTTTATCAGCACAAATAAACGAAACCCTACGAGAAGATGCAGAACACTCCGTTGATTCATCACAGGGCACCCTCACTTAGATGAAATACTCCGTTGAAATTACGAAGCGCCGAAAACACTTGACTCTTTCTAGCTATTCAAGGAACATTCGATGAAACAGACTTTTCTTTTCTTTTTCAGAACATCATTCAACTTTAGGACATCAGAAAATTTTTCACACAGGTTAAATCCACACTTTTGCACGTAAATCGAATCCCGGTCGATCCCCCAATCTGTAGAATTTTAATGCACATTCACTTTGTCGAATAAATGTACTTCTACTGGTCGGTGTCTAGAAGGAATACCAGGCAGATTTTTAAAGAAATCTTAAACTTTAATGTTCTTGAATATATGGATGAGGTATTTACATATGGGGTATTTACATTTGAATTTAACCATGATAAATATAACTGGCTGGCGACATTCTGCTTTAAAACCGAGGTCCGCTGACCCGGTATTCGGTCGAACGGACGTTTCACACGTCCGTTCACGAGAGCAATCAACAGTCATCTCTCTTTCTCACAATAGTTTTTGTAAGTTCAGCAGTTTTTCGTAGGCTCAGAAGTTGAGGTGGATCGTCCAGAGCCTCATTTAAAGAATGTGCTAGTCTTTTCAGTGCAGAGTTCAAATTCTGTCACCACATGTATGCAACTTGGAGAGTGAGATGTTACACTAATGATAAGTTAAAATTATCAAAATAAAAATTATCAAAATTATTTTCCTTATTAGAGTACGTGTCATTTATATGAATGATATTACTACGAATGAAAATTTCCTTTAACTATAGGCTGCTTCCAATATACAGGAAAATCGCATTTTGATTTTTGTTCTTAATTACTTAATGCATTGAAAGCGGTTGGTTCCATTAACCAATGTTTTGTGTAAGCAACATATGCTGCAATATAATTTTATGGGAAAATTGGCACGTTATAATATTGATATATGTTGTTTGTGATTTTTTGGTGTGCACTAGACGTCTGCACGGGTCGAAATTTCCAGGCTCGGTCCCGGTCCGACTCATAGAAAAGAAATTCGGCCCGGCCCGAGTGAATTTCTATAAAACATTGATTTTTACGTCGATTTGGTTAAAAAATTGTCTCGTATGAGGTGTCCCGACCTAAAATATTTATCTTAACTTTTTTTTTCCATGTTTTTTCATGTTTTTCTTCATTTCTATAGACGTGCCGCAGGCTGCGATATTTATTTTGTTAATGAATCTCTATTTCTTGTATGCAAATGTTTCAGTTATCATTAATGTTGTTAATCCATATTCCATGTATTGAAGCGTTAAAAATCTGGAAAATGATATACAGTAAAATCTTCTAAGACGGAATAGCATAGAAAAGAAAAGAAAAATGTGTTGTGGACAAGTTCCCTTCTTGTGTAAATGTATTATATATTCTTTTGTATTATATATTTATAATTTAGTATATTAATTTTGTATGGATCAACACGTTTTTAAGTTTAAAACAGGGTTCCGTCATAGGCAGGTTCTTTTTTACAAGTTTTACTATATTTTAATTTAGCTATATTTTAATAAACGTAGAAATCTACTATTTTTTAAAACGAATAAATTTTAATGTGTTAAGTGCAGAATAATGGCGATATAAAAATGTTTTTAGCAAAAATTTTTGGGCCAGGCCTAATTTTACTGACCTTTGAATGGACCAGGCCACACTGACACAATGATTTTCATACAAGCTGGATCAAAACTAGGATTGAAAATTTTGGGCCGTGAAGACTAGGAATGAAACCAGTCCCGGCTCTGTACAGAAAAAATAAGTTAGGCCCGTCCTGGCCCGAGAAGTGTGGACACTAGGTCCGACCGGCCTAAGTGTCGTGAATGAAAATCGGCCCGAGCCGGGCTCGGACTTCGGGCCACAGGACGGCCTGTGTAGATCTCTAGCGTGCGCACTTAAAAAGTTCGCCATCACCGTCTTGTGCACATACATCTGTCTTACATACTTGTAAACACTTTACAACGTACATACTTACATGCAACAACTTTTAATACAATCTATATTATAAAGTAAAAATATGTCCGTGAGTAATGCTGACGTCATATTAACGGTGACAACGCCTGACAAATAAATTTCGCTTTTACTGCAAATTTTTTAAATTTTAAACATCACACAATTTCAATTTTTACACCGATGAATAGGAACAAATATCTAAAATCCATAATGGATCCATGAAATAGCCTTAAAAAAAATGCTTTTTGGAGTTGTTAGTAGCCAATCTAAAAAATATGTTTATTAAATGTAAAAAACTATTACAGTTTCCAACTTAAAAAAATGGATTTCCCCTATATTCTGTAACCCGGGTAGCCGGAGTTGAATACCCATTATAAAGGACAAACGTGTCCGTGCGAAACACCATTACGTCATTTTCACGATGGCAACACCAGACGATTAAATTTAACTTTTACTGCAATTTTTTTAAACTTCTAAACATCGTGCATTTTTAATTTTTACACTGTCGAATAGCGGGAGAAAATGTACTTTCAAATGAAATTTCTTTGGAAACTATCGCAATATGTTTGAAAAATGTGTCGCCAATTTGATTGTTTTTAAAACAACTTTCAAGCATGAATTTTTTTAAATCTATCTCTGTCGCGTGTGAGCGATTACGAAAAATAAATCCGTTTGCATTTTAATTTATATAAACAGCTCAGCATTTCTTTCCAGCTTATATTCCATAACGAAATTTAAACATTCACCAATAAATAAATGAATAGAAATGGCATACGTAATAACATATTAAATTTAAAAATCAAAAAACCCGACTGCGTAAAAAGAGAACTAATTAATTATTTCTCGTCAATGTGAAACTATTTTTTATATTACTTACCTATATTTTTTTATTATTTACTTATATTGATGACTTTTAAGGTGTGTTTAATTCTTAGTTCCTCTCTATAAACACTGTTTTGATGAGGGCTATAGATGTGTAATGAAGCTTACAGTTGCAGTAAAGCTAGAGATCCTACCTACACTACTTCCAGGTTGTATAATATTTAAACAGAGCTTCAGACTGTAAAATAGTCAATGAAACATCGTCTTTATTTTGAAAGACCTATCCAGTGATATGCCATTCAATAGGGCGCGTAAGAGAAAAAAAAAAAAAAAAAAAAAAAAAAAAAAAAAATTCGTCTCTACTGCCATTTTGTATTTTACGACCGCCATTTTGAATTTATAAAAACAAAACTTAGCTTATAACCATCGAACGGTTAAGACGAATCGATAGAGACCTCATTCATTAAAATCCATCCAGCCGTTGGGATGTTTCGAGGGTATAAAGAAATCGACATACCCAGATACGCGTGAAACACATAACCCTTCTTGGCAGTCGGGTAGAAACACAAATTTAACACACGTGATTAAACTATGCACTTAAACCACTGAAATGATCGTAATCAAAAACGTTGATTGTAAATAGTGATCTTTGGTGACTTCGGCTAACTCCTATAGGGCAAAATGCCGATACGAAAGTATCGCTTCTCAAATCCAAATGGGCAACTTCCTGACATAATTTTTAATTTATTTTTGTTCGAAAATGCATGAAACTAGCTGCTGTTGTTGTCCAGAAACTATGTAATTGAGCTGTTTTTTCCATTTTTTGCAAACGCAATAGATTTTTCAGAAAAGAGTATCAAAGTGGGCGTTTTGAACCGAATTTCCGCGCGAAGGGAGAAACAGCACTCAAGAGCGGACGAAAAACGGGTTTGTCACGTGATCGAAATCGCTCATAACTCAATAGGTAATTGATTAATCAAAAAATGGAAACAACAGTTCAATTCCAAATCGCTTCCATGGCCAGGCTTTCCAATTTTATATCTTTCCGTTAAAAAATGAATGTGTAAATATGTCAAAACGTTTTGCGCTTGTTGAGCAGAGCAGTTAAGAATAGCCTTAAACGCATAATTGCTATTTTTCAAATTTTGGGTATTTTTAATGCGCATTCTAAAAAATACATTAAATGTAAAAATCTGTTATGAGTAATCAATTAAAAAAATTGTTTTCACTTGTATTCTGTAATAAGCATAAGAATATCTCCTTGTTATAGGATAGGGGATCGAACCATAGATCTAGTAAAATCTTTTTACTATATCTATGGATCGAACCCGGGCTCCCAGGTTACAGAGTATAGGTGAAAACCATTCTTTTTTATTGAAAATCTAATAAATATTTGACATGTAATATGTATATTTCAGATTGCCCACTAACACCAAATTGAATTTTTATATGAAAAATATCAATTATGCAGTCAAATAAAGTTTTAAAATTTATTAAAAGCGGTACTTTCGCATGATACTCCAGGAGTTATTAGCCGAAGATTTTGCGATATACGGCAGTCTTTCTGATCATTTCAATGCGTTAAGCGCGTAGTTCAATCACATATCTTTTAAATTTGTTTTTACTTCTGTTATTTTATTTATTTTCTGTAGTGGAAGTTTTAATTTTTTTGGGGGGTGGGGAATTAGACGGAAACAAATACTGAACGTTTTAAATTGTTTTAAGGGCAAATTTTCGTGATCGAGCTACACCGCGATAGAGATAAATTTAAAAATAATTCAGGCTTGAAAATTATTTTTACAACCATATACAATCAGTAAACAGAGATATAGTTTTCAAAGAAATTATATTTTAAAGTATTTTTTTTCCCTTTTTGGTGATATTAAAATTTTTAATTGCATATACGTTAAATTTGGGATTTATTTTTATATATATTTAAAATATTAATTAATATATTAAATTATTAATATTTTCTTTTATTTATTTATTGATGAAACTTTAATTTTGCTACAGAAAATTAGACGGCGATAAAGGATATCAATTGTTATTGTTTTATGTTCAAATCGTTTATTATTAATTCGTAATGGAGCCGGCACGCGATGGAAATAAATTTTTAAAAAATCATGCTTGAAAATTATTCTTAAAATCATAATAACTCAGTCAATTAAGATATAGTTTTCAAACAATTGCATTTGAAAGTACATTTTTTTCCCTATTTAATGGTGCAAAAATTAAAAATGTGCGACATTTAGAAATTAAAAAAATCTCAATAAAAATAATTAAAAGGTAAATTTGATCGACTGCTGTTGACGTCAGCGTTACGCACAGATATGTTTGTCCTTTATAATATAGATAGATAGTAACGACTTTTTTTTTTTTTTTTTTTTTTTTTTTTTTCAAAAAAGAAAAAGCAGCAGTGACTGATCGAACGAGGGCAGAATGGGGAATTTTTCAGAATTCTGATTCAATTAAAATTTAATAGATTTACTAGGTTGATGCGAATGGGAATAGCGTACAATATTCATTTATTTTTGGGGGTGACAGCTATTTATATATTAACAACAGTTTATGTATTAATAACATTAGCACTTTATATATTAACAACATACTATATAACAGTTATTTATATATATATATATATATATATATTTTTTTAGGCGGGGGGGGGGGGGTAACAGCATACAAAAATAATTTAGTAATAGATTCGCTAGCTAATAACAGATATTAAATAGGTAGTAAGAGATTTTTGGTAATATAAAAAATGGTATAAAATGCTTTTTTCTATGATCAGGGTACTTAGCAATCTGTTAACTATGTTGCATTAAAAAAAGAAAGAAAGAAACTTAATTTTGATAAAGATATCAATTTTGAAAAGTATTCCTTTTGACATTTTTTCTTTATTATTTATATAAAAATATTTCCTTTTGCACCTTTTTGTCCAAAGCGCATATAAATAGCATTTACTTTGAAATATTTAATTTCTTTCACAGAATAGTGTTAGAATAAAACAAAAAAGCCAGAAAAAACCTTTTATTACGTTAAATCGATCTCGGAAAGCATTTTTCTTTCGTGCTTTCCTCCTCTATTTTTTTAATCACTAGTTGTTCCATTTATATACCACTTTGTCCAAAATCATATCTAAAATTACGGTTCCGTGTAATAACGTTATAACGGCATTTGATAATGGGATTTCCTAAATGCTATAAAAGTAAGTTGGGATGTTTATTACCACGAGCAACTGTTTGTGAAGTCTAGACCGGAGACAGAAAAATACCGGGGCTGATGAAGAACCTAGTTTCCCAACCATTTCGATCGATATCGACTTTTCTCAGGAATTGAGTAGCTTCTCCGAAAAACGCAGACGATTTCAAGAATTTCAATGTATTTACATTCAGTGAACAAGAAAGTACGAAAAAAAAAAAAAAAAAAGGCAAGGGGGAGGGGTAATAAAAAAAACTTCCGGTTAGTAGAAATTTACTGTTTATTAAGAACGTAAAGAAAGAATGAATGCAATAACAAGTGTAACATATGCTTCTTTCAGCAAGTACCCGTGGTGTAGTGGTTATCACATCCGCCTAACACGCGGAAGGTCCCAGGTTCGAGCCCTGGCGGGTACATTTTTTTTATCTTGTAGCATAATCATCTGAGTTTCATCTGAGTTTTCGATGCTTAGTAATGAGAACGAATTATGTCTAATAAAGTAGGGAAATGGTTGTACGACGCTGAATTAAGGCTGTTCTCAAAACCAAAGGAGCTACTTTCTGACGCATTTTTAAGCGAATTTTTGTTCGGAAATTCATGAAATTGGCAGGTGTTTTTATTCAAAAACTATGTAACCGAAAGACGTTCCCCCCCCCACCCCCTTTGTTTTTGGTAAACATAAATATTGTCAAAGTAGGTTTTTGAGCCGAATTTCCGCACGCGACACCGCAAGACAAGTGAAAAACTGGATAAGTAGTTTATTTAGGAAAAAGGGAGTACTTACTTCGATTCCAAATCGCTCCCATAGTTAGGCCTGACAGTCTAAGGGAGATGGCTCAAGACTGGCTGGGCCTGTTCTTTAAGGCTGTTCTTAAGTGCTCTGCTCAACACGCGCAAAACGTTTCAACACATTTACAAATTCATTTTTTAACGGAAAGATATAAAATTGGAAAACCTGGCCATGGAAGCGGTTTGGAATTGAACTGTGTTTTCCATTTTTGGATCAATAAATTACCTATTGAGTTATAGGCGATCACGTGACAAACACTTTTCTTGATTGGATATTCTACTTTCACGCGAAAATTCAGTTCAAAACGTCCACTTTGACACTATTTTCGGAAAGATCTATTTCATTTGAAACAAAAAAAAAAAAAAAAAAAAAAAAAAAAAAAATGAAAAAAACAGCTCGGTTACATAGTTTCTGAACAACAACACCAGCTAGTTTCATGCATTTTCGAACAAAAATAAATTAAAACATATGTCAGAAAGTTGCCATTTTGGATTTGAGAACACCCTTAAAGCCCTAGCGTCTCCCCCCCCCCGATTTGTTCCCCAACATGGCGGGGCTCGTTAGAGTTGATTTCGTAATTTAGAACCTTGGTCAGATGACGAGACCTTCACCTGACTAGGCACCTCCAGAGGTATAATTAACCGGGAACTTGGGGGACTGTGCACCCAACGAGCCACGATGATTTTACATGCACCAGGCGCCATTTATGTACATGGCGGATTTTTAGCTGGAGGTTATCCTCGAACCCGCGACCTTCCGGTTACGAGCTCGATGCTCTGCCAACCACTGAGCTCTACAGTAATATATTCTACTGTTGCGCTCAGTGCTGCCAACTGTACTACCGCTGCCCCCCGTAATCACTAATCAGGCCTGGCAATTTTATGCCTTTACGTTTAAAAATGAGTTAGAAAATGTGTTAGAAAGTTCCGCGTTGTTGAGCAGGAGATTTGAAAACCGTAAAATTAAGTTAATATGGTGTAAATAAAAATACAGTAGGCTCCCGATTATACTAGTAGGATCAGAGATATATTGGATACTCGGGATAATCAACACTATCATATGCATTTTCTAAGTAATGCATTTTCTGTTTGTTTTCAAAAGTTTAATTATAATACTATAAATGAAGTAAACAACTACTATAATAGGGTAAAATAATTGGTATTATTATTATAAGGTAGAAAAATTGTGTAAATAAAAATAAGGTAAATTTAGACAGAAAATTCTGTAATTACGGAACTTTATTATAGATGTAAATCTCCAACTGGGCGAAAAATGTCCGGACCAGGATTCGAACCAGGGATCTCCTGGCTGAAGCCGCCAGTTCTCTACCATCTGAGCTACCCCGGACGAATCTGGTGGAACTTCTTTCACCCAGCTAACTATTTTTGCAGGAGGGTTATGTAAGATCTCAGGAGTTTTTTAAACTGCGATTTTCGATTTTAGTTCCAAATAGTATCGATGGATGGCGCTACAAGCAATATGCGCTAAATTGAGGCCTTATTTTTTTAGCCTCGCTCTTCTCCCTGCATGGATGCGAAAAAAGGCGAGTAAATATATGGAGTAGGCCCTAAGAAAGAACAAGACTGCATTGGCGACTGAGAGCCACTCCATGTATTTGACCCCATTCTTTCGCATCAATGCTGGCAGAAGAGTGAGGCCAAATAATAGTGCCTCTAGCTCTTATTGATTGCACCGCCATCTATTGATGGTATTTGGAAGTAATACCCGGAATTGCACTTAAAAAAATCTCTTGACACCTTACATAACTCTCCTGCAAGGTTTTTTTTAACAGTTGTCACCATTTGCAAGTTACTGAATTTTAAAATCAGCCAGTCCATTTTAAGACACCCGGTATTATAATAGGGTAAATCGAACCGGGTTAGATGTCCCATCGGGTTAGTTGCCCCAATCACTGTATTTCAGCTATTGGACACGTTACGGAGCTAGTGACGTTCTTCTACTCTCAAGCGTTATAGAAAAGCGTAGTAGACGAAGTTACAACGTTTTATTGCTGAAAATGAAAGTTATATTTATTAAAAAGGGTAAGTTCAGCTTTTCTGTATGTTTTCATAAGATACATATAGTAGCAAATGAAATATGATATATAGAGATTTTTCATGAGATAAAGAGTTATTACCAATCATAGGGTTTTGATACGTTACCACGTGCGAACTAGGAAACTTATATGTTTCCATGACAACTCAAACGAGAAGACCTTACTACAGTTTCGCGCTGCGTATGTGTCATAGGCGTGTGGTTGCCATGGTCGCTGCGCGAACGTCATATTCAAAATGGCGATTGAACAGCAGAAAGTGTTTTGTGTACTAGAATTTTCAAAGTGTGAATCGCTTATAACCGTTCAAGGCATTCCGGAAGGCATACAAATGCAAATCACCAATCCAACAGAGTATTCTGCGCTGGTATTGACAAGTCAAAGAAACAGGTTGTTTATGTAAAGGCAAAAGTTCCGGCCGACCAAGCGTTACTGAAGAAACAGTGAACCGAGTTAGAGAGAGTTTCATCAGCAGACCCAAGAAATCAACACATCGCGCTAGCCGCGAACTTTTCATTCCACAGCCAACCGTGTGGAAAATTTCTGCTGTCCAGTCGCCATTTTGAATATGACGTTCTCGCAGCAACCACGGCAACCACACGCGCATGACACATACGCAGCGCGAAACTGTAGTTAACGCCCTCTCGTTTGAGTTGTCATGGAAACATATACGTTTTCTAGCTCGCTGTTCGCACTATCAAAACCTGAAGATTCATTTGTGATAACCCTGTATTTTGTGAATGTTGTTGAACAGGTATTGTTAGTTTATATTTTGAAACCATGTGTCTTCCTACTTCCAGAGCTACTGGCTGAAGCATCTACTGCGATCCAATGGCGCGTCTAGCCCTGAGGGACGGGACAAAAAGCCAAAATCATTGATTGCGTTTTTTGATAAAATCCCTTTTTATCTGGTACAGTAAAAAATTTGTGAAGTTTTACATAAAATTTGGAGTAGATAGGTTAAATGCGCACTACAAAAATCTTTTCTATATGAACGCAACATTAGGGGGGATTAAAGGCGGTAACTATCTCTGACTGACCCTAATAATAGTCAGAATTAATAAAACAGCACAACATTGACAGTATGACCAACTCCGTTGCTTGCTCTTTCGACATATTTAAAACTATTCTTGTCGCCCGCGGAGACAGAAAATAAGAAGAAAGAATAGCAAAACCAGTCAAGGAAGAAAAATCTCAGAAAAAAAAAAAAAAACTCCCAGAATAACTCCGAGCAAGGAAGTAAGTAGCAACCGGAATGAAAAACGATATTTTCCGATTCCATGCTAGGAAGGAGGAATTATGCAAAAGAAAGTGTAACGGGGGAGCCATTTTAATTTCTATATTGTCTTATGTAACAACGCACAAGGTTAGATGGAGTGGGAAATGGCATCTTTCCATCATTTTGCCTGGAAAGTTCGATTGTTCTCGAGACGTGTTCCGAATGTGGGTTATCGCAAGCGGCGAGCAGGCTTTAAGGTGTAAACAGAATGAGGAAAATGTTGAAAATCGAAAGTTGGAGATTATGGCTGCCTGGTTGGTCTAGATTAGAGCTGTAGCAAACCGCACATATTCGTTACTAAGTAACGGGTATTCTCTAAGATACGAAATACCGAATCGGTACTTCGGTATACGACTCGTTAGTCGTTACTGCGTCAATACGCAGCCGAACAAAATGAAACTAACTTCAAACGCTGCTTACGTTTGTATAATTCATGAATGGAGCAGATAGCCGGATGCGGTAAAAGATGCGAATTTGTAATCAGACTCTGATATTTCGGCGTTAGTTGTTTACGTATCAGTGTATGCGTATCATTCTGTTAGTATTCTCAAATCTCAAACGATTTTGATTTCGTAGGGGCTTGTTGATTCCTTCATTATGGAAAGAAAAAGAAGCATAGCTATTTTATACCCTGAGCTTGCAGTACCATCTGAAAGAATTTTTTTTCAAAATCAGGTAATATATTATCTGAAAGGCGTGCTTCATTAAAACCAAAAAGAATGGAAAAAATATTATTTTAAAACATAAATCAAAGATTTCTAAAATAATAATGCGATTGACGTAAACTGTTGGTTGATAAGACGATAAAGTCTAAAATGAAACACATTTCTTTTAAATATTCTGAAAATTTTCAAGAAATTCTGTTCTAAAATTTACAGGTTTGCTTTCAGTGCATTCTTTATCCTATAAAAATATCTTTGTACGTGTATTTATGTTTTAAATTTAAAAAAATATATATTTTTATGATAAAGACGAGTTTTTAGATTGCTTGCAAAAATGTTTTTATGATAACGTTTAATTTTTTAACCTCCGGTATGCTATTTCTTTCTTCCAGCTAAGCTAATAAAGTGTCGTCTCAAAAAAAAAAAAAAAAAAAAAAAAAAAAAAAAAACACGCCCCGTTGTATAAGCCAGCCGTAAAACAAAGCAGAGGTATCATTGTACGGAATAATCTTTACCGCATTTTTTTTTAAACTTCTAAGCATCGCACATTTTCAATTTTTATACCGTCGTATTGGGGAAAAAAGTACTTTTAAATGCAATTTGTTTGAAAACTGCATCTCGATTTATTTTTGAGATATTAATTTTTTTTTCTTTTGTAGTTTTAAATGCCATTTGTTTAATTTTTGTAACTCAAGTACTCCATTTCTGTAGAAAGTAAAAGTACAGGAAAAATAGTTGGAAAATACCAATTATATCTTTTTGTTGCCATTTTCTCATAAAAACTGAAAAAAAAAAGGTAATTAAAATACCTGCTGTTTCGAATAAGTTAATAACTTCTGATAAAACATGAAGTTTTTATAAACTGAACTTAATTTTAAGTATCTACATTAATATTACAAACAAATGGAAGCATATGAATCATAAGATAGCCTTTTTTTTTTTTTTTTTTTTTTTTTTTTTTTTGTCGAATTTCTTAAATAACGAAAGAAATTCTTCAGCGGATGCGGATCACGTCATTTTATACAAAATAAACGCGTGTGTTTTAAGTCTTATAACTGAACTATCTATATTTATGTACATATATATTTTTTTTTTTTCATCGGGGGTGACACTAAATTCTGAAAAAGCACAATTACTGTTTTCTAATTTTTTTTAACCATTTGGAAAAATGGTTATTGTCCTCTGTCAGGGTAGGAAATCAAAAACATATCTGAAGCTTTTTATTGGTTGAATCCGCATTTTATTCGTTTCCTGATGGGTCTATACAGTAATCTGTATTTTCCCTTTACTTTCAACAGAGATGGATACTTCTGTTGCCACTATGACAAAAAAGTAATAAAAACTACAAAAAAAAATTAATAACTCAGAAACAAATTGAGATACAGCTTTCAAACAAATTGCAGTTAAAAATGTATTTTTTTCTCTATACGGCGATATAAAAAGTAATATTGTGGGATGTTTAGAAATTTAAAAATGAAACTTCATTTAAAATTGGTCCAAGAATGTTAATGTTTAATCCATGGCGTACGAAATATGTATGATCAACTCCGTGCGATTTTTTATGTCTTAAATTTTAGTCTTTGAAAATTCATTTTCCAAATGGTCGTTGTAATTTGTTAAATTGCTTTTTTTTTTCTTTTTTTTTTCTGTTTGGCTTGTAAAAATAATTGGCACAAATGTCATATACGCACCATATTGGCTCATTTTTTTTCTGAGGCCAATGTCATATAATCACTGGGGTAGTTAACTGGCGCCAAAGTGCCGTTATTTTGCTTGATATGGTAACTCGGATGTTGTTTATTTGTTAATAAATTGTATAGTTACTTTTATTTTCTTTTTTTTTAAATTATATAAATTGTTTTGTTCTATAGTTATTAATGAAACATTTTTTATTTATTGTTATTCCCTATTTAATATATATATATATGTAACTTGTATTCGAAAACGAGGTTTTCACCAAATTGGCATCAGAAAAAAAATCACGCTAGTGTGGTGCGTATATGACATCTGTGCAAAATATTTTTGTTGCTATGTTTTTAAATTTGATATTTGAAAAAAGGGTATTTTTAAATATAAATCAATAATTTCAGAAATAATAATGTGACTGAAGTACAGTGTCATTTGATAGGATAATCACGTAAGAAATTAAATATATATATATTTAAATATTTTCATATTATTCCAGAAATTAAATTTTCATAATACATAATTACTTTTAGTGTAAAATTAATAAGTAAATTTGTTTGTAAAATATTTTGGCTGTGTAATTATATTTCATAGTTTTCGTATAAATTTGGTGAACTTTTACTCTTCCTAAATTGCTTTCTCCGATTATTCCTTATTTCATAAGTAAGAAATTATACAATTTAGACATGTTATATTCAATTATGCATCGTATTTTAATTTTGTTTGCCTTCTTTTCATTAAAACGTAGAAAATTAAATGTATTTTTAACGTACAGATGGCAGCACATATTTTACGTTAAAATAGTAACGAATTCTTCAAAAGACTCATGTGCGGTATATAATTAGATTTGCTATTGCTGCAGGTTTGTAGTACATACGATGATTGTTAATACCCGGTTTTTGAACAGTAACGAAAGTAACGAGTAACGAATACTTTCTAACGGGTAGCGAGTTCGAAAGTAACGACATCGTACGGGTATTCATTTAGTCGTTACTTTTACAGCACTAGTCTAGATCAGGGATGTCTAAGGAATGGGGTCATGTGTCAGATTAGTATGTCAAACAAGTGGATAGTTCTATGTCAGGTGTCTGCCCGAGTTTCAATTTATATTTCGTTGTAGCAACGATACTGAATTTTTTAGTATTCTATTAAGGTATAATCAAGAAATTTATCGCTGAATTTTAAATTTTTAGTCACATGAATCCACAAATAGAGTGATTAAAAAAATTATGCTAAAGCGTATTACAGCAACCAATTTTTCTTTTATAAAAACGAGAATCATTTATATACTCATAAATTTAAGGGTGTTCTCAACTGCTCTGCTCAACAAGCGCAAAACGTTTTGACACATTCACAAATTCATTTTTTAACGAAAGGATATAAAAGTCTAAAGCCTGACCATGGAAGAGATTTGGAATCGAACTGTGTTTTCATTTTTTGATCAATAAATTACCTATTGAGTTATAAGCGATTTTGATCACGTGACAAACACGTTTTCCGACCTTTCTTGAGTGGCTATTATACTTTCGCGCGGAAATTCGGTTCAAAACGTCCACTTTGACCTTATTTTCTAAAAGATCTATTGCTTTGCAAAAAAAAAAAAAAAAAAAGAAAAAAAAAAGAAAAGAAAAGAAAAGGAAAAAAAAACGGAAAAACAGCTCGATTACATAGTTTCTGAACAACAACACCTGCTAGTTTCATGCATTTCCGAACAAAAATAAATTAAAACTTATGTCATAAAGTTACCCTGTTGGATTAGAGAACAGCCTTAACAAAAATTCAGATATTTTAATTAATTTTCAACAGGGCTTACCTCGCTTTGTGTGAAATGCAATGACATCATGAAAAGGGGTGTAAGTGTACATCATTTTGGCGAGTGACACTTTGTGCATTGTCAATTACATTCTGAAATTAGGAGCGTGCAGTTCAGCTTTATTTTGATGTAGATGTTACCCACTGCCAACATTTCTCGTGATACCATTATGTTTCATACTGCGACTGTGGTCTTCTATATTGTTTTTCATAGTATGCACTTCCACCTCTTAAAGTTTAGTCAATTTTTATGAATAATTTTGTTTTTTAAAGGGTATCGATTGAGAGTCAGAGTGTGACCGGTCATCATAAAAATCGGAGCTGACTTCCAACAAAGTATTCAATGCATCTCCATACGTCCATACGTAATCTTTTCAACGGATACTCCGATTTTGATAATGCCTTGTTTATTGGAACGGTCTTGCTAAAATAATTTTTCCATGGACATCTGAAACATCAATAGGAAATTAAAATAAAATAAATAAAAAATCACAATTCGTGGTAAATTCCCTTTTGATCAAGCTATTTTTAGAGAGTAATTAAAATTCAGCTCACGATGTCACCGATATCTTTCTTAATTTTCACAGTATTCGACTGACTTTTTAGGGTTTCGTTTATCTCACGAAACCCTTATACTCTCGCTTCTCAAGGTCTATCCGTCACAGGCTCATACTCTGAAACTATTTAAGCTACAGATTTGATTTTTTTATATATATAGAGAGAAAGCTGAATAATCACTGTCATACCCAAAATAATAAAATTTTGAAAAAGTCTTATATTATTTTAATTAAATGAACTCGTTCTTTGTCGATTTCAAAACACAATCTTAAATTCAGCAAATATCGCAGAGGACCTATAGCGTCACAGTAAGACGTTAGTGATTGTAGGTTCGAATCTGTCAGGTGGAACTTTAAAATTCGACTTTTATTATTACACTTCATTTTCAGATGGATTTAATTAAAATTTTAAGACTTATTTATTTTTGCGCAGCAGTAAGTTTTGAAATCTCCCCCTCTCTCTCTCTTTCTCTCTCTCTCTTTTTTTTTCCAGACAGGGGAAAATCTAAAACTTCAATAAAAAAAAAAAAAAATCGGAGAATTATTCACTTGTATAAAAAAATGCGCACTTAGTAACAATTAATGTTTAACATGTCAGATGATATAATCAAATCCATATTTAATAAAAGAATAATTCCTCATTTTTAATAATTAACTCAATACAGAGGAATAAATATTGGATTCCTCTGGAATATTTTTCGTTTGCTGCTGCCATCTACAGGCAATTTTTTGAAATAATAGACTTCTTATGGACATTTTTTTTTTCAAATTATCTATAAGCATTTTTCAGGAATTAAAAGGTATTTTTTTCTATTTTATTTCGAATTTTAATATATGTTAACAGTCTTATTTGGCATCATCTAGTGAGTTTTTGAAAAGTGAAAGAATTTATATGGATTTTTTCTGAATTATTTCAGGATTTTAAATGTGTTTTAAACAAGTTTTGCTTTTAAAAATATTTTTTATTTATACCTCCCCTAAATTTTTTAAATGGATGAATTTAAAAATATTCGGATTTTTTTTTAAATAAATTTTACTTGCATATTTTTAATTTGATGAATATATATATTTTTAAATTTTTTTAAATTAAAGTGCCGCCATTTATGAAAGAATTTAATGATGATAAACTAACAATTTTGATTTATTAATTTAAAGATAAAGTGTTTTAAAAGACATATTAACGAAACCCTCTGTGCGATCTGCGATCACATTGCGATCACACTGCGTTAGCACATGCGCGCAGTTAAAATTATTTCCCACAAGTGCTCATATTTAATTAAAAAATTACAGTCTGTTGTTTCTACTGTACTTTGTCAAGTTTTCCTTAAATTTGGTTGAACATCCTGTATGCATAAAGTAAAAATATGCAGGTATCTCTTTATTATTTATTTTTTAAAGAAACCTTATGAACGCAAATATTCCACAAGATGTTCATGGGCATGTGCTACAGCTACAAATCATTTTGAGCATTTTATTTTACAAAGTGATTTCAAATGTTATTTCTTTTATTACATTTATTGTTGGTCCCCTAATTGTCCTCGTGATCAAACCTTAGACGTAAAATATGAGGTAAAACATGTTCTTTATATTACGGAAGTTCAAAAAGAATTTGTCTAGTATTTCTCTAGATATTCGATAAAACGTCTAAAATCGAAAGTGTCCAAGGACTTTTGGCCATATATATATATATATATATATATATATATGAGGGAAAGATTAATGATTAACACCCACATTTGTACGAACTCAGTGACTTAAAGCTGTTCTTAACAGCTCTGCTCAACAAGCGTAAAACGTTTTGATACATTTACAAATTCTTTTTTTAACGGAAAGATATAAAATTGGAAGGCCTGACTAGGGAAGCGATTTGGAATCGAATTGTGTTTCCATTTTTTTTTTAATCAATAAATTACATATTGAGTTATAAGCGATTTTGATCACGTGACAAACACGTTTTTCACCCTTTCTTGCCTGCTTATTCTTCTTTTGCATGGAAATTCGGTTCAAAACGCCCACTTTGACACTATTTTCTGAAAGATCTATTGCGTTTGCAAAGAAAAGGAAAAAACAGCTCGATTACATAGTTTCTGAACAACAACACCTGCTAGTTTCATGTATTTCCGACCAAAAGTATATTTAAACTTATGTCATACAGTTGCCCTTTTGGATTTGAGAACAGCCTTAATAAAGTAATAACAGTTAGGAGCTTCATGCAATCAGTATTATGAATCCACAATACGCATATGAAGGAAGTCAACGGTGTACAAATAATGAGTTCTGTCGATTTCAGGTAAAAGTGCTGGTTGGTTTTTCTACGCACGGCTTAGGAAGCTGGCGAACTATGCCTTTTTACTGAACAGGCAAAATGACGTTGTTATTCATTAATGCTCATCTATTCAAAATATTTTTAACTGCTATTTGTATATTTAATCGTATTATTAAATGCTTGTGTTTATCTTTGTATTTGAACGTAATCCTTGCTGTGGTAAAAAAACTTGCTTAATCAACATATTCCCACATATACGTATAACCATTAGAGAAACAGTAAATATATTCTTGATGCTTTGGCCTGATATCCTCTGCATGCTTTGATGCATTTATGCTAAACTCTTGCTTAATCACTATAAACATTTTATATTATACTAACTTAGGTACTTTTTTTTTATATTAAAATATCAAGTATCAAAAGAAATAACAATACATAACTGTTGCAATTCTATTTTCAGGGATAATTGTTACCGAAGCATTCATTCGCACTATGTGAATGAAAATTGGGTTATATTAAGCTTGTACACTATATGGCCAAAGGTGACCGATCACTTGCGATTTTAGATGTTTTGTTAAATAGCTAGAAAAATGCATGAGCAATTAACCTGAAACTGCAGGTGTGTAAACAGTATAGTATAGGTCATATATTTCCGCGAAGATTTTTTCCTGAAACCTCATAGGGGACCGTCAACAAATTGAAAAAGAACGAATATCTTTTGGACAACCCTGTAAAAACTAATATAGCAAAAGCGTTCAAACACGAGAATATTAATAAGTTGCTTATTGTAATATACTGTGTTCATTTTTATGAGGATAGCATCTATACTCGTAGAGAAATTAAGGTTTTTGTAAAAACAGCCCCAAATTTCGCCAAGTTTTTTGCTTATAATTTGCAGAGTTCTTAATATAAAAAAAGGTTATTTTCAGAAAATATGACAAACAATATTGTACACAATACTTTGCAGTCAGAATTAAAAAATAATAAAAAATGGATGAAAAATGAGCAGGTTTACTAAAAAATGTTTCACTGCGCATGCGCGAATGCAATTTTTATATAATGTACATAATGTATTAGCTAAGTATATAGAGCAACTTTTGTGAAAGTCTCAAAATCATAGCTTGAAAATTCTGAAAATAATCGTCGATAAAATAAGCTCGAAATCCGTTGTTCCCAAAAACACGCAAAAAGATCAGGGGTTGTATCCAAATATACATGTATCCAAAAGTACGTGCAATATTGTGTACGCTATCTTGGCACTAATCAACAGATATTTGATACAACCCCTGATCTTTTTGCTTCTTTTTGGGAACAACTGATTTCGAACTTATTCTATCGACGATTATTTTCAGAATTTTCAAGCTATGATTTTGAGACTTTCACAAAAGTTGCTCTATATACTTAGCTAATACATTATGCACATTATATTTTGATTGCATTCGCGCATGCTCAGTGAAACATTTTTTAGTAAACCTGCTAATTTTTCATCCAATTTTTATTATTTTTTAATTCTGATTCCAAAGTATTGTGTACAATATTGTTTGTCATATTTTCTGAAAAGAGCTTTTTTTATATTAAGAACTTTGCAAATTATAAGCAAAAAACTTGGCGAAATTTGGGGCTGTTTTTATAAAAACCTTAATTTCTCTACGAGTATACATGCTATCCTCATAAAAATGAACACTGTATATTACAATAAGCCACTTATTAATAATCTCGTGTTTGAACGCTTTTGCTACATTAGTTTTTACAAGGTTATCCAAGAGATATTCGTTCTTTTTCAATTTGTTGACGGTCCCCTATGGGGTTTCAGGAAAAAATCTTCGCGGAAATATATGACCTATACTATACTGTTTACACACCTGCAGTTTCAGGTTAATTCCTCATGTATTTTTCTAGATATTTAACAAAACGTCTAAAATCGCAAGTGATCGGTCACCTTTGGCCATATAATGCATATTATTCTTTCCCGATTGAAGTTGTCATCGTGCATTTTTAATTTCTCTGCCCCGTTATTTGTCATACTGTGTCTGGCAGGAGCAGATTGTAATTGACTGTGACTTTAGCAATTAAATAAAATGATGTGAAAAAGTAAATCCGATAAAAATTTGGTAAAAATACGTTTCTGTTTGAGCAGGCAAGGAATAATAGGGGAAAAAACAGATGAGGGGACTCCGAAGACATCATTTTCAATTTGTGTTTACAATGGTCAAAAAGTTCAATTCCCCGCCGGAACTCTATAATGCCTTACCCCCTCAACCCGTCCGTAGTTTCAGTAATCCCTCCCTGAGAAAAGTGTCTGTATTCAACACTGTCAGCACTCATCATCCAAGTCCACAAACTTTCATTCCCTTTTCTCCTTCACCGACTTCAAAAGTTACTTTTTTCCCAAATGCCCACAGCGTTCTAGTTGGTTTAATTGCAAAAAGCGATCTCATTTCGTGTTTTATTTCTGGACGGTTGTTGTTTCTGTTTTAATTTACGATTTCTCCAGAACAACTTATCGGAGCATGACCGAAATCACTTTCCATTTTGTATTATCTATTTTTTTAGTTTTCTATACTTTCTTTCCTTTTTCTTCACCCTCCTCTCTCTTACAAAGTGTGGATGTAATATAGTCCTAATTATCCGGGTTAATATGGACCAAGCTCACCTCGGATAAGCAAAAAAATCGGATAAACCGGATTTACACAAAGAGTCACCAACTAAGGAATTGAAATGTAAATTTTCACATAATTACTTAATTTTTATGGTACTATAGTAACATTTCTTTGCTGTACATTTCCGTTACTTTTAAGAAAAATGGGGGATGAGATTGTTTATTGGAAAAAGCCTTTAGCAGTTTTTTGTTTGTTGAATGTCAATTTTGCTGCAGTTTTTTTACTGCCGTTATTTTACTGCCTAATGCATAGCTACCAATTTCTAAGGTTTTTTTCTCACCACTAACACTTACCAGTAAATTTTGCCTAATTTAATCGCCGAAATCTAACAATTGCCAACGATTAAATATGACAAAAATTTCTATTAAATTTTGGGGTAATAAAACAGTACAAATTGGCCGCTATGTGGTTGATTCTATTAGTGTCATGAAAATTACAGGTGTAGCCTCTTCTTTCTGCTCAAAGTATTAAATAGTTTTTTTTTTTTTTCAATCGAACTTATGCCTTTGGAATGGATCATTTTCTTCTGATGCACTGATGGCTTTCATTATTATGAAATAGCCATCATAAATGAAGTGTTTGGTGAAGATGAAAAAGCAGTCGTAAAATGTTAGAACTCTGATTTTCTGGTCAGAATGGGGGGAAAAATTCTCACAATTTTTTAAAAAAAAAGAAAGAAAAGGCTTTTCTTTTTTAAGATTATGTATTAGAGAATTATGGCCATTTTCACCTAACACTATAACTTTATAATGGCTGTTTCATAATAATGGAAGCCATCTGTCCATCAGAAGAAAATAACTCGGTTAAACGGAATCTCGGTTAAGCGAGACTCGGATAATCGGGACTCCACTGCATATGTTTTTCTCTCTTACAAAGAGTGGATGTAATATTTGGATTAAACGTTTATAACTGACATATATAACTGACTTTTAAAATTAACAAGTCTCATTATATTACAGGATTTTTATCTTAATCATTCATTGTAAACAAGGCATTGTAAATATGGAAAGGAAATACGATGGCTGTTAAAGCTGTTTCTAAATCTAAAAGGACAACTTTATGACATAAGTTTTAATTATTTTTGTTCTGAAATGCATGAAATGGGCAGGTGTTGCTATTCGAAAACTATGTAATCGAAAGACCTTTTCCATTTTCCGGTAAACGTAAAAGATCTTTCAGAAAATACTGTCAAATTGGGCGTTTTGAAACGAATTTCCGGACGAAAGAAGAAAATCCAGCTAGAGAGAGGAAAAAAACAGGTTATCACGTGATGAAAATCGCTTATAACTCAATAGGTAATTTATTTATCAAAAAATGGAGAACACAGCTCGATTCCAAATCGCTTCCCTAGTCAGGCCTTCCTATTTTATATCTATCCGTTAAAAAATGAATTAATAAATGTCTCAAAACGTTTTGCGCTTGTTGTTGAGCAGAGCAGTTGAGAACAGCCTTAATGAACCGTGCACTGCGCTTATAGGAGGTCCTGCCGAGACCTAAAGGCTTTCTTTAATCTTCGAATAATAAATTAAGTCTCATTAATACCCTTCACCGAGGGCCATACTCATTTATAGGAGGCGGCATTTAAGATAATTTTTTTTTTATTAACCCATAAAAAAACATTTCCATCTCTAAAATTGTTGTTCCCAATAAAATATTGTTTTTTTTCTTTCTTTTCTTTATTCGATGTTAAAATTTACTGTCGGATTTAGACGAGGGTCATGTTGTAAAGACATTTACAAAAGTTCCGTCAAAACATTTTTACATAAATTTTGAAAATAATTTTTTTAATCTTAACATTTGCCGTTTGGTATCGCTAGATTCAATTTTAATGTATTTTACAAAATAAATGAATAAATAAAGGAAATGTGGTAGCGTCTTAACTTGGGAATTCTAACAATAATTTGCACAGAAGTGTTTCTCACAAAAATACGAGAATTGATAAAATCAATTTTATAAAGTCGATGTTGAAATAGCGCAGACTGTTTTTTGTTGTTGTATATTCGCCACACGGTGACACAGAAAAATTAAGTTTTTTCTCAAATCTAAAAGAGCTAATTTCTGATACATTTCTGAATACATTTTTGTTCGGAAACGCATAAAATTAACAGATGTTCTCAGTCAGAAACTATGTAATAGAAAGGCGGTTTTTTTTATTTTTGGATAAAGGATCTCAGAAAATACTGTCAAAGTGGGTCTTTATAACCAAAATTCCGACGCAGCAGCGCGAGAAAGGGATGAAATTTGTCGTCACGTGACAAAAATCGCTAATAACTCAGTAAGTATAGTTTATTTATCAAAAAATTTAAAACAATATTCGATTACAAATCTCTTCAGTAGCCAATTTTATGTCTTTACGTTTTAAAATAGTTCAGGAAATGTGTCAGAAAGTTTCGCGTTCAAGGAAAGCAAGGAATTTAAGAATCAACTTAAGGCTGTTCTCAAATCCAAAAGGGCAACTTTATGACATAAGTTTTAATTTATTTTTGCGCGGAAATGCATGAAACAGGCAGGTGCCGTTATTCAGAAATTATGTAATCAAACAGTTTTTTCGATTTTTTGCAAACGCAATAGATCTTTCAGAAAATAGTGTCAAAGTGGGACCGAATTCCGCGCGAAAGAAGAATAATCACCCAAGAAAGGGAGAAAAACGTCTTTGTCATGTGATCAAAATAGCTTATAACTCAATAAGTAATTTACTTATCAAAAAATGGAAAACACAGTTCGATTCCAAATCGCCTCCATAGTCAAGTATTCCAGTTTTATATCTTTCCGTTAAGAAATGAATTTGTAAATATGTCAAAACGTTTAACGCTTGTTGAGCAGAGCAGTTGAGAACAGCCTTAACAGCTATTGATTGTCATTTCATGTTATTTAAAATATTTTCTTTCTATCATAAACTTCCGTTCTTCCATCCATAAAAATGAACTTCCGAGAAAAATGGTTAAACCTAAAGACTACGGCAGCAAAACAGATGAAGATAATGGAAGTAAAAAATTGCGGCGAGCTTCCTTGGCGCCATAATTTAATGAACTTTAAGGAACTTTTATGAATCACTCAGCCGCAAATCAAGCAACTAGTGGTTGTTCGAATAGTTGCAGAAAATGTCACAGCACATGTCCTTTAGTTCAGATTTCATTTCCGCAGGATGATGATGATTTTAGTCACAGAAGCGTGAAGATCAGTCTTTTTATTTATAAGCTCTCGAAGAAATTATATTACACGCACGCAGAGCCGACTTTCTCTTTAAGGGTGTTCTCAAATCCAAAAGAGCATCTTTCTGACATAAGTTTTAATTTATTTTTGTTCGAAAATGCATGAAACTAGCTGGTGTGGTTGTTCAGAAACTATGTAATTGAGCTGTTTTTTTTTTCCATTTTTTTGCAAATGCAATAGATCTTTCAGAAAATAATGTCAAAGTGGGCGTTTTAAACCGAATTTCCGCGCGAAGGAAGAAAGAGACTCAACAGCGGACGAAAAACGTGTTTGTCACGTGGTCAAAATTCCTTCTAACTCAATAGGTAATTGATGGATCAAAAAATGGAAAAAACAGTTAAATTCCAAATCGCTTCCATCGCCAGGCTTTCCAGTTTTATGCCTTTCCGTTAAAAAATGAATTTGTAAATGTGTCAAAACGTTTTGCGCTTGTTGAGCAGAGCAGTTAAGAACAGCCTTAAAGGGGCACAGGTGAAAGGAAATGTTTTAGGGCACCAACTTTGTACTTTTTGTAATGAAAGCTACCTAAAATGGTTGAGATATAGCAGTTTGAAATTCTAGTGTGTCTGACATTTTAAAACAATCCGTTTTTTGTCATGCGATAGCACTCATATATATTAACCGATTTCGATGTGACTAAGCATGCGTACAGGACTTATACCAGGGGTCGGCAAGTAATTTTAAGTGGGGTCCGAATACATTTGAAAAATTTTATCGCGGTCCGGAGGAAAAAAGACATAAGTAATATAAATACTTATTAATTATTTAAAAATTTTTATTTTTACATACACATACATATAATACAAAATAGAAAAATCAGGCATTCATTCTGAAAAATTACTACATACACAGGTATACGTTCTGAAAACTTTTACATACACATAATAAAATAGAAAAGGCAGGTATTCGTTGAAAAATTAATGCAAAAAGTTACACCGGCGGTCTTGAGCGAGTTTTGTATGGTTTGGTTCACGGGGGGAACAGCTAATGCGGAGAGTGTCTTCAACGTGGGCGTCCGTTAATTTCGAACGATATTTGTTCTTCGAAAAACTCCTTTTGGAGAAAGTTGTTTCACATACATATGTGGAGCCAAATATTGTAGCCAGGTTAATAGCTAGTTTTTTTTGCAGTTTTCATACTTTTCTTAGACATGTTTACGCTCCAACGCAGCCGACCAGTTTCCCCGACGCGCATGTGCACCAACGCAGCAGGTGAGTTTACTCACTCCCACCGCCGCGCCTGCTCTCCAACGCAGTATTTTGCGTTTCACATCATAGCAACTATCCATCACTATTAAAAAATCAAATTACGTGCGCTATTACTTGTAAAATATAAGAAACATTGATAAAGCTATTGCTCAAACGTATCTATTATATGTATATATTTATAAATTATTTATTCAAATTGAATATGCTTGGCGGTCCAGGCTTCAGCCTTCCGCGGTCCGAATGTGGACCGTGATCCGCTTGTTGCCGACCATGGACTTATACCAAGGTTTTGAGGTCATTGGTTAGCTTCATCCCAGTGTGTTGTTTTAAAATTGCGGGCACTTTAAGATATCGCCAAATTGAGCGACCAACTAACTATAAATCTCTCTAAATAAAGCCAACTTGGATATAGCTGGCTAATTTGACGAAATTCTGATTCATATTCTTTTCGAATCGGTTTGTTTACGGTAGCTCATCCCTCAAAAATTAATCTTTCTAAAAGTAACTTTTATAAAATTTCATTAAAAAAAATAATTTTGAATAAAAAAATAAACCATGACCAACTATTTACGATTATATTAAAGTTAACATTTTTGCATAATTTCAGTTACACTGTTGAGCGATTCATTTTACCTCACATATATCTGTTAATCTAAATAAATGAATAATTATACATGTATACAAACAAAGGCATAAATTCAATAAATTGATTTTTTTTTTTTTTTTTTTTTTTTTTTTTTTTTTTTTTTGCATCAATTATTTAGTTTTTTTAATAACACACAAATAAAAATTCTTACATTCCCCAAAAGAATATGCAATTTGCGCTAATCGAAAACATATCGAATCCTCCTTATCAAATTAATTGCCTTTTGCATTATTATGAATGCTCTACCGTATCATCTCCACAAGGGATGACATATTTTACTGCTTGCGTGAGTTGAGACAAAGCAAATTTACTCAAAGGTATTATGATCAAAGTAAGATACTTGCTTTCGATTTAGGCTGCCGTTGATCAATAGATATTGATTTTAATTTTTATATAAACATATGGTGAAATTTATCAGATAATATGACAGAATGAAATTGGAGAAGAACCTCAATTTTTTCCTTAAAGTTCTCGAATTGTGGATTTTTGTTATTTTTATTATTTTATTTAATAACTGTTTGTTTGAAAAGTGCTACTCTATTTCTTTTCCTTTCTTTTTTTTCCTTTTTTTCTATAAGAGTATGCTAAATTTTTATTTTTTATTTTTAATAGAATTATGCTACCTCTTTAAGATTTATCTTTTTAAACGTTATCATAAAAAAGATTTCTCAATTTTCTGAAAAACCATAAAATTTTGAATGAAAAAATATATACTTGTCATCTTTTTAAGCATTTATCATTTATTTTTTTAAGTATTATATTTTAATATATATAATTTTAATATATATATATATTAATATATAATGTATTATATTATTTATTATGTATATATATATATTGTGTATTATATTTAAGTATTATACCTATTTATCTATCTACATCAATTTTTTATGGATACGATAACTTCCGCAATTCTGCACAAATCTTTTCCAAACTGATACATAAAATCAAGGGGCATAAAATCTCGGTCAAGTTCGTTAATGGGCAAAATCTGACCAAGGGGATGGAAATAGGGAGGGGTTTTGTGAAAACCGAAAAAAACCCATAACTTCTTAAAGCTATTATTACTTCTAGAAAAAGGACAAAAAAATTATGTATGATAGATATTTGATAAAATAAAATATGGGCTCAAAGGGCGAAAAAAACAGGACTTTGGGGAGAAAAAAATTCATCACTCCGCCAATTCTCAAGATATCAAATCCAATTAAATTTATTATAAATCTTCTTAATCTACAACTTTTATACTGACAAGTTTTTGACCGGACCAATTTGTACCAAAGAAAAAAAAACGAAAACAAAAAGGGGGGGACTGAAGTAGAAAAAAATCCATAACTTCGTCAATTTACAAGATATAAAATCTGCATGAATTTATTATATATCTTCTTAATATCATCTACAACTATTATATTCACAAGTTTTTGATAGGACCAATTCTTACAGCAAAAACAAATAAAAAATAAATATCGGTTGAAGGAAAAATCGTCATATTAAGGGTGTACTCGAAAAAATATAAAAACACTTATAAAGTTAAAACACTTATAAAGTTAATACTTATAAAGTTAAGCACTTATAAAGTTAAAACACGTATAAAGTCGCTTATAAATTTCTTCGAAAATCACGTCAGCAAGTTTCATTTTTTTTTTCTTGTAAAAGTGAATCTGAAAATGTGTCAGAAAATTTCGAGTTGTTGAGCATGGAAAAGTATTTTTTTTAATACCGCCTTAACATGATTCTGATAAAACCAGCTCTTATATAAAAATGAAATTAAAAACTCGTCAAAAGGGGCAAGATAAAATTGTTAAAGTGGGTTTATCTCTAATCATGATTTAGTTTTTCTTGTTGAAATTAGAACTTCACTTCATTAGAACTTAACTTCGAAATCTATACCCGCGCCTGTAGGCTTAGCCGGCAGGGATTTTTTTACACTTAGTTTTCTGAAAATTAATAATTTTCCTATCTTAAAAAAATATACTACTATCATCTTTTTTGACAGTTCGTTTTACATTTACATTTACTATACTTACACACACACATATATATATATATATATATATATATTTAAAAAGATGCAAAACCTATATGAAAATGGAATGTGTAACAGAATCTTACCTTAAGTGTGTTCTCAAATCCAAAAGGGCAACTTTTTGACATAAGTTTTAATTTATTTTTGTTCGAAAATGCATAAAACTGGCTAGTGTTGTTGTTCAGAAATTATGTCATTGAGCTGTTTTTTCCATTTTTTTGCAAACGCAATAAATCTTTCAGAAAATAGTGTCAAATTGGGCGTTTTGAACCGGATTTCCGCGTGAAGGAAGAAAGAGCATTCAAGAGCGGGTTGAAAAACGTGTTTCTCACGTGATCAAAATCTCTGATAACTCAATAGGTGATTGATTGATCAAAAAATGGAAAAACAGTTCAATTTCAAATCGCTTCCATGGCTTTCCATCAATTTTCTATTTTATAACTTGCCGTTAAAAAATGAATTTGTAAATGTGTCAAAACGTTTTGCGCTTGTTGAGCAGAGCAGTTAAGAACAGCGTTAAATGGAAGATTCTAATGTTCAAGAAATTAATTACAAAGGATGGTGTGCCTGTTAATATGGAAAAAAGGGTTGCTATAGCTTAGCCTTTATTTTTTATTTAGAAATTTCGAATTCATACCGCAAGTTACAAAAGAAGATTTTTTACATAATGCAATCACTAATGTGTGTTGTTAAATAAGTAAAAATTACTATTCGGAATTTTTGAATAACAAAAAGCAGAAACTGGAGTGAAACAGATTTTTTTCATGTCTCGCATGATTCCGTCTTTTTACAGGTTTTATTAGTATCGCATGCATATACACAACAATATAATAAATAAATAATTACACATACTTACAAAAACATACATACACCAAATTGTTGTTAAAGATTTTCTCATTAATTTCCTAATCCTTTTAATAATACATCATATACGAATTTTCCACTCACCAAATAGTAGCTAAATTTCGCTAATCTAAAACATATTGGATCATCGTTATTAAATGGATTGCTTATTGCATTATTATGAATGCTCTGCCAATGCATCCCCGATGGGATAACATAATTTACTACTTGCGTGAGTTGAGACAAAGCAAATTTACGCAAAGATATTAAGATCAAAGTAAGGTAGCCCACATCTATGCTAGCGTGACCGATAACTACTGATTTTAGTTATACTATACACATGGTGGAATTTGTCTGATATGAGAGCAAGAAATGGAAAAAGCACCAATAGCCTTTTTCATAAAATATATTAAAACGAACTGTGATTTTTTTTATTTTGTATATACATTTTGTGTATTTAATAATTTGGTGCCTGCAAAGATAAATTGCTACCTCTTCTCTCTCTCTTTTTAGGTGCGTTCGTAATTATATAAATACGTAGCACTACAGTCATCGTCTGATCCGTCCGTCTGTCTGATCGTCCGCATATAACAACTCAAAAACTACCCAGCCGAATGGCTTGAAATTTAAAATATATAATCGTTGCAGAATTTTGTCGCGTCATTTCAAATTTTATAAAAATCGCATGTATAGTTCAATTACCAGGGACAATTTAGGGACCGTTGCATTACAGCCAATGGGAAAAAATACTTTTAAGTTCATTTTAATGTTGTTACACCCTTTCGGGCATAATGCAATGGATTTGCATTTATGAAGTGCACTAAACTATACATTCTGCAGAATATCCAATGCAAAGAATATTTACTATCCATTTACAGGGCCACACAAAAGAATTCCGTTACATAATAATCTAGTGGGGAGACATTGTTTGCAGCGTATTTTAATTATAGAAGCGTAAAAATAACAACGTTAAATCACCAAAATATTTTTATTTTAAGCATACCGGTTTCGGTGGCATATAGCATACCTTCCTCAGTGCTAAGGATGGTGGAAATTTGCTCACATATATAGGAGAGGTGGGGATTCAAATTAAAGGTTTATTGACTAATAGGAAAACAGAGGATTGCAGGTGACAGCCAATAGGAATATAGATGGGGAATGGGACCGATGTCGTGAGGAAAAAAAATTAAGAGAAAGAAGTTTTTATGTAATATTTCCAACAATTTGATAATGGGGGAATAGCGAATTCCCAATTAACAATATTTATTAAATTTTTATAAATATGAAATGCTTCAAGGAAGTTAAGTTCGTGTATAGAAGTAAGTTTAGAGATTATTTTAATCGAATTGAACTCAAAAATATGATTCATCTCCCAGCAATGTTTTGCAATAGAGGATTTATTGATTTCTTGTTTTTCAATATACTGTTGATGTTCTTTGATGCGAAATTTTAAGCAGCGTTTGGTTTGTCCAATATAGAAAAGCCACACTGGCAATTAACACGGTCAAAAATTGGTCAATAAACCTGTAACTTGAATCCCCACCTCTCCTATATATGTGAGCAAATTTCCCCCATCTTTAGCACTGAGGAATATATGCTACCGAAACCGGTATGCTTAAAATTTAAAATTTTTGGTGATTTAACGTTGTTATTTTTACGCTTCTATTATATTTCACCAAGCTCCCTTTTCATAATATTTAATGTATTTCAACTACTATGTGTCAAACTATTTCTCATATATGGAAATTGTATATACGATGCTGAGGTTTTCTACAAGTTACTTCCTGTATAACAGAAAGAACAGAGTATTTACAGGGACACACAAAATATTTCGGATACTATACTGTATCCGAAGTACTGTATATTAGTGATAATTGCTGGAAGTGATTTTTAGTAGTGATATGAATTTTTAAGTTTAACTAAATCTTTGCATATTACGTTGTGAGTATAAGTGATGTAGATCATATATAGGGTTACACAAAATTATTAATAAGGGGTACTGAATATGAACGAAAATAGTTTAAATGTGGTTTTTAAATGAGTTATGCATTTTTACCCTGAAGTACATTTGCTATATGATAAGATATGTTTGTAAAATATAGATAAAATGATATACAGACCCACGCAAAGAATTGAATACATGACCGTTTATGAATGATAATCTCTGGAAATGTGATTTCAGTAGTTTTAGGCGTGTTTTGGTCTTAATAGAATTTTAGAGAAATAGTGGCGTGTATATAAAGATAGTCGTTGAAATACAGGACTGTACAAAAGTGTTCAAGTATTCTTTCGTTTAATGGTATAAATTGCTGAAAGTGAAATTTCAACCTATTATGCGCTTTTAACACTTTCCAACATAGTTGAAAAGTATTTATGAATTCGGTTTCTGTCCGTCTGTTTGTCTGTTTGAACTTTAACTTGCGTTAATATAGTTGGATTGCTCTGTAATTATTAAGTACTATACATTAAGTACTGGTATAGTAATATATATTAAGTACTGAGATTTACTATGCTACGTTCGGTCATGAAAATAAAGTATGTAGCATTTACAGTTTATTTACAGAGACACTCATAAGTATTCCATTACATTATGGTCTATGGGGAAATGTCGAAATTATATAAATACGGAGGATGTATAGTCGTCGTCTGGTCTGTCCGTATATAACAGCGCAAAAGCTACCCAACCGAATGGTTTGATATTTAATGTATATATATATAATCGTTTCAGAACTTTGTCGAGTCATTTCAAATTTTGTGAACATCGAATAAAAACTTAAAAAGATATTAATAAAAGTTTTCTCCATTCTATTAAATCCTATCATACGTAATTAATTCAATGATATCCCATATTAGGTAATGTCAGTTAGGTTGTCATGGTGATGACGTCGCATTTAAGATGGAGTCCTATTATTTCCGTATTACTGAATTTAATATATATAATCGTAATAAATTTTGTATTCATGCATTTTTGCATAAGAGTGCAACAACTATGCATCAAGATCTGAATATTCTAGTTATAGTACGAACATTCAACATTTGCCATGTTTGACGTACAATTTCCGACTTTTTTTAAAACTAGGGGGCTCTGCCCCCTACGAGCTACGCTCGCCAACCCCCGTTCAGACACCGCAGACTCTAAAAGCATGCTAATCTGACCGGCTTTAAAAAGATTTCGGAAGATTGAATTATAATTTAAAAAACAGTGGCGATCTCCCTATAAACGGGTTTCTATTCATTTCTCTTTGATTAGGGAATTTTAAGGCCAAATCAGCTGCTATTAAAAGATACAATGGCTGTTTCGGTCTTTGATTAAATAAAATCAGTTAAACATTTCAAAATAAGCTAATATAAAAGGAATGAAGTAAACAGTGCCTTTATCTCCCAATATTTTTTAACAAAGCTAAAAGAAAGTTCTTTTAAGTAAGACATTTTAAATATATCGTTTTTAATCTGACGTAATTTTCACCAAACTTTTTTTTCTCTTTTTATTATTCACGTTAAAATACTTTTGTTAGAAATGAAATATTATTTGCATTGTCCTTGCAAAAATATCCGAAAAGATCATCTCAAAATATCAAATAAATGTCTCGCGCAATTTTTAAATTTGAACTGTTTTGCAATATTATTTTTTGTTCATTTTTCGTAATAAGTGTAATGTGACGTAATTTATCCTATTTAAAACTTCTAACGCATGTTAAGGAATTTATTATTTTACAATATTCTTTCTCTTTTAAAATTCACGTGTAAATATAGTCTTTATGACGCAATTTTCAATGAGTTCCTGCTTTTTATATTTTCTGTTTATAATAGTCACGTGTAGATAAATTTTTAATTTGAAGCAAACATTATTGTTTGCGCTGTTTATACAGTTGGCAACAGTTTAAATTAATACTATTTTCTAAAATATGTAAAAAATATCTCTCGAAATGCTGAAAATTTGAATTTAAAATAGAAATAAAACCTCAAAAAATGAGTCAAATTAAAGAAATAAATGCAGTCTTCACACCGGGAAATTCTAGTGCATAATATGATCTAAAAATGATTAAATTCCCATGTATAGTTTTTGCTCATATAAAACTTTTTTAATGGAACGAAAATGTCCAATTTTAGCATTAAATATCTCTTTAAAAAATTCTTCGATTTGAAAACTGTCTGCATCAGCGTGTTTATCAAACATTTCTCTATAATACCACCGATTTTCATATTTTGTATGCAATATTTTTCTTAATATTAACGAAGAAAGACTTCCGGTCACAAAAAATTCAAAGCCGGCAGCGGCAGCGGTGGCGGAGCCGTCGGCGGTGACTGCGTTAGTTACTTTTTTTTAGAATAGAGAGATAGGATTACTCTTTTTCTTTTTAATGGTATACTGCTGGATTTTTCAGATTGTTACCACAAATTCTTACCTTTCAGAAAAGTTAATAATTTTAATGAAAAATTCACCCTTTTCTTTCTGAAAAAATGTATCATTATCATCTTTAATAACCTGTTTTACATTTTACATTTATCATTGATATTTTTTATTATGCTTTTTCTGTATATATTCCTGTTTATGTGAACATGAATTATGCGTGATATAATGTTGGTATAAACAAATAAATATTTATACATGTACACACATAAACACACATACACATGTATTTTTATGCACTAAATTGTCCTTAAAAATTTTATTGACATTAATTAAAAAGTTTATTAAATAAGATAATGAAAACTCTAGACGGACTAATCAAGTAGCAAAATTTCTCTTCGAATCCTTGTCATTAAATTGCATTTTTGCCTTTTTAAGAATTCTGTACCATTGCATCCACACTAGTATGAAGTAATTTACTGGTTATGTTTGTGTAGGTTGAAAATCAATAAAGTAAATTTACTCAAAGAAACTATGATCCAAAGTAAGTTACTGCAAACTTTATTATTCTGAAATTGTGGTATTAAAAAGCGAGCACCCCTGTGCACACTGATAAAAGGTGTAAAAACCATTAATGGTAAAATCAAAAAGGAAATTCCTGTGAAAGTACGGGGTTATTTGAAAACGGTAAAACAAAAAACAGAAAAAATAGAAACGGAGCTTCTGTGAATACCCTTAAAAATTGAAAACAACAAAACTACAAATGGAAAAATCGAAAGCGGAACTTCCGTGAAAACCCGGAAGAATCGAAAACGGCAAAACTAAAAAAGGAAAAATCAAAAAACGGTAAAACTAAAAACTCAAAAATCGAAAACGGAATTTCTGTGAAAACCCTGTACAATCGAAAGCAATAAAATTTAAAAACGGAAATTTCAAATATGGAATTTCTGTGAAAAAACAGAAACGTGACTAACAAAATGGAAAATGCACAGCATCTTTGCTGCCAGTACTTTTCCCGTGATTTCGCAGAATTTTTTTTAATACTGATTTGTACTAGTGTGACCGACATACTGATTTTAGTTTTACTATACACAGGACAAAGTTTATGAGATATAAGAGGGGAAAAATTCGAGAAAAACAAATTATAAGTTTTTCTTTGTATGTCTCCATGAGAATTGTGGGTTATTTATTTTTTTTTTTTCAATTACATTAATAGTTTTCGGTCGAAAATAGTTTTTTGGCTCCTTCCATCTTTATAAACTGGTCTGCAATTTTATTCATTTCTATTAGTAATTGAATTATGTTACCTTTCAAAGTTTTGAGTTAACTTAGTGAAGTTTTCAATTTAATTTTTTTTAAATATTAATAATCTTACAGAAAATAAATAATTTTAAGTCTTAAAAAATATACCTTTGCTATTTTCTTTAACAGCTGTTTTTGAACATCTTATTGGCTTTTTAAAGTATCTTTTACATATGAATTTGCATGCTTAAACATGATCATTACTCACTAGTATCTAATATCTATCTAATGCTATAAATAAACTACTGATAATTATACATGTGTATATGTATACGCAAACAGATATACATACCAGAGATGAGATCGGGCTCACTTTTTTGGAGCCCGAAGCATTTTCTGTCATTAGAGACCGATAAGACGGATACCGAAAGTATGCAATACAAATACTGCAAATTCCCAGCACACATTGAGAACACACTTGGAGCACTTAGATTAAGAAAAAAGCGTTCCAGTTACATTAATGTATACTGAAATGTGTTCTGAATATACTCTGCTATATAAAGAAAGTGTTCCAAAAGTGTACGGAATGTGTTCTGTTCAGGATGTTTGTTAAATCTAAACTTGGGAACATATTTGAGAATAGGTTGAGAATACGTTTGGACAGATTTGTGAAATCACGCGTTCCCAAAAGTGTTCAAAAAGTGCTGTAGAAAATGTGCTGAAAAAAAAATGAGTGTTCTCAGAAGTATTCTAAAAATTGCTCCAAAAGGTGCGCTTCAAACTGTTCTAAAAAAGATGACAAAATAAGTGTTCTAAAAAGTGTTCTGAAAAGTGCATAAAGATTTGCAATGAAAAAAAAAAAAGCATAGTATTTAAAAGTTGTTAAAAAATGAGATGTTTCATTTAAAATAACATCTTACATGGAATTGACTGTTAATCCCCAGCACATAATTAATTTTATGAAATTTACATTCAATCTTATCAAAAGAGAAGTTTAGTATAAAATAAAAATATACTTCCTTAAAAGAATTCTCATACTTTTCTTCCACAACAAGCAAATTTGTTGTACATCTTAAACTACTATTTTTTTTCAATTACATTAATAGCTTTCGGTCGAAAACAGTTTTTTGGCTCCTTCCATCTTTATAAACTGGACGACTAATTTTCGATTGATATTGAAAAAAATAAATAAATAAATAAATAAAAATAAATAAATAAATTTAAAAAAAAATTCCCATCTCTATTTGAGATATTATACCGGTTTTGAAAGTGAAAGTAACTTTATAAAAAGCAATTTAACAAATTACAACGACCATTTGGAAAATGATTTTTTCAAAGACTAAAATTTAAATCATAAAAACTCGCACGGAGTTGATCATACATTACGTACGTCATGAATTAAACATTAATAGTGTTATTACACGTAAAAATTTCAAGCGACAAAAATCGCCTGCGACTCGTACATATTATCCACCTGAAACTTACGTATTATCCATGCATTTCATTGGCTGTTCGAGAAAAGGCTTTTCCATCGTCAGATTTTCAAGAAATCTGACAATCAATTTTAAATGAAATTTCATTCTTAAACTTCTAAACATCCCACAATATTACTTTTTACACCGTCGTAATAGAGAAAAAAATGTACTTTTAAATGCAATTTGTTTGAAAGCTGTATCTCAATTTGTTTCTGATTTATTAATTTTTTCTTGTAGTTTTTATTATTTTTTTTTTTGTCATAGAGGCAACAGAAGGTATCCATCTTTGTTGAAAGTAAAGGGAAATACAGATTACTGTATAGACCAATCAGAAAACGAATAAAATGCGGATTAAACCAATAAAAAGCTTCAGATATGCTTTTGATTTCTTACCCTGACGAGAACAATAACCATTTTTCCAAATGGTTAAAAAAAAAAAATCTTTCGTAATTTTTAGTTCCTTGAAAATCAGCTTAAATTAAAAAATTGACAACGTCATCTAAAAGATACGATGGTCTTTTATAGGAAAAGAGGAAACACTGCTCGATTGCTTTCTATCGGAATAACAATACAGTAGAACTCCTTTTATACGAAACTCTTTTAATGGAATCTCGGTTAACCGAAATCCATTATTAAAGCTTTTTTTCTTTCTTTTTTCTAATATCACATTCCTTGTGTGCAAATCCGTTTAGAAAGTTTTTTTTTTTAACTATCATATTCCTTGTGTGCAAGAGTTCCTTTCCAAACTACGAGTACATATAATTATTTTCTATCCCCTTTCTTAGAGTTCTTTTGAATTTAACTTGAACTCCCGTAAGCTGCGGAGTGGAACGAAGAAAACGAAAAAAATAGCAATTCTGAAGCCTTTGAATGTTTTGCGAAAGGTTTGGCATGGCTGAAGCAGCAGAAAGTCTGTGTACTGGTGAACTACTAATGTTAAAAAATTCCGTGAAAGAGTTTCAAAGTAAAGGCAATTGAAACTGCGACAAACAAAAGATTTTTTCAAACCCTTGTGATACATGTAAAAGGTACTTAATTTCAAAATTAAAATTCAGGTAATTTATTCTTGTTTCTATTTTGTTATTGCTTTATTTTTATAAATTATATATATAATTATATAATTTATAATATCACTTGTTAGCATAATAAGAAATATTGCATATCTTAAAATTGAAGCATTCTCGATTATCCGAAAATTTCGATTTTCCGAAAGATGGTCGGTCCCAATAACTTCGGATAATCGAAGTTCTACTGTACATGTCAATTATATGGAAATGACTGAATGAGTACTTATGAATGAAAATGACTTCGTCAATGCAAAGAGCAGAGCCGCAGCATGAGCCGAGTTCATGATGGGAAATGGACGGAATCACTAATGTTATTTTACTGCGAAGAGCGATTATGACTCGCGCACAATAGAAGACTAAAAATTTGAAAACTTTAGGCTAATGCTGGTTGACTAAAAACAAAAGAAAATACTCATTTTGCGTTAAATCTGTAAAAGAAATAATAACAAATAAACGTTACAAATAAAATATATCCTAATGTCGCCACATTCCGATAGGCGCCATATCAACAGGTTGCTGCCGTCAAAGCCAAACATAAATCTGCAAATATCACAAATCTTTTAAAATAGCATTCTAATACTAGAGAAAAGAAAAAAATCGATTTCTGTTTTCGCTTTATTCTGATCAAAATAGCATTAAAATGACTTTAAGGCTGTTCTAAAATCCAAAAGGGCAATTTTATGACATCAGTTTAAATTTATTTTTGGTCTGAAATGTATGAAACTAAGCAGTTGTTGTTGTTCAGAAACTATGTAATCGAAGAGTTTTTTCCATTTTTTTGCAAACGTAATTGATCTTTCAGAAAATAGTGTCAAAGTGGACGTTTTGAACCGAAGTCAGAGGTCTGCACGGGCCGGAATTTCCAGGCCCGGGCCCGGCTCGGCCCGAAGGAAGGCTATTTTGGCCCGGCCCGGCCCGGCCCGTACAAAAATCAGTGAAAACAGGCCCGGCCCGACTAAATTTCTACAAAAAATTCCGTTTTTTCGCGACATACAATTAAGATTCTTTTAATGAATACTACATGCATATTTATGGGAACAGTTTACAGTATATTTTAAATTACTATGTGTTCGCAAAATAGAAAACACACAATAGTAAACGTTAACGATTACTTACAGTGTTTTAGTCAACGTCTCTACAGACGTTTCGAAATTTAAATAAGGGTTCATTAAAAGATTATTGTAGTTTAGAATAAAGGGTTAAAAAACATGAAAACTTTTGAAGCTTATAATAAAAGGTAGATTTGTGAAAATATTTCTGTCATTTTTAAGACTTTTCTCAAATCCAAAGGAGCTACCTTTTGATACATTTATGAATTCATTTCTTTTAGGAAACGCATGAGATTGTCAGGTATTCTTATTCAGAAACCATGTAAATGCGGTTTTTTTCTTAGATAAAAGTAATATATCTTTCAGAAAATACTGCCAAAGTTAGCGTTTTGAATCGAATTTCCGGAAGCGATAGCAGAGGAAAGGAGAAAACGTACAGTCACGTGACAAGAGTCTCTGTTATCTCTGTACGTAATTTATGAAAAATGGAAACGCTATTCGATCCCAAATGCCTTCAATACTCAGGCCTGTCAATTTTATGCCTTTATAGTTAAAAATGAGTCAGAAAATGTGTCTGAGAGTTTCGCATTGTTGAGCAGTAAATATGAGAACCACCTTAAGGTACATTTCCAAAAATACTGTTAACAGAAGTTCATTATCGCTATTAATACTTTTACAAAACATAATGCCTGTCCTACACATCCTGAGAACGATTAAGACCAGTTCCGTCCCGGCACAAGTCTGCCGAAAAAATTAAACCCGGGATCAGGCATCATGTAACTGTACGATGCTGATATACGATGGACATGTTACATTTCTGTATTGATGTTGTTAAACTCGCATCGGCTCGTAACGCACATTTATACTTCTCGAAAAAGTCATATTCATTGGAAATGACCTCGTATTTTATCTGCTCCTCTCAAATTCTTATATCGGGCCGATAGGCCCGATTAATTTTTTTTATCGGCCCGGCCCGTTTATTTTGTTTGTCGGCCCGGCCCGGTCCGTTGAAAAAATTGTCCTAATTCTACCGGCCCGGCCCGTTTGAAAATTCTCCTCCATTCCGCCGGCCCGGGTACGGGCCTCGGGCCAAGCCCGGGCACGTGCAGACCTCTAACCGAAGTTCCCGAAGAAAGCATAAAAACCTGTCAGCTAGGGAGAAAAACGTCTTTGTCACGTGACCAGAATCGCTTATAACTCGATAGGTAATTTATTGATAAAAAAAACACAGTTCGATTCCAAATCGCTTCCATAATCAGGGTTTCCAATTTTATATCTTTCCGTTAAAAAGTGAATTTGTAAATGTGTCAAAACGTTTTACGCTTGTTGAGCAGAGCAGTTGAGAACAGCCTTAAAATGGAATAAGTAAATTTTAAGGCATAAAAGTTACTTTTATTTTTTTCTATACGAGAATAAATAAAATTGCCAATTTCAGAAAGATTTAGCCCATGCCCGCCCGAGCCCGAAGACTGATATAAAAATCCAGCCCGAGCCTGTGTCGGGCCCGGGTTGAGACCGTTTTATCTCTAATACATACTACAAATTGTCCTTAAGTTAATTCTTAATAATTCCGTTTAATAATAGGTATAGAGGATTTTTCATAAAGGACACACTTAACGTAAAAGGAAATGATATTGCAGCTGATAAATTTTATATACAGTAATTTTAAAATAGTTCAAATTTTCGACAATAGATGGAGCTCTTCTCTCTGAAACGTTAAGAATGTTCAAACTAGGAGGTAAGATTGCTTAAAAAGTATATATTTTATTCTATTTAGCTATTAAAACGAGAAAAAAAGTTTTGTATTACGAAAATTTAAAGTTAATTTCAGCATTGTTACAGATTTGGGATCTATTTACGAAAGATTGAATTATTTTTCAAAATACTGTACACAACTTTTATGTGCTATTTGATAAACGAGCGAAATCTAATTTTTTAGGGTGTTTTAAGTATCATATTGTATGAATTTTATTTTTATTTTTATTCTTCACTTTGCTTAACTTATTTGTTACAAAAAATTAACATTAAATGTAGAACAGATTGAATGAAATATCTTTATATCAGTCCCTTCTCGGGCTTAAGCAATGTAGGAAATAATTTTGCTTTTTTTAATTTGTTCTTCAAATTATGTTTTTGTTTAATATAATTAATGAATTGTTAAATTTTTAAGTCTGGAGTCCTTTGCGTAACACCCTGTATATACTAATTCTTAAACTCACCAATTAGCGCAAGTCCACTAATGTAAAAATGTTAAATCCTCATTATTAAATTAATTGCATTTTTGCATTATTATTAATGCTCTACCATTGCATCCCCACAGGGATCACATAATTTACTGCTTGCGTGAGTTGAGACAAAGTAAATTTACTCAAAGATATTAGGATGAAAGTAAGGTACTCCATATTTATGTTAGCGTGACCAATAGATACTGATTTTAGTTTTACTACACATGATGAAATTTATCAGAGACAACAGAAAAAAAAATATTCGAAGAAACACAAATTGACTTTTTCCTTGGGGGTTCGGTGTTCACCTAAGTAAGAGAGAGAAAAAAAGATTCGTAGAAAAAAATTCAAGATTTCATCACGCAAAACATACATTCCGCGCAAACTGTCAACCACAAAATTAAATTATATCGGAAATTAGAGCAAAATTATCATCCACTTAAAATGAAAGCTGTCAACCTGCTTTTCAGATTTTGTAAAACAGAACTTATATAGAAATAGTACAAATATATTGATTAAAAAAATACTTTTATTGTAAAGATAATTAATTTTAAAAACATTTTTAAATAATTGATTTATCTTTTAAATTTTAAAGTAAACTCTACAATTAATTGGAAAAGATGTTTTTTAAATTGGGAATTTTTTTTAAAGCAACTGATTTGCTTATTGCTTTAAATCACCGGAAAACCTTGTGTTGTTACCCTATTATGGAAATAAAATTTGTAGTGTTTTTTGTGTTGTTAATTAAGATTATGTAAGATTCTTCCTTAATCAGTGTTATTTTCATTTATTAAAAAAGAGTTGTTTTATCTTCTGTATGTTGTATACTACCTAACCTGCCCGGCGTTGCCTGAGTCTGTCAAAAAACAGCACGAATTGCGAAAAAGCTCTGAAAATCGCAATAAAAAAATGCAAAAAATTTAAAAACCGCTGCACGAATTTCGAACAAACTTCATCAAAAACAGAAAAAAAGAAATACTATATTGGGTTAGAAGATTGAAACTATATTCCTTTTACTAATGTGTAAAAATCGTAGCAAATCACAAAAACACATTAAAAATTACATAAAAAATTCAGGAAAACTTCGAAAATTGCTATACGAAATCCGAATAAATGTTATTGAAAAGAGGGTAGTATTTACTATATTAGGTCAAAAATTGAATACCAAAAATTTGCAGTGATCGCGAATAATCATAAAAATCGCATTAAAAATCGCAAAAATTTCAAAATTTACGAAAGTCAATATTTACTATATGTGGATAAAAGTTACAAATCTAATTTCTTTGATGAATGCCAAGCTGTGAAATGCGGGAAAATTCGAAAAAATCGCGATAAAAAGCGGTTAAACAGCAAAAATCGCACAGGAAAATATTTATTACATTAGGCTAAAAGTTTGAAACAGGATTCCCTCTCCGTATCTCAAAGATCGCCGCGAACTCTAAAAAAAAGAAAAGAAACGTTAAAAAATTGTATTAAAAATCGCTACACTTCAAAAATAGCAGAGCAGAACATTTACCATAATAGGCTAAAAGTTTGAAACCAAATTCCTATTACGCTAGAAGTTTGAAACATAATTCCTTTTTAAAATGTCAAAAAATTATTGTGGAACCATAAAAATCGCAAAATGTTAAAAAATCGCTAGAGATTAAAAATTTACTATTAAGGGATAAAATATTTCAATCAAAAATTTACTATATTAATCAAAAACTTACTATATTAAGCAAAAACTTTGAAATTGAAATCAGTTTCCGAATGTTAGAAAATCGCCACAAAACTCGAAGAATGGCTAAAAATCACATTGAAAATTGCATTAAAAACGCCAAATGTTTAAAGATTCACTGCTGTAAAAATTTAATATTAAGGGGGCAAGCATTATAATCGAAAATCCTTCATGAATAACAAAAAATGGATAGGGAACGGCAAAAATCTCTAAAAAAGTTGCTAAAAATAGCATTGAATATCGCATTAAAAATTAGTAAAATTCGAAAAGTGTGGAGGAAAAAATATACTATATTAGGCTAAAAGTTAGAAACCGAATTTCTTTTACCAATGTTGGAAAATTGCCGCAGAACTCGAAAAATTGCTAAAAATCACATTAAAAATAACTAAAACTCAAAAATTGCGGAAGACAAAATTTACTGTAATACGATAAAAATTTGATACCAAATTCCTTTTCCGAATGTCAAAAAATCGCCGTGGGGAGCGGAAAAACTCTAAAAACGCATTATAAGTAGTTGAATATTCAAAAATAACAGCAGACAAAATTTACTATAATGAGGTAAAATATTGCAATCTGAATTCTTTTATTAATTACAAATAAACGGTCAAGTGCGAGTATTACTCGCGCTCAGAGGGTTCCGTACGATAAATATATGAATTATTAACTGTCTTACTAAACAAAATCGTTGCAAAAAAATAATAAGACTTTGTAAGAAACTACAACGTACGTTTGGTTATATGTAGCTGAATATACTTTTAAAAAGTACCAATGGGTATACCATAAAAGTTCAAAGAGATATGAAGCCAAAATAATATCAAACATTGCTATTCTGTATAACTCTTTTTTTAATCTTATCCTAATCTGTTTATGATGAATTTAATTCGCTACTGACAAAAAATGTAGTACATATTTAAATTTCATTTGGCATTTCATAAAACTAAATTCAGCGTAGTAATAATCTTTTCTTTTTACAGTGTAGCTAAAACAAAACCCTTGTTCAAAGTTTAAACTTGGCATTGTGCTAAGCACGCTTCGAAAGGAGGTCGCAAAGTTGCAATGTCGCCTTGGTCCGTGCCGAGTTTTTCCAGATAGGTTTTTAATTACCTTTTAAAGATACGGGAGGTGTATTGAAAGAACCATTTAATGCAAACTAGTCGCAAATCCCATAGTATTTAGGTGATTAATTTTCATTAAATTAGTCTGTTTTTAACAATTTGACGTTTATTGCTTTATATTGCTACTGAGCATTGCATTACACAAATATAGCATTAAAAGTTGTTATATGGGCTTTAAAAACCGATTGGTACGTATAGAGTACGCCGCCCCTGTCATTATGTGCGTCCAAACCGTCCGTGTCTTTAAGGGTTAGGCAGCCTAAGACAGACTGCTCAGGGCCGGCTAGACCTGCCCCTTAGAGCTTAACGTCTCTCCCGGTGTGTTCCCCGACACGTTGGGGCTCGTTAGTGAGTCCAGCCCTGTCTAGTCGTATGCAGACTAACATACACAAGAGGCGCAAAGGACGCAAGGGCTTACCCGCCAAGAGCGGCCACGCACCACCGACCACAGAAGCCAGAATTTATTTGTAAAAACAAAGTGAGTGAGTTTACAAAAATAAGGCGAATGCCTGCCCGCCAGGAAAACGCCTACTCGCGACAGAGGGCACAAGTATAAGAGCATTTAAGGGGGGGGGGGATTACACCACTGCTCCTGGCCACCAGGGGACGAACCCCTCTCGCGACAAGGGGCAGCAGGAAGGGAAAAGAATGATTTGCGTGGCACAAGTAAGATGGCACGAGCAAATACTCAAGCGTCCATTATCTCTTGATGGAATGGTGGGAAGCACGAGCAGAGGCGCACTCGTAGGAGACCACACACTTGATGGATAGGACTGAAGCCTACAAAGAAGACTGGATTCTGGTGCTGTTTGAAGCTTGATGTGGTGGCAGTGAGACTGGATAAGCAGAATCAGGAATTACGTTAAGTTTGTTAGTTAAGTAAGGAAATTGTGAATGTGTTTTAATTTGTTGAGTAGGAGGGTGCGTGAAAGGACGTTTTGGTGCCAACTGACTGGCAGTATGTCTGAACGCCTCAAGTACCAGCGTTGCGTGAGAGTACCGCTGTAGTACGGGTGACTTGGAGTGCCATTTCACCGCAGACGCAAGTGGCAGTGGATCTTATCTTGAAGCGGTCGAGATATGACATGAATGTGCCATGTTTTGTTAAGAAGCTGATGGTGTAGGGTGTTAAGTTATATAGTGTGAGAGAAACTTTAGGAATTAGCTTATATGTGTGCCTGCCCTTGACTAAGGTATTCCAGTGTTCCTGCCATCGCGTCAGTATCCTTGCGAAAGTGTTAAACTGTCTTTAAGGATTAATATCTCGGCTAATTACCGACGACTCTTTTTCGAAAATCATTATCAACAATGCTTTTACACTTCTGCTACGATGAATACCTCTAGCGCTCCTCAACGCCTTTGATGAATGCCTGTAAATCGAAATTTGTGTGTAACGGAAAAATGTGTTTTTCTCAAAAACTACGTGACCTAGGGTAATCGCTATAATTTTCCTGCAAGGTTTAAAGTCTACTACCTCTAATTTTTCATAATTTTAGTTTCAGCAGACTCGGAAATAGAGGGGGGGGGGAGGACATATTTTTGCACTACATTTTCGATGATATCTCAGAAAATATAATACCCAAAATTAAAAGAAATGTATTTTTGAGTCAGCGTTATGAAAGCTTTCACACGATACCACACGATATACAAAGAAAAGATTTTTTTTTTCAAGTAACTTAATTAGCCTTTCTACATTTTTCCTAAATGTATTTGGGAATGTTTAAAAATCTGTAAATATGTGGGTCAAAGCCTTTATTACTTCCCCCAATTTGAACTTTCCATGTTCCATAGTTTACGAGTAAAATGGCTGTGACAGACAGACACAGAAGTGATCTTAAAATGGTTCCGTTTTTACTTTTTAAGTACGGAACCCTCAAAATTGACTCAAAGCACTGTAATCGGAAATCTTTCAAGAATGACAAAAAATTGAAGTGGAATGTAAAAATTTTTGAAAAGAAAAAAGTCAAAAATCGCATTAACATTTGCTAAAATCAAAAATCGTTAAAAGCAAATATTACTATACTAGTATCCGTCAGGCCGAAATGTCGGAGCATGGAGGCGCGTAAACTTAAAAGATATTATTTAAAAAAATGTTTTATTTTCTAGTTTGCTGTTTAATAGTATAAAAGTAAGTTTGAAATAACAATCGTCGATACCTCATTTTAAAGTGTTTAACTCGGGTAATGCACGGGTAATTTGCCTCGGGTAATGCACAAATTCTAATCTGTCAGCAAACGCTTCCATACTTCTAATTTGGGTAAAGTCTGTCCTTAGCGAAAAGTGCTTCCATTAGAACTTTCTCTAAATGACAAACTACAGTAAAAATGACATAAGTTGTTTTATGTGGCAACACCTTTAGATGGATATCCACAACAGTTTTTGACAATGTTAAACTCGAGGATCTATGCATGGTGGCAAGGTATGCAACAGTTAAAGGTAACTAACTTCGTGTGAATGAGGCTTTTTTTTCTTTCCCATATTTACAAGTAGGTTTGATAAAAAAAAAAGAAAATTACAGTTAGAAATGGCTCATGATACTCAACAAAATGAACTATTATGGCCTGTGGCAAACCTCGAGGTTGAAAACGTGGGCCATAGGCGGTATCTTTTATCGTACTTACGTTTACCAATTCTCACTCCGTTCAGATATTGGTATGTAGAATAATGCATAACCATGCATCCAGCTACTGAGGAAAGTCTAGACTGAAGTCCAGACGCGTGATCGTCTTCACTCCATCTTGCTATTTAATCATTGTGATCTGCTAAAATTCCTGTTTATTGGTCTCCGCTTTGATTTAAGAAGTACTTCTTGATTATATTCTTTAGCTTGCTTGGTTTTGAGAAAAAGACATATGGCACCTTCAAATCATTCAAGTTAGCCGAAAGCAGTATATCTTTGCGTCGTTGTATAAGGGGTGAGCGGTAGTCAAAAACTTGACTCACGCAAAGTGAGTTCAGAGTCTTTCGGAACTGCGTCTGCTGACCGTCGTTTTGTCTCAATGAGTTTGTTAATGTGAAACATTTTTTTAAAGTTCTAAGCATTTTTTGTCCGCGAAGGATCAAAATGACTTTTAAAGAATGTCTCTTATGTAGAGGGATGTCTTTTACGCGATGTAACTACCTAATACGTCCAAGGAACAAATAGGCCTCTAAAAGGCTAAATGCTATCTATTTTACCTTCGCGATATCTTTGTTCCAGGCCAGCCATAAGACGACATCCTATCATTGAACATTCGTCAATAATGAGAAATAACACTGTATCTATTCTGAGCTGTAGATGTACTGCTGCCTTTTTAAATAGCGAGCTATATAAAACACGTTGGTTCTTTAAGCACTGAGTGAGTTACCTTGTCTTTGACATTAAATGCAGCAATACCTGTTAGCGCCAAAAGAATGATAGCTTCTAATCCTAACTGCTCTATGATTGTTTTACAAATTTCTTTGATTTTTGTACATTTTACAGCTCTTCCTTTTCCAATAATAAAAGTTTATTTACGAAAATTTGTAACCTTTGTTTGCAAAGACAAAATCTGTTCAGTACATAACTGAAGGCAGCATAATTTGTTGTTCTTTATAATAATTCAGAAATGTTAAAAGTAAAGAGAAACCATTGAATAAGAGAATCTACGGTACAGATAAAGAATTACCCCCCCCCCCCCCCGGATTATTTGACAGGTTTCGATTTTTTTAATTTAGCTCCGATCTTTGCGAGCTTGATCCATTGAGTTAGCGGCAGAAGACTTCAAAGCTCCTTCAAAGACTTGCTCGTCTGGCACAGCCCACACTTATTTAATATGGCAACAGGTAAAGGTTTGTAACACGTATGTAACACACACTCATAGATAGTCTGCTATACTCCTCTATCAAGTTTGATACCTTTATTTATCTGAGTTGTTGTTATATCGTTATTGTGAAAATATGAGGAAGCATCTGGGTCATTTTTATGCGACTTTTCCACATAGAATTAGGCTGAATAACTCTATACATTTGAATTACTTTCTTTTAACCGTCATTTTGGAAACTTCTGTGTATAACGTTGCACATATAAAATATGTATATTTCTTAAAATGTAAAAAGCCAATTTGGCTGTATCTGACTAATTTGGCGAAATTTCCATTGGAACTCAGTACTGATGATTTTTCTATAACCGGGTTCTTGGCATTTTAATTTCGTGTTCTCCATTAAAATTAGCTAAAATCTTAAAACTAAGAAATAGGGAAGCTACATTTTCCAACCCGTACAGGAATTTTTTATTTTGTAATCTACATATTTCTGTTTTCTAGTGTACATCTTGATAAAAAAATGCTTTACTCATTTACTTCAGAATGTTCACTTGCATTTCAGTTGAGATATATTCACTTACGATGAATAAAAAAAAAAAATTGAGTAATCGTCAGTAATTGGAACAACTACCAAATTGTTAAATTTGCGCATCAAACAATGCTCAGTAAATTATGAATTTGTCTACAAACCCGACTACGAAAATTTCCCAATAGAAACATACATTCGTCTGAATACAAACATACATACATAAGAATACATACATCCCAGCAAAGAAAAAAACAGTGGGCCATCAGCTGGAAAAAAATGGCAGCCAGCAGTGCTATCAGCGGTAAAGTGCAAGGGTGCCATTACTTAAACCTGTCGAAAAGTTTCCGAGCCAAATGCAGCTGGCCCATCAGTGATGGCCAAGAGCAGGCCAGCATTGGTATGCCATCACATTACTTCAATCCGGCTCTTTTCCTGCAGTGCTAGCACCTATCCCACTGCTATTCCTTTGCTGGCCCAGCACTTTTCCTTACAAAAATTTCTTATAGAATCCTATAAAAAAACAAAGTATTACATAATTATGGCTCTTTTTTCTATAAGCTAGTTTTACCAAGATCTATAGAAACATCTGTAGAAGTGTCTATAATTGTAATGTCTATAGAAATATTTGAACTGCATGTGGTCACCCTCCCAAGTACTGACCGCGTTCAATGCTGCTTGGTTTTCGTGATCGGACATGAAGTAGTGCTTTCAGCGTACGCTACGATTGCTCGTACTTTTCAAGCTCTCATTACACTATTTCAAGTTTGTTTCTTTTGTGAGCTTACGTTCTTACGTTCCCAGTCATTAAACTGGTATAGAAATTATTCTATTGTATAGAAATCCTATGTATTTTATACGCTTTTTTTTATTATTATTGATTCTGAACTGTGTAAATTATGAAAACCGAAATCCTTTGTAACCTAGTAAAACCAGATTTAAGGAGAAAAAAAAAAGTTCATTGAAATAAAGAATTTATTTATTTATTCATTTACTTATTTATTTTGTTGGTGGCAGTGATGCTATATTTTTTACAGTTTCAAAAAAATTTAGCTTCACAGCTTAAATTGTGTTAAGATATTCATTTCAGATTTGTGTTCAAATACCCAATGTCTGTTGATATTCGCAGCGCCACCTAGCGTAAGGGTTCCCAGCAATAATACTGCAAAAGTTCGTGCACTTCCATGTAGTGGTGGGCCAGCACATGAGATAAAATGGATGCCCACCAGAATTTTATCTGATGATTTCCAACAGCAAAGTTGATTGAAGCTGTCCAGCAGTGGTCATGCAGTGGTAGACCATCAGCCAGCACTTCTCCATCATTGCCAGCACCTATCTTGCTGCTGGCCCGCAATTTCCTCTTTGCTAGGATATAAGTAATGCATTCATGACATCATATTTTTCTCGATTTCTTAGAGTATCACTCGTAGCCATTCGACTAATGCCCAAAATCATATTTTCCGTATTCGATTTTCTTTTCATTCTCTTAATTTAAAATTCAAAATGAATTGCATCGATTTGGAAGCTTACAAAGAATGAATAGTTCAAAAAAAAAAAAAAAAAAATAGTGGTTGTTAGATACGTAGAACTTAAAACTTCTGAAAGGGGGGGGGGGCGGGGTCAATCTATACTCAGGTCACCAATGTATGAACATCGACATCGACTTCAACATTCGACTCCATAATGATCTGTATGAGGTTAAAATCCATACTTTACAGCAATGGAGCTAATGTTTTAATTAATAACGGGATGAATCTCGTCGAATTTCGACGAAAGAAATTGTTTAAAAACGAACTCATACATAGGTTACTACTTAGTCTCTTAAAACAAATATTATTTTTAACTTAAAGTTACCAAAATACTAATTCCATACACTTCGGCTGTTCAAAATATAAAAAAATTAAACTGCATTATTTATTATACCTGATCAAGATATGTAATTTTGATGAAATTAAATTACCCATTGAGGCTGTTATGTTTAAAAGGCACAGATGTCATATATGCGCCCATATTGGCGCGATTTTTTTCCCACGCCAATTCGGGAAAAACTTCAACAACACAAACAATAACATCCGGGTTACCATATCAAGCAAAATAACGACCCTTTGGCGCCAGTTAAGTAGCCGTTGCGTATATGACATTGGCGTCAGAAAAAAATCGCGCCAATATGGGGCCGTATATGACATCTGTGCCAATCTAAACTTTATGTTATTTTCACCGTCTCATAATTTGCATACGCATCTCTTATATTTACATTCACAATTTCAAAAATATTACAATGCGCAATATGTGATTAATACATATATTTCTAAACTTGAAATTAAGTTTGTCAACTACGACTTTGCATGTGAACATTAGCACTCTTGACTTGTGATTCTAATCTCTGTATCGGCGAGTAAAATTCCAGAAATTTATATCTTTTAGAGGCGTTCGTAGTAAAATATTTACTTTTATCAGAGAAAATGATTGTTTTCATTTAAATATGATGTCATTTTGCCTCATTGAAGCATTTCACCAAGCGTCTCAAACTCAATGAATGTTTAGCGCTTGTCTACGTATTTATATTGAATAAATAAGCCATTTTTGAGTCATACCACAACATTTAATAAAACACTCACAAGACGAACAAAAAGAACATGAAGAATAATAATAAATATGAGTATCAGATATCGTTTGTTGCCATGCAACTGGTATAAATTCTCAACTTTTAAAAATATCGTTTCCTTCATCCATGGAGCGATGGAATTGTAAGATGCACGCGCATGAAAATAAATGTATTAGAGAAATTTAATTATTAGAGAAATTAGAGAAATACTACATGAGTATCCCCCCAGTAACGAAGGAACGATACAAAAAAACAAAAACAAAAAAACAATGTGAAAATACAAGATGCATGTAAATAACACAATATATTTATAAAAAGAAATCAATTGTATGAAGTATAGTTTATTTCAGTTATCAGTCTTTTAGGAAATCTTACTCGTCTACCTGATTTGGTAGTTGGTTCTTCTGATTTTATCTGTTAGTTCTTCTGATATCCCCCCAGTAACGAAGGAACGATACAAAAAAACAAAAACAAAAAAACAATGTGAAAATACAAGATGCATGTAAATAACACAATATATTTATAAAAAGAAATCAATTGTATGAAGTATAGTTTATTTCAGTTATCAGTCTTTTAGGAAATCTTACTCGTCTACCTGATTTAGTAGTTGGTTCTTCTGATTTTACTGGCTGGCTATCTACTGGAAAACTTTTAGTTTCATGCTTATATGTATTACTTGGTAAATCACTGAACAAAAGAAAGACTCTATCAAGTGAAACACAAGTTTTCTTTCCATTTATGATTATAGTTATGTGCTTGTCATTTCTCGATAGACCTTCATGAGGGCCAGAATAAGGTTGAGATAAGGATGGAAGGACTTTATCTAATCAGAGAAACACATGCGTGCAATCCTTCAATTTAGGGTGAACAAAAATTTTTGAGTGTCCGTGAGCAGATGTATATGAAGGTTTTAAACTATTCATTCTCTCTTTCAATTGTTACATGAAATTATTGTCGCAAGATACCAAAGATGGGATTTCTGAACACATTTCAGCTGGTAGTGTGAGTGAAATGCCATAAACTAACTCAGCACTTGAAGCTTTTGTATCAGGTTTCACAGCAGCTCGTATACCAAGTAGAACTGCAGGTAAACTCTCGGTTCACTTACTATGCTCATGAACCTTTAATGCGTTCTTTAAGACTCTGTGGAAGCGTTCAACTAAACCATTTGCTTGAGGATGAAATGCTGTTGTTCGTATGCGGTTTGTGCCCAGAAATCTTGTCAGTTCTTTGAACAGATTTGACTCAAATTGTCTACCTTGGTCGGTTGTTATTATGATGGGGCAACCGAATCTAGATATCCATCCGTCAAAAATGGCACGGCAAACTGATTCTGCAATTATATCTTTTAAAGGTATCACCTCTGGCCATCTTGTAAATCGATCTATTATTGTTAAACAGTATACATTTCCATCTGATGGAGGTGATGGACCTATCAAATCTATGTGAATGTGTGAAAATCTTGCATCGGGTAATGCGAAAGTACCTAGACTTGTTTTTGTGTGTCTGTGTACTTTAGAGCGTTGGCAAGCACTACAACTATTGACCCATTCTTTCACATTTTGCGGCATATTGGGCCATACATATCGTGATGCAATAAGATTTAAGGATGCTGCAACACCAGGATGAGTTAAATTATGAAAATGTTCAAATACCGTTGTACGAAAATTCGCTGGTACGAATGGTCTTGGAGAACCTGTTGATACATCACAAATCAGTTCTGTGGCAGACATTGGAGATGGCATGCTTTTAAACACAAGAGAAGATTTGTTATCATTTTGCAAATTGCGTAGATCTACATCATCTTCTTGAGCTTTTGCAAACTCCTCAAAGTCTAAAAATGAGCTGGAGATTTGATCTACTTCAATTCGAGATAAAGCATCAGCAACTGTATTGTTGGCACCGCTTACGTGACGTACATCTGTACTAAACTGAGATATGTAATCTAGATGCCGCCATTGGCGCGGGCTGCATTTGTCTGGATTTTGTTTGAAGGCATATATGAGAGGCTTTTGGTCTGTATATATGATAAAGTTCCTTCCTTCGAGCATGTGTCGAAAACGCTTTACTGATGTATACATTGCCAAGAGTTCTCTGTCGTATGTAGACCATTTCTGCTGACTTTTTGAAAGCTTGATTGATAAAAAAGCAATGGGTTCCCAATACTTTTTATTAAGTTGCATAAGAGAACCGCCAACGGCTTTGTCGCTTACGTCAATCCAAAGGCTTAACTTTGCGCCGGGAATGGGATGTCGTAGGAGAACTGCATTGGCTAAAGCTTGTTTCGCGTCATTAAAAGCCTGCTCAGCCTCCACAGTCCATTGAATTGAGTCGTGTGAATTTTTTTCAGAGCGTCTTCTAGACCTTTTTGAATTCTTTATTCCTTCCAAGAATTTATTTAATGGAGCCAATATGTGAGCAACTTTTGATATACATCGACGGTAATAATTAAATAACCCAAGAAATCGTCTTAACTGTGTAAGAGTAGTAGGTTGAGGAAATTTTAAAATGCCATCAACACGATCTGGTAGGGGCTCAATGCCAAATTCAGATACCTTAAAACCTAGAAAATCTATGGATGATACGCCAAAAATGCATTTTGATGGTTTTAAGCTTAATCCGTATTCTTGCAAGCGCTGAAATATGATTTTCAGATGCTCGAGATGTTCTTCTGGTGTGCGAGATACTACCAGGATGTCATCAATGAAGACATACAAAAATGGAAGATCTCGTGTAATTTGATCCATGAACCGTTGAAATGTAGCAGATGTGTTGCAAAGGCCGAATTGCATTCTTATACACTCAAATAAGCCAAATGGTGTAATAATGGCACTTTTATGTACATCATCTGGATGAATTGGTATTTGGTGGTAAGCTTTTATGAGATCAAGGTGGGAGTATATTTTTGTAAAATGAAGATTCGAAGTAAAGTCTAAAATACTTGGAATGCTATAATTATCTTTTACTGTTTGTGCATTAAGTGCTCGGTAATCTCCGACAGGTCTCCAATCTGTAGAATCTTTTTTAGGAACCATATGAAAAGGTGAAGCGTAATTGCTTTTGGATGGCCGAATGTGACCAAGATCAAGCATTTGCTGAAATTCGGCTTTGGCTATTTTTAATCTGTCTGGAGCTAATCTTCTTGGTTTGGCGTGGACAGGAGATCCGGTAGTTTCTATATGGTGAAATATTGAATGCTTTCTTTGTTGATCAGCACGAGGAGGTTTAGTTATATCTGGAAATTTAAGTAGTAATTTATGGTAAATACTATTTCCCGAAACAGTTTTGATAGAATGAACAGATGCAGTATGTATATGACCGGGAGTAGCTAAATTTGTAACATTATCCACTAACTTTTTATTACGAAGATCTGGAATTAGATTAAAATGATATAGGAACCTTCCGAATGGTCTGAAATTTTAAATATATAATTGTTGCAAAATTTTGTCGACTCATTTAAAATTTTATGAAAATCGGATGTATAGTTTAATTACAGGGACAGTCAAAAGTTTTCCGTTACATTAAGGCCAATGGGAAAAGATTATTTCATGTGCATTTTAATGATGTTACAGCCTTTCGAACAGAATGAAAGTGATATGCACTTATGAAGTGCACTAAAATATACATTCAGTACACTATGCGGTGCAAAAAATTATTATAAAACTAGTTATAGTACGAACGCACCTCATTTGCCACGTTTGACAAGCAATTTCCAACTTGTTTATATACAGTAGAAAATAAATTAATGATTTAGTAATTAGAAAATTAAATGTCAATTTAATGTTAATATTTCAATGACATGATGTGAATAAAGGAACATAACGTCTTTATAAGTGTAATTTTGTTATTGCAAGAATTCTGTTATAAAGCTTAAACAATGTGATTCCTTCGTCCATGTTATAACCGAGTTCGACTGTGTTACATTTAACCCTTTCAAGGGCGATGGTATGTTTATGAAATCACTTAATTTTAATTCCCAAATGTCAGATTGGAACTAAAATTTTGGTATAAAATTTTCCGTTTATTATGTATGTGAAATATAGCCTTTTTTCTTTTTTTCCAAATAAATCTGTTCGTAAATTCCGGTGTCATTCATCCATTTCAACGTTTTGGCAAAGGAAGTGCTTTGCCTCTGAAAGTGTTAATTTGATCGATTTATTCAATTGGAATGATTTAAATAGTAGAAACAGTTTTTTTAAACATAGCGTATGAATTGGAATGCTTTTTTATTTTATTTTATATTTTTTATTAAGTTTCACCATTCACTTATCTGTACTTACGGAGACTTTTTCATTCAAAAGCAAAACGGCAAAGCAGCATAAGATAAAGAAATATCACGTGCGAGTTTTCCTTACGCTCCATTTCCGCTCAAAAAAACCACTCTTCCCTTTCTTCTAACCTAGATAGATCAGTCGTCGGTCATTTTAGGACTCAGAAAGAGAAAAACAAATTAGTACACTTCTAAGTTGGCAGTAGATTTTTAAATTCATGTGAAATTTATGTAAATAATAGACAACGCCGGGAAGTAATGGACACGCTTTTTTTTATTTTAGGTGCATTCATAATTATATAAATGCATAGTACCTATAGTCGTCGTCTGTTCCGTCCGTCTGTCTGTCCGCATATAACAGAGCAAAAAATACTCAACCGAACGGTTGAAACTTAATATATATAATCGTTGCAGAATCTTGTCGAGTCGTTTCAAATTTTATGAAAATTGAATCAAAACTCAAAAAGATATTAATAAAAGTTTTTTTCATTCTATTAAATTCTATCATACGTAATGAATTCAGTTTCATCCCATGATAGGTAATGATTCTAGGTTACCATGATGATTACGTCCTATTTAAGATGGAGTCATGTTATTTCCGTATTACTGAATTTACTATATTAATCGTAATAAATTTTGTATTCATGCATTCTTGCATATGAGTGAAACAATTATTGCACCCAGATCTGAATATTTATAAAACTAGTTAGTATGAACGCTCCTCATTTGCCACGTTCGACGTACAATTTCCAACTTGTAAACCTACTTCATAGTCCTGCATCGGGTCTTGTAATTGTCAATCCGTCCCACGGTTGAGATCGGGTCGGGTTGAAGATAACTTTTATTATTATGGTTGAAAACAACTTTTCAGTTTCAGGTCGGGTTGACTTTAAATGTTTCTGGTTCAAGTCGGTTTTGGGTTGGGTTTTGACTCTTTCAGGTCGGGTTCGGGTTGGCCTGATTTTTCAAAAAAGAGTCCTGAATATTTTTCAAATGAAAAATATATATAAATTTCGATATAAATGAGTGTCTATTCATTTTTATACAATAATAATAATAATAATAATATTGCAAGTGCTTTTTGGCGATGCAAGTGATTTTTGACAAATGACTAATTAAGAGTACTGGAGTCCTTATTCAAAAATTTTTACTGGTTTCTGAGGCAGGAACTTAATTTAAGAATTAGCTGAAATTACTATTCGGAAATTGTGTAGACTACTATACTCCTAAGTTAACTTTAAGACTGTGAGAGATGATAATTTGTCTGCGATAAAGGAATAATAATTTTCATACTAGGCAGGTTTTGGGGTAAATATTTTTTTTACAAATATTGCCTTTATAGATTTCACGTTTATGCATCTATGCATAATCTTTAAAGCTGAATACAAATATGTAAATTTCGTAAAAATCCGCCAATTAGAACAGAAGATAATTGGAAAAAAATGAAAAAAAAGAGACCATTTTCAACATTTAATATCTTAAAATGTAGATGATTTTGAAACACAATTTTTCTTGGGATGAAAGATATATGCATGTTCTTTCATTTCATGCATTTAAAAATTTTCAAGATACAGAATTAGCATTTATAGGGGTGGGGGTGGGGGGGAGAAATTGTCCAAATTGTCAGACATTCGACGAACAGAAAATCGGTATAACAGCTTACGCGCAGAATTACAAAATAAATATTCGAACTGAATGAAAATTTTGATGCCTATTTATACTTCAGATTGTAATAATAACCATGAACCTAAATAAATTTGTATTTAAAGCATTTTTATATTTTTAATATAAAATTGAATTTAGCTAATACAAAATTTTGAAAATTTCAACAGTATAATCATCTAAAAAAATTTTTGAACAATAAAAGGGAAATTTTAGGTTCGGTTTATACAGACTTGAGGAGACTTGTGAAACATAGGTTTTGAAAATTTCATGAAAAAATATTCAGAAGTTTTTGAGATATCCTGCACGTTATGCCGAAAACGGCATTTGGAGAAAAATGACTTAAAGTTTTGGAAACGCCGTTTCAGCTATTGAGCGGATATAATTCTAAAAGCCATACTTTCTGTTCTAATAGGAATTTCAAAGAAACAATTAGGGGGGAGTAGCCGAATTTGGACCACTTCACTTATTTTCAGGTGTAATTCACTTAATTTTTTGCAATATATGCAAAAGATCATTACACAGGGTCAATCTATTCATCTACTAACTAAATAAATATTTAGATCAATTTCTTTTTGAAAATATTAAATTTTATTTTAATTTGAAAAAATTGTCAAAAGTGGCCCAAATTCAGCAACTGGTCGCCTAAGTTGGACCCCTAGTCTCCTAAATTGGACCAAATAATTTCAGGTTGTTTTAATGACTAGGGAATATAACTAATTTTATTAAAAGCAAAGTTTGCGATTAATGAAACAATCAAACAAAATAACAGCAATGAAATATAATGAAATCAATTATCTGAAAATAAGAGTAGGGGAGCTAGGGGATGTATGGGACAAGGGATGGATGGGACATTCTCAATATTTCAGGCAATAAACATTTATTTTAAATTGCTTCCTAACCCCATATACCTCTACCACAGTGTGCTTCAGAACTAAAAGTAGGACCACATTGCTGTTTTCATTTTCCTTCAAAGTTGCATTTTCTGAAATCTCTGCTTAAAAGTAAGTTTTTTTTTTTTTACATTTGAAGATGTGAAATATCTTATACAATATAAAAAATTAAGCTATGTTGTAGTTATTTATTTTAAGGTTCAATATCAATAATTAAAATGAATGAATAGTAACCATTGTGGCAAAATAATTTTTGAGGTAAAATGGCTGAGAAGGGACATTATGCATCATGGGGATGATTGGGACATTTCAAATGGGGATGAATGGGACATTCTCACTCCTCCCTAGAGATGTTGAAAATTTTATTTATTAATTAAATAGTATTATATAGGATGATAAATCAATAATTTACGTCAATTAATAGTATTAAATAGTATTATATGAGTTGTTATTGTTTAAAATTTCTGAGTGTTACTTATTGTATTGTAATAATTATTAATGGATTATCAAAAAATTGGTACTAAAGCTTAATCAAAATAGATAAAATTGATAAAAATAGTATATGTCTATTGATCAAATGGGGGAAATTATATTGAATTTTGAAATGTTGCACAAATAAATCCCCACCTCTAACATATTGGGTCAATCGGAAAGTCGGGTCGTGTTGGGAAAATCAATTCGTACAGGAAAATTCAATCATTTAATTATTAGACATTGATTCCGATATCTAATGTCTAATAATTATCGGGCAGAATTTTCCGGTACGAATTGATTTTCCCAACACGACATGACTTTCCGATCGACACAATAATTTCCGTTCTGCATGTTTCTACGATACATTTAATTAATATTAATTAATAAGTTATGATTGAAAATTATTAGCTATGCTATATTTAAAAGACATTTTGCACTTTCATTTCAAATCTAAAATGCCTCATAAGTGGAAAAAAAAAGAACAGGTTGATAGCCGAAGTCCGCATTAAAAGTTAAAACTGCAATAAAAGAAGTTATTGAAAAAAAAACATATCGATTCGTGCTGTAAAATCATATATTACAAATATAATTTTCATATAAGGTTATAATTATAAGTTTTAATTTGGTAAAATTGAATACAGGGAGGAAAATCTTTGTGTCCCATCCATCCCTATTAGTGTCCCATTCATCCCTGCTGTGGGGATGATTGGGACAGGGAGGAACGTTTTTTTGATTTCATAATATTTTTATGAATAAATCATAATCTAGAATAAATATTGTTCATATATGTTGGTAAATACCTAATGTATGAAATGTGATATATAATATTGATAGTAACTTAAATAAAAAAATATAAAAAAATATTTTTGTAAAAATGTCCCATTCATCCCCCACCTCCCCTAATTGTTTTAAATCAAAATGTATTCAAAATATAAATCAAAGTTATCAGTAATTAAGAATAGAAATTATGGAACTAATTGTCAGTTACTTGAATATCATGTAACGAGTGATGCAAAGCTTATACATGAATTTTATTTATTGTTTTTGTTTTCCAGCGCACACAACATGGAACTGTATATGGCAATCTGAATACTGAATCATCTCTGCTATTTTATTTTTCTTACAAATTATGCAAAACCAATCATCACTGTCTAGTCTTTTCTTTTTAGATTCTGAGTTATCAGACTTTTTTTTTTTTTTTTTTTTTTTTGCAACAGAAGTTTTCTTTACATTAGGTTTGTAGTTCTTCTCTTCCATTATTTTCTTGCTAATTGCATTACGCCTATTTTTTAAAACTCGATGTTCCAATTGCTTTTGTGTTGTGAAAGCTTCTTTTTTGTCTTTTATTTTTTTCATTTCAAGGTTCAGTTGATATGGGGATGATGTTACCACAACTCTTTGTTGGCTCCCTCTGTATTTTGATTTAACTGAATTTAGCAAGGGAAATAATATTTCTAATATTTTTATTTTTATTTTATTTATTTATTTATTTTTTTTTTGCTTTTGGGGAGGATTTGTAACTGCAGCCTTGTTGATGGTCAATTTCTTCACAACTTACTGTCTGATTTTTGTTTCCTATATCTTTAACAGCTTTTCCTGTCACGGGTGTTTTTCTTCCAGACAGTTTATTTATGTCTTTTTCAACATTTTCATGAAGGTTTGAGATTTTATGCGTTTTAATGGCAAAAAAGTATAATTGCACCCTCTAGAACTGTAAAAAGTCTTCCATCACAAATATCCTCCAGGATGAAAATGTTTGAATCAACTCTGTAAATCAAATATGCCGTAGGAATAAAAAATTCAAACAAAATAAATACAATTGCATACAAGGTAAAAGACATTGCAAACAAAATTTATTTCTTAGACATGTAAAAATATTTTTATGTTTATATAGGCCTAAACTGTATAAAAAAAATTAATCCAGATAAACAAAAAAAAAATTGCATGGAGATAGTAATCCATTATAATAATAATAATAATAATAATAAAAAAAAAAAAAAAAAAAAAAAATAGTGCACAAAGCGTACCGTCCTCGAAACTCATTACTTACTTTTCAAATTTATGATCGGATATCTGGTCCAATTTAAGCAACTTAAATTGGCCCAATTACGGCAACTGCGCCATTTTTTAAAACAGAGTTAATTTCAAGACTAAGGACAAAAACGAAATCAAACAAATCCGCGTGAAAAATATGCGCAATAAACAGATGAATTCATATATGTATATGAAAACATAACAACTTATCTTAGTTTTAAAATATTCACTTACGTTTAGTAGGAAAAAATTAGATCAAAACAGCTAACTTTAGGTTTTTTTAAATTGTCTGAAAACAGCACGTGGTAGGCGGCTGCTTCTTTTAATCATGAGTGACGTCATTCTGATGAGTAGGATTTCAGCGGTAGATGGAGTCTCTTCCTGTAATTAACGGCAGAATGGCAACGGTCCAATTAAAGCAGCGGTCCAAATATGGCTACTCTCCCCTATATCAAAAATGTTCAGAAAAGACAGGAGTTTAACATCTAAAAACATTAAAATTTCGAAAATTTTGAAGCTTTAAGAGTCCTGAGACCCCTTAAGGGGGCTGGTCACTCAGCATCGGATTTCTCCTCACTAATGTAAAATCTATGGGCATTTGATGCATTCGTATATTTAAAATATCTCCTCGAGAAATTAATATTTTTAACTTCTATTTTTGTGAACATTTCCTAAAAGACGGCTCTTTTTTTCTTAGTTCTCAAAATATTTTTAAAGTATAGACTTAATTTTATAGGAAGTGTTAAAATCTTACTCACAGTTCGCCCTCTTTTAACACATAAAATATTAAATTCAGCTTAGATTTTAGAAATATTTTGAAAACTAAGAAAAAAATAGACACCCTTTAAGAAGAGTACACAGAAAAAAGATGTAAAAAATATGAATTTCTCGAGGGGATAATTTTAAATATACGAATGCAGACGTAACATTAAGGAGGAGAATTCCGAAGTTGAGTGACCAGACCCCTTAATACGACTGCAGAAAAATAATTCCTTTGAACATGTCAATTTCAATGCCACACACCTGCCTCAGAATAAAACCGCATTATTTTAGCCTACTAACAGATTTGGAGCTCTAGAAAAATTTTCAAAATACTGCATTTACTGGCTTGAAAATTACTCGCTGCGCACGCTCTGCAAGATCTGTTTTCCACCGCCAGGGAGCGCACTCTGGTTTAAACAAAGCTATATCCTAAGGAAACTCAGTTATTGAACCTAGCCGTAGATATTAGTCGAGGGTGTGTGGGTCTCAAATAAGAATTTAAGAAATTTGCGGAAATTACTATTCAGAAATAATAGCTATAGTTTAAATGGTAAACTGCACGTAAAAGTGTTTGTGAAGATTATAATGCATGATTTCTTTTTAGAAAAGGGGCCCCGACATGGCCTGTGTGCCCCGGGTCCAACATAGAGTTAATCAGGCTCTGCCCTCTCACACACTCACACAAACTCCTTTCCTTATTATTATAGAAGATAGAAATAAACCCAACGCTGAACAAGAAGCTGGACACAAATTCTGCTCAATTTCGGCTAACTGAAAAAGGCTTTCTTCTGCTCCATTTCCGCTCAGAAAACCACTCTTCCCTTTCTGCTAACCCAGATACATCGGCCGCTGGTCATTTTCAGACTGGAAGGGGAAAAAATACTTTACGAAGTTAATAGCAGGATTTTAAATTCACCTGACATTTATGTAAATAACAGGGTTTTAAAGGAGAAAGATCACGAACACGCTTTTTAAAGTATGAATAAAGCTATATTATATTTTTTTTCCTTTTCAGATTAGAAAATGTTTCTTGTGACTAGATTTGGTAGAGCGTCGGCGTTTCAACGCGTCGTTTCAATTCTGGGGCAAATTATGCTAGTTCAAGTTTATCGATAATTTTAATAATAAATGTCATTAAAATGATGAAAGAAAATGGAAATCATTTTAGGTTGATTTGTTGATTTGTTTTCACTGCAAGCCTACGCGAGAGATATATAAGGTAGAGGGGAATGTCCTATGGAGTTCAGGACAAAAATCCGCGGATTAAAACCCCACGTGTATACTTACGGCTGCAATACTGTTTCAAACATAAATTTATTGTTAAATGCTTGACATTTTGCTAAATTTAAAATTAGTTTAAGTGAAGAATTTTGCGAATGTTACATTAATCGTTACATATTATAGGTAGTGCTGAAGAATTTGATTATAAAAATCGTATTAGAATAGTCTGAATTAAGGCTGTTTTCAAATCCAAAGGGTCAACTTTCTGACATAAATTTTAATTCATTTTTGTTCGTAAACGCATGAAACTAGAAGGTGTTGTTATTCAGAAACTATGTCATCGAACTGTTTTTTCCGTTTTCTTGTAAACACAATAGATCTTTCAAAAAATACTGTCAAAGATGGCATTTTGAACTGAACTTCCGAACGAAAGAAGAAAATCCAGTCAGTATGGGGATAAAAATGCCGTGTCACGTGATCAAAATCGTTTATAATTCAACAGGTAATTGGTTGATCAAAAAATGGAAAAAACAGTTCGATTCCAAATCGCTTCCATGCTCAGGCTTTCCAATTTTATATCTTTCCGTTAAAAAATGAATTTTTAAATGTGTCAAAACGTTTTGCGCTTGTTGAGCAGAGCAGTTGAGAACAGCCTTAAGGCTCCTGTCCCTGCCTGTGAAGACACTCACGAGCTAATGCTAATCCTATGGGGAGGGATTTTTCTAATATCTCGTTTGCATTTTGACATTTAATTTTTATTTTTATTTATTTTTTTTTTTTTTTTGCATTGGATAGCCGAGGTCCGTCTCTACATCGCACCTTTTTTATTTTTTCGATTTTGGTCGCAGATATTTTTAATAAAGTCTTTTTAATAAAATCCCTTCCATATAGGATTAGCATTAGCTCGTGAGTGTCTTCTCAGGCAGGGAGAGGAAGGAGCCTTAAATTTGAAATGTTTCAGTTCCTTTCTGTAAAGGTATTTTCTTAAGGGTGTATTCGAAAAAAATATTTTTCCACCCTCAACAGCTCGAAATTTTCTGAGACATTTTCAGACTCATTTTTAAAAGTAAAAACATGAAACTTGCTGGGGTGATTTCTGAAGACATGTTTAACATGCCGTGTGATTTCATTTTCAGCTCAATTAATTAGAATTTGATTTTTAAACAATTATTTTCTCAGTATGACCTTTTTTTTTTTCATTCCCAGATCGCCCGCTTCGGAAAATTCGGTTCAAAACGTCAACTTTGACAGCGTTTTTTACAATATTTTCTGCATTTATCAAAAAATTAAGGAGCACCGCACATTATATAGTTTCTAAATAAGAGAATTTCTAAGTTTGATGCGTTTGAGAGCAAAAATGAATTTTAAAATGAATCAGAAAATAAGCAGTTTGGATCGGAATACACCCTTAAAAGGGATCTTTTTTTCCAGCAGAGCGGGTCCTTTTGTCCGGTGGAGTTTTTGTCCGCGGGGATTTTGTCCACGTCTCTGTCCTACAGAGATTTTCTAAGCTTTGTTGTAGAGCGCTTTTCTCTTTACCAACACTACACCGATAAATCGTACACGATTGTCGTTATCCGCGATATAGATCGCACGCCAAAAGGCATTCATATACACTATTTAGAGGCGGCGAACCTATATGGCACACGTGCCACTTTTGGCACGCTAAAAGAATAATTTTCGCGCGTCGTCACTTGTGGCTCTAAATCAAGATACAGTGAGATTATACAAAGTACACGAATTTAGATGAGCTTATAGTTTATCTTCTCTAAATTCGATTAATTGGAAATTGAAGAATTTTTCTTCAATTGAATTGTTCATGAATGAATTTGAAAATTGAAGAATCGATGCCGCGATTCATTGACAAACGTATAGATTTATCGGTGTCGTGTTGGTAAATGGAAAAGCGCTCTAGCTTAGAAAATCTCTATAGGGCAGGGACGTGGACAAAGACAAAATCCTCACCGGACAAAGGCTCGCTCTATTGAAAAAAAAAAAGGTCCCGTTTAAGAAAATACTTTTATTGAAAGGAACTCAAACATTTCAAACTTAATTCAGGCTGTTCTAATATGATTTTTATAATAAAATTCTTCAGCGCTACCAAATATGTAACAATGTAACATTCGCAAAATTCTTCACTTAAACTAATTTTAAATTTAGTAAAATATCAAGCTTTTAACAATACATTTATGTTTGAAACAGTATTGCAGCTGTAAGTATAAGCCTTACTTTAACACTATATCTAATTCAATATAGTCTTAAAAATTCATAAAAGAAAGACAACTTTTGAAAACTATCGAAAAGAAAGAATTACTAGACATTAGTAAAAATACGGATGGCAAGATTGTGATAATTTGGAATTTAATTGCAGAGCCATTTAGAGAAGCTGGCATTTGCCATTATAACAAGTTTTCCGCCTTTCTATTCCTGCGAGTCATTTTTTTTTTTTTTTTTTTTTTTTTTTTTTTAAGCAAATTAATAACATAAAAAACTCAAACACAAATCACTTGTCAATTAACTGCAGTTCAGTTCGCAATTTGTTAAAATTAATTGAGAATGAATCTGATAACAATTATTTTTCATCCAAAATGCATCAACAGAAATCGCATTTAATCGATTACAGAGTGATACCTATGTTATCCAGAATTTTTAAATTTTAATAAATTTCTTTTTAGCCCCCGGTATGCTTTTTCTTTCTCCCAGCTTATTTTGTGTAGTCTCCAAAAAATAACGTTACCTTACAGAAGCCAGCTGTAAAACAAAGCAGTAAAATTAAATACTTTATAGCCCATTTTTAAACTTCTAAGCATCCCACATTTTCAATTTTTATATCGTCGTATTGGGGAAAAAAATTTAATTTTCAATGCAATTTCTTTGAAAACTTCATCTCCATTTATTTTTGAAATATTAATTTTTTTGTAGTTTTTGGAACCATTTGCTTAATAATGGCAATGAAAGTACTACACTGGTGTCCAAAATTAAGGACCAGTCACAAAATGCTAATTTTTAAGTAAGCGAATACTCAAAAGGAAATAATATAATTCAAATAATTATTATCCTTACAGCACAGCTAGTCCATATAGCACCTCATGCATCTCACACATGGTCACAAGTGTCACAGTCACTACGGTGAAACAAAAAAATAGGAAATTCCACACGTCCCATTATGAGTCTCAAATGATCACTATATGTGACTCCACTGAGACGTCAATGTGTCTGTATGCTTTTTGACGAGTCACCAGGTGACTTTACAATGTAGTTACATTGTGACTCTCATGTGACTGTCATTTTTAGACTCAATTTCAAAGTCATCATGAACGTTGCATTATGATAAGTCACCAAATAATATCACATTATAGTCACATGGGGGCTTTTCACAAAAGAGCACAATGGTGACTTCACAGTTCTGTCACCTGAAAGTCATCATGTGATTTTAATGTGAGACATTATTTGGTAACTTATCACAATGCAGCGTTCACGATGACTTTGAAATTGAGTCTACAGAAGACAGTCACATGAGAGCCATAATGTAACTACATTGTAAAGTCACATGGTGACTCATCACCAAGCAGCAGTCACAGTGACGTCTCAGTGGAGTCACATATAGTGATCATTTGAGACTCATAATGAGATGTATGGAATTTTCTATTTTTTTGCTTCACCGTAGTCACTGTGACACTTGTGTGACATGAATGAGATGTTATATGGATTAGCTGTGCTCTAGAGATACCAATTATTCGAATTATATTATTTCCTTTTGAGTATTCGCGTAGTTGAAAATTAGCATTTTGTGATTGGTCATTAATTTTGGACACCAGTGTACATTTCTGTAGAAAGTAAAGAAAAAATAGTTGTAAAATATTAATTATATATTTTTGTTGCCATTTTTTCGTAACAACCGAAAGAAAATGTAATTAAAATACGTGGTATTTTGAAAAAATATAAAAGAAGGATTTCTGTTAAAGCATGGAGCTATTCTATTATAAACTATATTTAATTTTAAGTATCTATAATAATGTTACAAACAAATGAAGGCCTATTAATGATTAGACAGCCGGGTTTTTTTCGTCGAGTTTCTTTAATGGCGGCATCTTTTTGCTGCATTTGTGTTTTATTTCGTGATAATGACGACCTATGCATACTTTACTTCTTAACAGGATGCGAATGACGTCATTTTACATAAAATAAAAGCTTGTGCTGTGTAAGTCTTAAAATTGAAATATGTTTTGTGCTATTTATATATACATATATTTTTTTTTTTATCGGTTGCGACACTAAATTCTGAAAAAGCAAAATTCCTGTTTACTAGTTTTCTTTCTTTGCTTTTTTTTCTTTTTTTTTTCTTTTCTTTTTTTTTTTACCCACTCAATTTGTTTTCAATATGGCAGTCATGGTCATGTAAAATATATTTTTAAAAAACATAGCACGTGGCTATAAAAATGTTCTCCAACCCTGAACAATACAAAATTTATTACAAAATTTATTTACAAAATCGATCGGTAGGTGGAAAAGCACGTAGTGTATATGAATGCGTTTTACGTGCACAAATGTCGGATAACGACAATCGTGTACGATTTATCGGTGTCCTGTCGGTAAATGAAAAAACACTCTTAGGAAATTCTAGCAAAGTTACGGATGTAAAATTACGGCACACTTTCCCTTTTCTCGTCAATCCCGCAATCCTATGTCAAACCGTGAGGAAATATAATTAAGCCATTACTCACTATCAAATATAATAACACATTTTCACCATCAAAAAGTCGTTGTTAGATGTCGACGTAGGTGCGTTTTCAAAAGTTATTTTCCTATATTTTAAGTTATTTTAAAAACTTGATACATTTTGAAAATTTTGACTTGGGCAAACTTTTTTTTAATTTATCGTCTAGCGAGTACTTTCTGAATTTGAAAACCATATGTCGATATTTACACATATAAAAAAAGAAGTATAATCATACAATTAAATTTATTGGTAGATTAAGGTAGGATTCAACGATGAGCGAGGAAAAAACCTATGCCACTGAAACATCCCCTTAATCGGCGATATTACTGGGTATTAGTAAAAGCACTAAATCGGTTTAAAACAGGTGAGCAAATACGGAACTTCTTGTTTATACGTATGTACACACATTTGAGATTAGAGTGTAACCAGGGCCGTCACCAGGCAGAGGCAGGGTGCAGGGTTCCTTCCTTTCCGGTAACTTCTTGAGCCCCCTCTAAACTTCATAATCTTCTAAATTACATTTTATATTATCTTGTAAACTACTAAACTGTGCGGCGCTTTGAAATTTTTTGCTGGGGCTAATTCACTGCTGGGGCTGATCTTTTTTCTATTACTTTAACGATAAATAAATATAGATAATAATACAGGACAAGTTCCCATTATTATAAAACTTCTGATTACATTTTTAAATGTAATTATTATTAAAATATTATAAAGTCTAGAAGGGACCCAAAACCACCGCCCCCATTTGATTACGGGCCTGAATCCTGCCTGAAATTGAGTTTAAGAATGCATGAGTGGAGATCTCGAATGGTTAAGCTTTGAAGCTTTAGTTTCGTCTAGTAAAGCTGTTTCTGTAGTTCACAGAACTTCAGTTAATGTAGACATAGGCTGCTCTCAGATCCAAAAGGGCAACTTTATGACATAAGTTTTAATTCTTTTTTGTTCGGAAATGCATGAAACTAGCAAGTGTTGTTGTTCAGAAATTATGTAATCGAGCTGTTTTTTCCATTTTTTTTGGAAACGCAATAGATCTTTCAGAAAATATTGTCAAAATGGGCGTTTTGAACAGAATTCCCGCGCGAAAGAAGAATATCCACTCAAGAAAGGTCAAAAAACGTGTTTGTCACGTGATCAAAATCGCTTATAACTCAATAGGTATTTTATTGATCAAAAAAGGAAAACACAGTTCGATTACAAATCGCTTCCATGGTCAGGCTTTCCAATTTTATATCTTTCCATTAAAAAATGAATTTATAAATTTGTCAAAACATTTTGCGCTTGTTGAGCAGAGTAGTGTTGAGAACAGCCTTAAAGATAAAAGACTGCTTGTTCTAGCCATCTTTAATTGATAGTGATTTTGGCTTATTAGGTTAGATTATTTTAAAAAGAGATCTGCTTTACCCATCAAGTTCATGTTCAGTTTATTGACGAGCTTATACGACAGTCTAAATTGAATCGCTCCCAATCACATACCATTGCTATGTCCTTGATTTTTTTTAAAGGTGTTCTCAAATCTAAAAGAGCAACTTTCTGACATAAGTTTTAATTTATTTTTGTTCGAAAATACATGAAACTAGCTGCTGTTAGAAACTATGTAATTGAGCTGTTTTTTCCATTTTTTTGCAAACTCAATAGATATTTCAGAAAATAGAATCAAAGTGGGCGTTTTGAACCGAATTTCAGCGCTCAAGAGCGGGCGAAAAAGTGTTTGTCACGTGATCGAATTAGCTTATAACTCAATGGGCAATTCATTGATCAAAAAATGGAAAAAACAGTTCAATTCCAAATCGCTTCCATTGGCCAGGCTTTCAAATTTTATATCTTCCCGTTAAAAAATGAATTTGTAAATATGCCAAAACGTTTTGCGCTTGTTGACCAGAGCAGTTAAGACCAGCCATAAGGCTGCTCTCAAATCGAAAAGGGCAACTTTCTGACATAAGTTTTAATTTATTTTTGTTCGAAAATGCATGAAACTAGCTGGTGTTGTTGTTCAGAAACTATGTAATTGAGCTGCTTCATTCATTTTTTTGAAAATGCAATAGATCTTCCCGAAAAGAGTGTCAAAGTGGGCGTTTTGAACCGAATTCCCGCGCGAAGGAAGAAAGAGCACTCAAGAGCGGGCTAAAAACGTGTTTGTCACGTGATCAAAATGGCTTATAACTCAATGGGTAATTGATTGATCAAAAAATGGAAAAAACTGTTCAATTCCTAATCGCTTCCATGGCCAGGCTTTCCAATTATATACTTTTCCGTTATCAAATGAGTGTGCAAATGTGTCAAAACGTTTTGCGCTTGTTGAGCAGAGCAGTTAAGAACAGCCTTAATAGATTGTTGTTCTTGTCAGCTGTTGAAAACTTTAAACTTGATTGCTTGTTTCTCCTAAAGACAAGGCACCATCGTTGTTAGTGTTACAAAATATAGTTCACTCACTGCTCCTTTCATAAAAGTGTTTTATTTGCATTCTCCAATGTCAAAATCAAAATTAACAGAAAGTGAAACGTCGTATTGTCATTTCAGTCATCTAAAATATGGCCGGTTTCTATTTCCGCCGTTTCTTTCCAAAATATATTCGAAACGAGGCTTCGAAGAGCCCCCTAGGGTTATTTCTCTCGCTCTTCTTCCTTGAAACTGTTCGAAGCTTCTCTTTTCGTGTAGTCAAATCTATATGCTGCTCTCTCTTGTTCTTTTCATTTGTTATTCTCTTCAACGCTGGGCTAGTTATGTGGAGCGCTCGTTCAGTTCCGGGGTTAAAACTGTCATGCCACACTGAACACAGAAATGTCGCTCTTCGGACAAGCCGGTTTTTCACAAACGCACGTACCGCTCTCTTTTAATAGCCTGTCGATGACTGTTTGCTCGCGAAAAGAGTTCTGTTGGGTGCATGCTTTCACGGTTAGGGTGACGGTCTGTCTATTGAGTGTCAAGTGGTTATACAGTCGAACCTCGTTAACATGAACCTCAAGGGGAATCAAAATTTTGTTCATGTTAACAGTAATTCATGTTATCAGTATCAAATCTTTGTATTTGTTTTTATAGGGGACTGTGAAAACAATTCATGTTAAAAGTAATTCACGTTAAGCGTGTTCATGTTAACGAGGTTTGACTGTATAACCGCACTGCGCAATAGAAACCATACAACTCAATTTTCTACAGCTGGATCATCGATAAGATAATATATTTTGAAATGGGAAAAAAGTATAATGAGCGCCAACCAGATCACGAAAATGCTTTAATTAAAGAAACTAAATATCACTTTTCTTTTTTTACTGGTGCCTAAAACAAATTCTGCATGCATTTTTTGAGGGTACATATATATGTACCCAAGCTCACGAACGGGTTAAGGTGGTTCTCAAGTTCACTGTTCAACAAGCGCGAAATTTTCTGACATATTTACTAACTGTTACTCATTTTTTAACGTAAAGGCACAAAATTGACAGGGCTGACTATGTAAGCGATTTGGAATCGAAATGAGTTTTCCGTATTTTGATAAATACATTACTATGAAAAAAGCTGAAAGAATGAATTCGTAGTTTAAAGGCTTAATCCGAAGACCCGTGTGTGATGCACACCTATATATTTATCACAATAGTAGAATATAAAAACAAAATCTCTTACCTTTTTCGGTAAGCGCACGAAGAAGATGATTCTTCCGTGATGATGTGATCGGCTGAAATAATTTAAACTAAATCTTTATTTGGAGAACACTTTCTGGACTAATAATTCACACTGTAAATATAAATAAAAAAAGAGATTAATATAAGTAATTATAAAAGGCTGTATACTGCCAGGGAGAGGACAGCTTTCCAGGCAATAGATTCGCACAGCGAATTTTCGTGGACCAGCTGGTTAAAAACCAGCATACACACTGAGAAACTATTGGGGCTCACACACGTTAAGATAGAGCTTAGAATAGAACGAAGCTAAAATTGTAAAGTCAGCAAGTTTCTTTCTTTTGTCTTGCGTACATAATCCAGTCTAATTAAATGGGATGATTGCTGCAGATGTCTTTAGTGCTGCCATCTGTCGACGCTTTCCACTAACATCTATTGGGCACTTTAATTGAAGCACTGAGTAACGCATATTGTATCACAAAAAGCATATTGTGTCACAAACAGCATATTGTATCACAAACAGATAATGTGTTGCATACCCCACAAGTAAATGGTTGTGTAACACGCGTGAGGAATTTGGCATAAAACACTCACATGCCAAGGCGAATTCCATCAATTACTTATCGAGTTATAAGCAATTCTGATCACGTGATAACGGGTTTTTTTCTTCTCTCTCTGGCTAGATTTCTCCTTTCATCCGGAAATTCGGTTCAAAATGCCCACTTTGGCAGTGTTTTCTGAAAGATCTTTTACGTTTACTAAATAATGGAAAACGGCTTTCGATGACATAGTTTCCAAATAACAACACCTGTCAATTTCATGTGTTTCCGAACAAAAATCTATTAAAACTTGTGTCATAAAGTTGGCCCTTTGTATTTGAGATGAGAGCAGCCTTAATAGCTCGTGGATAGCTGTTTGTCTTAAAAAGATTTCTATTGTAACATTGGATTCGATGAATGGTTTCATCGTTATGTTGATAATTTGTGTATTGGGTGTCAAATGTTTACATAGCCAAACTTTTGAAACCAGACAACCCTAATTTCTAACGTCGATCAATGATAAAATACATCGAAAATGAAACGAACAGCAACAAAATAACAAGTGCCAAGCCAACCAGCATGAACATTAGCAGCAAGTTTGATTTTTCTGATATTATCTTGCCGTGACAAATTTGAATTGAGAAATTCGCAGCAAATCTCCCGCAAGGTATACCATCCCCCACTTGCATGAGTAGTTTGTTGTGAAACTGATGTCAAGACTGTCTTTAATTCACGAAAGTGACGAAAGCAAAAAATTCCTCTATTGAGAGAATAGACAATCAGCAGATACGCAGAAATTTTATTCGGTTTGTACCGCTTATTTTAAACGCTATACTTATCAAACACCTAAAAAGGCTCCAATTGGAAAGCACAAATATTACCCTAACTTGTTTATGGTGGTAAAAACGATGCATGCACCTTAACATCATTGTATCAACAGACCTGGCCAGGTCTATGGACCCCTTTGAAGGGGTTAAAATTATAGTGTAACAGTTGTAAACACTTAATGTGGCATGGAAAGGTTACTACTTTGCAGTGTTTTTGGTTACTTTTTGCCGTTATACTTTGCAATAAATTTGATACAGCATGAATTTAACTTGCACGACAAGTCAGCTGCAAGTTCAAAGTGTGGTGACTTCGGCGTTTGCATTACCTTGCTGCAGTTTTGTTATGAACTTTCAGCCTTGTCATGCTGAGCTTGCTGCAACTTCGCAAGCTTTCAAAGCAAGACTTCTGCAATTTTTCAAACTAAGAATGCTATGTGGGTAACCATAAGAAATTCCAAAGACGCACGTAGCTCGCTCGGTGGCTGTTCACAAGAAGAGTTCTATTTTCTGCATAGTTTTATAGTTAGAATGGAAGTCTATCTACAGAGTGTCAAGTGAATGCTTATCACGCACTATGGGAATCATACTTGAAATCGGATAATCAAAGTATTCTAACGTTCAATACATGTAAAATATATTTCAAATGTGAATAAAAAGAATAGCGAACATCAACCGCATATTGGTAAGGTTATAGATGTTATTAAGGAGAGACCTCTTTGAATATTATATATTCTAATATATCATTTTCTCAAAATTAGAAGAAAGTTAGATAAGGAATTTCTTTTACCTCAGAATGTCGCAGGGTCCGCCCCGATCCTTGGCTGAACTTCTTCATTGAAGTCATCTGCATATTTCACAAAGAAAGTTGACTATGTGTTGCTTAATATTTTTCTTTTCGAATTGATAGTGTGCACGGTTGAGCCACAAAAGCAGATTTCCTTTCCTTTAAATGATTTAATAATTTTTTTAGGTTAAATGTAATTAATAACAGAAAATGGAGGCAGAGGAAAAAAACCACCTCTTCCCTTCCGAAAGAAACGTTATAGAAGAACGCGCGAAAAGCCGATACAGGTACATTGGGCAAAGTCCACACACATGCCCAATGTAGGAACATCAAACGGCACCATTTGGGTTGGGCACATACATGTACATGAAAGAATCCTGAAATGAAAGTCACAGAAATGAATTAAAATAAAAGATAGTCATTTAAAAGTCTGGGAAATTATAAGAGTTTTTTTGTTTCTAAGATTCTGACACGTAACAATAGACACCCGATAACTCAGTGGTCAGCGTATTGCGCTGCCACACTATAAGTCTGAGGTTTGCCTCCGAATTTGGGAGAGGTTCATTGCATCTTTCATCCCTTCGGAAAATATAAAATGTGTACTAACAATAAGCTTGACTGGGAACCAAGCACTAGGTGTTCCGCGTTAGGCTAACCACTTACCGGTACATACGCAAAAAACACGTCAGGATCGATAGTCTAGAAAGCGAAGTTGGGCATTTCAATGATTGTAGCATCGCGGATTTTACTTCTATTTTTCCTTTATAACCATCGATATAAAGAGAATAAAAATTGATGCTGACATAGCCACAAAGTCATTTTGATTATTAATGCGTGTTAAGTTTGCAGATATTTTTACTCAGATACCAAGAACTCGAACAGTGCTTTCCATTTCCCAATAAAATTATTCAATCTTTCAGAAAGTTTCAGCAAATTTCGGAACATGTTTTGAACCGATTTTTGGGATGTGGCACTGACGAAATAACGATCAGCGCAGAGAGGATTTGGTTGGAATTCCAGATGCTTCCACTTCATAGCAAAACTAAAAACGTTTTTCGGTGTTTTGGCAAAACCCGGAACCTGAAATTTTTAAGCAAATAAGAGTGAAAGTGGTACTACAAATGCGCTGTTTAAGCGGAGAAAAAATTAAATTTTGAGAACTCTCTTAAGGCTATTCTTAACTGCTCTGCTCAACAAGCGCAAAACATTTTGACACATTTACGAATTCATCTATTAACGGAAAGAAATAAAATTGGAAAGCCTGGCCATGGAAGCGATTTAGAATTGAACCGTGTTTTCCATTTTTTGATCAATAAATTACCTATTGAGTTATAAGCGATTTTGATCACGTGACAGACCCGTTTTCCACCCTTCGTTGACTCGATTTTCTGCTTCCTTCGGGAACTTCGGTTCAAAACGTCAACTTTGACATTATTTTCTGAACGATCTACTGAGTTTGCAAAAAAAACGGAAAAAACAGCTCGATTACATAGTTTCTGAACAACAACACCTGCTAGTTTCATGCATTTCCGAACAAAAATAAATTAAAACTTATGTCATAAAGTTACCCTTTTGGATTTGAGAACACGCTTAAGGCTGTTATCAAATCCAAAGGAGCTACTGTCTCACGCATTTCTATTGTATTTGTTCAGAAACGCACGGAATTGGCAAGTGTTCTTATTCAGGAACTATGTAATCGAAACACGTTTTCTGTTTTTTGATAAAGACAGAGAATCTTTCAAAAAATACTTTTAAAGTGGGTTTTCAACAGATTTCCCGACGCGGCTGCGCGAGAAAAGAGAAAAACTTGTCACGCGACAAGAATCCCTTATAACTCGATAAGTAATTTATTTATCTTAAATGAAAAAGTTAGGTTTAGAAATGTTTATTGGTGGTGGCAACGACTGGCACTATTACTCTCGCTTTTATTGTTCATATATCACTTCAAAAAATCGCATAATTTCAATTTTTCAATCAACAAAAAGAGAAAAAAATACATTTTGGAATGAAATTTGATTGAAAACTACAGTTGCTTGATTTTTTTTTTTTTTTTTTCAAATCTATATCAACAATCGAAATCTCTGTTTGTTACAATAATGAGAAGTAGCTAGCAACAGAGTTGCCGCAATCGGCAATTGATTGCCCAGAGAAAATTGAAAAGGCATTTATATTTTACACATTAATCCTCCATAGTTAGGTCCACTTCGAACCATTCCCATCGTAATACAAAAAAAATTGAATACCCCCGAAACAGGTTTACAAAAATTACATCTATAAGAAAATCAACACTTTAGGGTCTTTTCGTTTGACTGAAGTAGCCTCTTAATACTATACTTTAATATAGTATTAATACTTCTGTAGTTACTCTGTTTTATTATTTTCCAAAAAAGTTCATCAGATCTATCTGTATAAAGCCAAAACAGGTCCGCGAGTAACGTTGACGTCATATAGCATAGCCTCACCAATAAATTTAATTTTTACTGCAGCTTTTTTAACTTAAAATTATTATTTATATAAAATTATTATTTATGTACAATTATTATTACAAAAAAATTATTAATCATTATTAACATTAATTAATTATTATTCATATCAAATTATTATTATTATTTACATAAATTTATTATTAATACTAATTAATTATTATTTATATAAAATGTATTATTATAAAATTATTTGATTTAAAAAAATAAATAAACACTTTGCACTAAAGACAAAAATCACATAACAGGCTTTAAGTTCACAGCGCATTATTAATATTTTGACATAATTTTACTTTTAGTGCATATCAGAAAGTAATTCAATTTAAACTGGCACTGATAAATTGACGGCCTGGTTTTGCTGCATTATCAATAAATAATATTCACCTTTATCAGAATTTGATTGAACTACCTGCGCCATCTAATGGCAGTAGGATTAAATATTTCTGTGACAGAATGATAACCTGCGAAGTGAATACAAACAAAACCGGCATTCATAATTAGGGGCTGATCGAATCGAAGGCAGGGCCGAAAATATTGGGGGGGGGGATGTGCCCCGGGCGCCAGAACGAAGGGGCACCAAATGAAGGATTATACCTTTGGAATGGATCATTTTCTTCTGATAGACTGGCTTCCATTATTATGAAACAGCCATTAAAAATGAAGTGTTAGGTGAAGATGAAACAGCAGCCTAAAAAAGTTAGAACTCTGATTTTCTGGTCAGAATGGAGAGAAAAAAATGGCCATAATTTTTTTTTTCGAAAAAAAAAAATTATGGCCATTTTTTTTATTAGAAAATCAGAGTTCAGAAAATCAATCAGAAAATAAAAAGTTACTTTTTACGGCTGCTCTTTCATCTTCACCTAACACTTCATTTTTAATGGCTGTTTCATAATAATGGAAGCCATCAGTCCATCAGAAAAAAATAACTCGGTGAAAGCGGAAACTCGGTTAAGCGGGACTCAGATAATCGGGACTTTACGGTATATTTCATTTTAAAAATGATCTTTAGAATACTTTTGTTGGTGTTCAGAGGGGAGGGGGGGGGGATGACCCCCGTGACCTCCCCCTTGGATTCGCCATTGTAAATTACATAGTTCAGTATTACATATTTTATGATTACATATTTTAAATTTTAATAAAATTATCTTTGTAAATATACATTGCAAAAGAGCAGGGGAGGGGTGCCAAAATCCATGTTTGCCCCAGGTGCAAAAAATACTAGTTTCGGCCCTGATCGAAGAAACATCTACTGAAAAAAAAAAAAAAAAAACCGCTTTTAAAAGCATTTCCAAACTTATAGTTGAATAAATTTCAATAAATATATTTATGAAAAAAAAGTAAGTTCTATGAAAATTTGATGTATTTTTTTTATTTCTTATAAAATTTAGTAAACATCAAAACACATGACAAAAAACTGTTTCAAAAATAAATTAGACGCTTATCATATTTAAAACCATGCATAATTGAAAAACAGTAACCAGATATTCATCTGTAGTTACTCTGTTACATTATTTGTCGAAAAAAGTTCGTCAAACCTATCTGTATTACAAAGCCGTCAAATAAGGGAAAAGATGTTCTTTCAAATGCAAATTGTTTGAAAACTGTATCTCAATTTACTGATTTTTTATAGTTTACAAAATAATTTACAAGCATGAAATCGTTTTAAATTTATCTCTGTGCACCTGATTCACCTCTCACGTTCAACCTATTACGAACGATTAACCCATTTGCTCTAGGAGCAATATAAATAGTTTAGCATATGTTTCCGGCTAATATTAGATAAAGAAATTAAAAAATCCTCAACAAATAAATAAATGTAATAAAAATAAATAAATAATATATGTTGTGGTTACTTAGAATCACTGCCATATTTTATTTAATTTCATTTAGAAAATATTTTTAATAATCTTGTATTCATTTAATTTTAATATTCGCATTCCAAAATTATTTTAATTCCCTTTTTTTTCAACCTTCCCCTGTAAGTTTTTCTTTCTGGCATAGCATTTCATCCATTTTAAAATTATAAACGTCGTTTTGAATTCTGTACTTCCCGTAAAAGAATTATCTGGAAAGTTCCATATCTTTCTATTTGTGAAGTCATATCCTTTTGTAGCTCCTCCCCTTAGCCAATAGTATTTAAATCAGTTTAATTCGTAATTTAAAAATTCGTAACTCTTTACTACTGCTTGGCATCTTATCTCAGTGAAAGCTATCAAGTTTCCTTTTTTTTAAAGCAGTTTTTTTATGTACTTTTGCATTGCATTTTATGCCAATGCAAGCCGCCTGTATGTTCGTTCAGCCAAAGTTGGCGTGTTTCAAGGATTATAGCAACCCTTTTTTACTCCTCTTTTTGGAGAGCTCGTGCGCATTCAGTGCAGTTGAGTTGGGACTTCAATGCAGAATGGCTGCCTTTTGCCGTTCTGCGAAGAAATTATGTCCGCACCTGCTTGAGTGCTCTGTCAACGAACGCAGAGAATGGGTGGATGCCTCTTTACCTTCTACAAAAAAAAAATAATAATAAATGGATTTTCGTATCTACAGTAAGAAATATTAAAAGTGCGAAAATACTTCTTTAAAATTGTGTAATCGGCTGCATAGTTTCGTCTTTTTTTTTTGTGGCGCAATTCTTTGATCAGTTACTTCTTATTCTTCAGTAAGATGTGGATAAAATTCTGTTGACCGCATTATTATTATTATTATTCAAATGATGCTTTTACTTCGAGTCGTAGAATTGTGATGCTAAAAAAATCATCTAAATGCCTGTGCCTCCACACTCCCCAAAGGAAAGAAATTATTTTATTTTCTTTAGTAAGAACGTAGAATGAACGTAGATTGTATGTGTCCATCATAAAAAAAGTACATCTAAAAGAATAAGAGACGTACTCTATGATAATGCGCTATGTTCTGCAAGAAAAATTGCTTCATAAATAAAAAATTTTCAAGGAAGATTTGTCTTCTGTTTATTTCCTTTCTGCAAATGTCTCCATCATTTTCTGTTCTTTCGGGTCAATGCAGGTAATGCTTTTACCTTTTACTTTTTTATTCTCAATTACCAAATGTATGATAAGTAAATTCAGATATTTTTTTAATTAATGACTGTTATGTCAAAGTGGTCTTTTGTGGCCACAACAAAAATGTTATAACACTATACGATCGATCCTAAAAAATGATTTGGAATTTCAATATCCAAAATAACTTTACAATATTATTCTATCACCTCCTGTCTTCCAAACACAACAGCTAATCTTTCCTGGTACCGTGAACCTTTAGAAACCTTTATGACATGAAAGTTATTAAGTTATATTTTAATATGAAAATTTGTTTTAGTGTATTATTATTGAAATATTTGATATTTAGAAAAAGTGGCTTCCTTAAATTTTTTATACAATCTGATGATTTTATGCGGTCTGATAACTGCCGCAAAAAGCATCCGATCGGCTTGAAATTCACAGGGCATGTTGATGAGGTACCCAGACTTAGCTGTATAGTTTTTGGTTAAATTTGGTTCATTCGTTCGGGAAATATGGACCATTTTATTTTGCTCTATAATGCTTTTCAATGGCAAGTCAGACGATTTTCAGATTTTCATTTGTTGAAAGAAATGGCTCATATGAAAAATGGATTTAAATGTTAAAATTTTGATGCTGAAATTTTTAAATAACATTATTAAATTATTCCAATAAATTATGTCAATATATTTGCGAGATTTTTTTAATTAGATTTATAATATTGGGGGGAATTTTATGCATGTTTTCCAATAATATAAAGGATTTTGTTTTATCAAATTGACATAATGCATATTTCATTTTTTTCCTTTTCTTTCTCTGTTGCCTAGCAACATATTTGGTCCTAATAATATTAGTATAATTGCGTGTATAATGCTTGAGTAAAGCCAACGTCAAAACAGATGAATTAATGCATTTGTATCTTTGCATATAGAAGGATTTTAGCCCAGAAATAAAAATAGGCAATATTTCATTTATTTTATTTATTTTATTGAAATATTTTGCTTAAAAATACAAAAGTTCATTATTTTCATAGAGAATAACGTAACATTTTCCCATAATATTTACCAATATTTCTTTAATTGTTGCCAAGAAAATCAAAACCCGGAATAATATTTTCTTTTAAACAATTTTCAATTGAAATGTTTTGTCGTGAAACAGGAAAATGAAAAATAAAATTAAGAATAGAAAAATTAATATGGCGGCATATTAAAAATAAAAAGAAAACTCCCGAGTATTTCTTAATATAACAAGATGAAAAGTTTTGAGTAAGTACGCATAGCAGGTGAATTAGACGTCATTTATCGAAAACAAAGATGCTGGAATAAAAAGATCTTGGCTAAAATAAAATTAACTATTATTCACGGAGGAAAGAGGTAGATGGAGATGCAGTATGCCGTAAAAACAGTTTGCAATACGATATGCATTATCGCTCAGATTTAAATGCCCTCATTCGGCCCAAACAAAACAAGCACGTGGAACAGGGACCAAATTCTTTGACTTCATCCGTTTTTTTTTTTTTTTTTTTTTTAAGCACGTCGTTGTGTTGTGCCGAATGTAGCGGATTTTAGGGTTACATTTTTGGCGTCACTTCAAGATTTATTGTCTGTGTATGGTTAACATGAATATTTTATTTTAAATTTAAATTTTATTAATTTATATAAAAAAAACTTATGCTTATTAATGCTAACCTTATAAATCACAGCGTAAAAAAAAATCTAAGATATACTATAACCATCCGCACAATCAATAAAAAATTACGAATGTAAATTTAAATAGACTACAAGGGGTTCAGGGGGGCAGAGCCCCCCTGAAGAAATGCAATTTTTGATTTAAAAAGTTACCAGAATAAGTAGCTCATCAGAATTTCAGAACATCAATGTACAACCACTTGTTTAACACTTTTAATTTCTGAAACTTTACGAAGTATCTTGTATGCTCATAAATATTTATGTAATTTGAAAACTTTAAAAAGCGATTTGTAGGAAGTTGAATATTATGCAATGAGTGTTAAAAAACAATGACTTGCAAAGATGACGTTGAGGCTCCTGATCTGCAGATTTACTAGTTATGCCAATTATAAAACCCATTTTTCCTGGAAAATCCTTAACACTGCATATGAAATCCACAAATTAATCAATGTAATTGAAAAAGTATACTACCAAGCTTACAAAAATAACGAGTCTTCTAGACAAAAAGTGTATCAAAAATCAAGGGAAAAATTAAAATTTGCTAATATCAAAGTTGATGATATTGTTTATGTAAAATTTCCCAGTGTATTTAATAAAAAAAATACAAGCACCTTATATGGTAAAGAAAATAATTTCACTTGTACTTATTCAAATTCAAGATTGCAATAATAATCAAGCATCACCTGTGTTAATTCATACTAACAGAATCTTGAAACTCCAGAAAAAAAAATGAAGCATTGCTTCATCCTTCTGATTCATCTAGAAGTGCAACACATGATCAAACGACTGTTGATAGTGCATCTTCTTCTCCTGTGAAACGACATATGCCTACTCATACTACTAAAAGTGATTCTCCTCAAATTCACACCACTTCAAAGTGCCAACTAACAACTTCGCATTTACATAATTCAGTGCATTCTCAAACATCTGGTAGTAAAACTTCCACTACAGTTCTAAATAAATCTACTCAAAGTAAAAAAAATTATGATCTTCGTCCTCGCAGTCATAAACACTATAAAATATAAACTAATCATCAGTTTTATTTAGGATGCCTTTACCATTGTAAAAAATCTCATCTATGCTAGCTAGATTGGATTGTCAAATACGAAGACTGACTGTTTATTTTATTTTTTTACCTCTACCAAAGCTGCAGGCAGCATTTGTGTATTTTTTTTTATATTTATTTTTTTTAAATTGCCTTCACCTTGACACTGTGGAATTGTCATCCTGCAAAAGTATGTAAAGTATGTAAATCTTATTTTTGTTTACTATGTTGCTCACTGAAATATTTTCTTCAAAACCTTATTCATTTTTTAGAATTTATATGTATTGTAAAAAAAAAAAAATGTGCTGATAACTCAGACTTTTTAATTTCAGTATTTGATTTAACTAATAAGAAAGATTAAAAAAAAAATCAAATCAAAATTTTTATAATTCATTATTTTAGTTGCAAATGAAATGTCATTGATTGCTTTATTTTGATATAGTATTTATCTTGAAAAGTAAATTGTTATTGATATAAAATATGAGTACATATATCATCACTTTCCCTATTGTGACTTCTAGAGTAATTCAAAATGTTACTTTGTTCTTAATTATAATTCATGCATGTTCTAAAAACTAACCTCTTTCTAACATCTAAAAATAATAATAATGATGAAAATTATGCATGTTAATATTTCTATTGTTATTATTGGTGTATTATGTAAAGTGGTTGGAAATACATTAAGCTTTTTTAAGTGTTTAAAAATTCACAAATTGAAAAAAAAATATTTGTGTACATGAAAATTTTGTACTTTGGATCCAAAGATTATTTTAGGTCTTTACAAAAAAAAATACTTATGTATTTTACATGAAAAAATGTAGTAACATGTTTATACTTCCAAAGATTATTTTAAGTCTTTACAAAAAAAAAAAAAAAAAAATACTTATGTATTTTACATGAAAAAAAGTAGTAACATGTTTATACTTACAAAGATTGTTTTAGGTCATTACATACAAGATACTTATGTATTTTACATGATAAAAAAATAATCACATATTTATTCATACAGATGTTTGAATTAAACATAGTTCAATAAGCATTTCAGAATATGTAGTATAAATATTTTGTATGACGATTTTTTTATAAGACAAATGTTTTAAAGTTATGTGGTAGTACATTTATGAGAGCTTAAAAATCCTCTCTTTGCATTTATTTTCTTTGAAAGTATTATTATTGTGGTTGTAGAATAACACGATATTAGTTATTCATCTAAGAAAAATTGATTTCTTAAAAAGTGCTATATTTATATATAAATATTTTTAATGAGAGTGTAAATATTCTCTCTTGACTATATACTTACATTTTGAATTTTTGTTATGGAAAAAAAAAAAAAAAAATTGAAATGTAGTTAATAGACTGTGACTTGAAATAGAATTGTGATTTAAAGGTACTACTTTAAATTATTGCTATTTTCTTTTTTTTTTTTTTTTCAAAATAGAAATGTTTTATTGCTAATATTGTACTATATTGAATGATGCAAAGTCATCATTAATATGCATGTCAATTTGTATCATATAATATTATTTGTTTATGTGTACATTATTACAATTTTTCCCCCACTCTTTTAATATACACTGATTTTACTTTACAATGTTGCATTTGCTATTTCACTTATCAGTGAATGAACTTTTAGCAACTTCATTTTGAATTATCTTTATATTCTTTATATCTTTATATCTTATCTTTATATCTTTATATTATATTCTTTGTGTATCTTTTGTCAGAAGAATGTAACCGATTATTATTTTTCTCATTATTTGAAGTTATATGCATGTTGTATATGTATATAGTTTAGAAAATATTGGCTCAATGTCAAAATTATTAAATTTCTCCATCTTACCAATATTTTCTTTTGAGGAGGCCGGAGTAATATGTTGTGGTTACTTAGAGCCACTGCCATATTTTATTTAATTTCATTTAGAAAATATTTTTATTAATCTTGTATTCATTTAATTTTAATATTCGCATTCCAAAATTATTTTAATTCCCTTTTTTTTTTCAACCTTCCCCTGTAAGTTTTTCTTTCTGGCATAGCATTTCATTCATTTTAAAATCATAAACGTCGTTTTGAATTCTGTACTTCCGGTAAAAGAATTATCTGGAAAGTTCCATATCTTTCTATTTGTGAAGTCATATCCTTTTGTAGCTCCTCCCCTTAGCCAATAGTATTTAAATCAGTTTAATTCGTAATTTAAAAATTCGTAACTCTTTACTACTGCTTGGCATCTTATCTCAGTGAAAGCTATCAAATTTCCCTTTTTTTAAAGCAGTTTTTTTATGTACTTTTGCATTGCATTTTATGCCAATGCAAGCCGCCTGTATGTTCGTTCCACAGACTTCTAATATGCTTCTAATAAATTCTTATATTAGAAGTCTGTGGTTCGTTCAGCCAAAGTTGGCGTGTTTCAAGGATTATAGCAACCCTTTTTTATACCTCTTTTTGGAGAGCTCGTGCGCATTCAGTGCAGTTCAGGGGGGTACCATTCGTGAGATGCGCCAACTGTAAAGATTTCCATTACGTCACGTGGCGGACAGATTCGACTCGCTCCGCTCGTTTCAATAGTATTTAATGTTGTTGTGCGTTGGAAGCTTCTTTCTGTGACTGATTTTAATTATTCTATTATTTTAACAGACTTTTTGAAAACAAAACCTAGTAAATGCGCTATATTAAGGTGTTCTAGTAACTTTCGGAGAACACTATACAGATTTAACAATACAGTTCAGACAGTGGCGTGGCGTGAAAATTTTCGGTGGTCATCGCAATTATTTAAGTTTGTGGTGAAAAATTATTAACTCTAAAATTCAATGGTTGAATGTTCAAAAAAGAAACTTTAAATCTTACCTTCACTTATACATGAACTCCAAATGTTCTGCTAAAACTGGATCGTAGAGTTTTAAAAGCTTATTAAGAGTTTTAAAATATTGCTTGGTCATCGCCGCATCCAGCGATGACCGGACGCCACGCCACTGAGTTCAGAGTCTCAAATCCGGACGTCGAAATACACGGCATTTTGTTAACTGCCGATCATTGTTCTGGAAAATCGCAACGAAAAACACTAAAATCGCAGGGGACAAAATTTACTATATAATGCTGCAGTTCTAAAACCGAATTACTTTTACGAATGTCAAAAAATTTCTGCAGAACACGAACATCTCTAAAAATTGCATAAAAGAATCTCGAGAAATTCCTTATAAACTTTAATGAAAGGGGAAAAAAGAGGACAGCATTTACTATATTGGAATAAAATATTAAAACCGGATTTCTTTCACAAATGCAGACAAATCACCATCAAATGGGGAAAAAAAGGTTCAAAGTTCAAAACTCGCAGAGGAGAAAATTTATTATATTTGGTAACCGAGTTCCTTTTACAAATCTCAAATAATAATTAAAAAAGGCCACGGAACATTAGAAAACTCTAAAAATCGCATAAAAAATTCACAAAAATTGCAAAAATCTCTGCACGAACTCAGAATAAATTTTATGGAAAACATAACAAGATTTAATATATTGTGCTAAAAAAAATAAAGCAGGATCCATTTTACTCATATGGAAAAAATCGCCGCAAAATTTAAAAAAAAAAGTCAAAAATTGCATAAAAAATTTTCTTTTGTTATTGTGATTTTTTTTTTTACCTTTTTTTTAAAAAAAATTCCTCTATTAAAATATTTACTTTAGCATTACCTTTTTTTACTTTCTTTTATCTATAATAGAAGAAAGTATTGTAGTCGAAATTTTGCTCGATTTCCGGTTTTTGACGGATATCCACGTTTTAAGGGTCAGATAACTCGAAAAACATGTTTTCACAAAATATCTGTCTGTCCTTATCTATGTGTGTCTCATTATATCATCGGAAAGTATATGAAGTTATGCATACATTTGAACCAAACTTCATACATGGGGAACAGTGATAAGGATTTTTGTGCGATTTTCTCAATTTTTCGTAGATCTGTTGTACATCGGCTGCTGATGCAGCGACATGCATTTCGTATCTAGCTAACCCTGCGTTTAGCAGACAGCTGACGTACAATATACGCTACAGATATTTTAATCATATTGATGTGCATTTGAAACTAAAGAATTTAAAAATTTAATTTTGATTATTAATAATGAAGATCAATGATTTTACAACATGATAGTGTGTAAAAAGTATTATTCACATGCATTATTGAAAATATGACATTGGTTCTTACTTTTTTTCTTTTTTATTTTTTGAAAATGTTAGCACATTGTTAAATCTGTATACCTCCATATATTTTTTTCTATTGTTTCCTATTTGTATGGAGAAATGTTATATTTGATGTGTTTTATAAGATAACATGGATATTTTATTACTGAAGTTGTTTTAAATTTTACGATATTGTTATTTGAATATTATAATGTAAAAAATATGCATAGTACATATTTTTTTACATAATGGAATTAGTTTAATTATAGAGCAATATTATTGTATTATTTTGATCCTGAATAAGCATAGTGACATTCGAAATTTTTTGAAAACTTATATCTAGTAATTGGACAATGCATTATTGTTAAAAGTTTTAATGTGTGAGTTTTGTTTAATTGATTCTGTTTGATAATACTAGTCTTTTTTATACTACTGCTTTGTAATCATATTCATATAATTCATTCATTCATTTTATTTTACAATAGTTTAAAAGTTTTCAGTTGTACTTTTACACATTAAAAAATTAATTTTTTTTGCGAATTTATTCAAGTATTTGAATGTAAACAAAGGTATCGTGATATTATTTAACCATCATGCATTTTATATTTAATTAACTCCAATCAGTGTTTGAACAAATTATTTTAAGGAAAATGATTTTGTTCAATTTACTTTCGAAGATCTGCTTTTTAAAAATTTATTTTACTTGATATTTCATTCTTTCGCATCCATTTACTTTATGACGGCTGGTCGATCTCCAATCTTGTCCGCCACGTGACGTTTCAGCCCTGCTCTACTCTGATTGGCTATCCTTCAAATGGAACAACCTTATGATAGAAGAACCTTGGTGCAGTTGAGTTGGGACTTCAATGCAGAATGGCTGCCTTTTGCCGTTCTGCGAAGAAATTATGTCCGCACCTGCTTGAGTGCTCTGTCAACGAACGCAGAGAATGGGTGGATGCCTCTTTACCTTCTACAAAAAAAAAAAATAATAATAAATGGATTTTCGTATCTACAGTAAGAAATATTAAAAGTGCGAGAATACTTTTTTAAAATTGTGTAATCGGCTGCATAGTTTCGTCTTTTTTTTTTCTGGCGAAATTCCTAGATCAGTTACTTCTTATTCTTCAGTAAGATGTGGATAAAATTCTGTTGACCGGATTATTATTATTTTTATTCAAATGGTGCTTTTACTTCGAGTCGTAGAATTGTGATGCTAAAAAAATCATCTAAATGCCTGTGCCTCCACACTCCCCAAAGGAAAGAAATTATTTTATTTTCTTTAGTAAGAACGTAGAATGAACGTAGATTGTATGTGTCCATCATAAAAAAAAGTACATCTAAAAGAATAAGAGACGTACTCTATGATAATGCGCTATGTTCTGCAAGAAAAATTGCTTCATAAATATAAAATTTTCAAGGAAGATTTGTCTTCTGTTTATTTCCTTTCTGCAAATGTCTCCATCATTTTCTGTTCTTTCGGGTCAATGCAGGTAATGCTTTTACCTTTTACTTTTTTATTCTCAGTTACCAAATGTATGATAAGTAAATTCAGATATTTTTTTAATTAATGACTGTTATGTCAAAGTGGTCTTTTGTGGCCACAACAAAAATGTTATAACACTATACGATCGATCCTAAAAAATGATTTGGAATTTCAATATCCAAAATAACTTTACAATATTATTCTATCACCTCCTGTCTTCCAAACACAACAGCTAATCTTTCCTGGTACCGTGAACCTTTAGAAAACTTTATGACATGAAAGTTATTAAGTTATATTTTGATATGAAAATTTGTTTTAGTGTATTATTATTGAAATATTTGATATTTAGAAAAAGTGGCTTCCTTAAATTTTTTATACAATCTTTCTAAAAAAAAGAGAAAGTATTCATGTAATAGTTACAGTTTATTATTAAGGAAAAATGATTGCTTATGATATTATTTACAAAAAAAGATGAGTTAAGAATAATTTTCTTACTTATAAGTAAATGATTGATTTATTGATGCCATTTTGTTTTGATAATATTTCGAGAACAATTATTACATTATTCTGTTGAATTGACATTATTTTTAAAAGGTGACTTCATATGAGATTATTTTTTTTTACTTCACCACATTATTTTAAAATTTATTCGGATTTGTTTTGAAATTTGTTCAACATTGTTTTGAAATTTATCACCATGCATCCAAAAGCAAATTTAAACCTTTGTATTCAACCATTTGATGGAAATCCTCAGACGGTCGAATTTTTCTTCGACCAGTTATCAGATTTGAAGAAATTATATAATTACTCTGAGAAAGAACTTTTTGCTCTTTTCAAGTCAAAATTACAGGGTACTGCATTACATTTCTTTCTCGAAACACAATTTCAATTCAAAAATTCCAACCTTCAAACCATTCGCAAAGAATTTATTAACTATTTTCTGCCAAGTAAAAAATCTGACACTTGGAAGTCTCTTCAAAATCTAAAATTGGATTCTAATGAGTCAGTTAAAAATTTTTCATATCGTTTGGCTAAACAGCTTCGACTTGCGTATCCTAAATTAGATCCAGCTGCTCTAGATTCTTTGAAATTTACTCATTTTATTCAAGCTTTACCTAAGCAAATTAAAAGGAAAATTCTAGAAGAAAACATTTCCACTTTTGAGTTAGCTCTTGAACGAGCACAATTTTTACAAGATACCTATAATTCACCACCTACTCAAAAATCTAATCAACATTATGACCAAGTTTATTCTCTAAATAATAAAAATAATGTTGAAAATTCAAAATTTTCTGATAGTTTTGTTGAACAAGCTCCTATCAGACATAAAAAGGACAGAGTCTATAGAAATTCGCAAATAGCATTCTCGCCATCTCAATCTCATAATGAACATTCTCCTAGACATAGAACTGTTGTTAAAAAAAAGCGTGTAACTTACTTTCCTTCACCAGTTAGACATAACGTGGCTTCTAGAAATAAAACAAACTTTATTCAGCATAAGCCAAATCAGAAACGATCTTTCTTTCGGCCAAAGTTTGACAAGTTTTCTCACAAGAAAAACTCTTCAGAGTATTTTCGCAAACAAAATGTTATCCAATGTGCCTTTTGTTGTCGTTTTAACCATCTTATGGAGTCATGTTACAAGTTTAGAAATCTACTTGACTCTTCTAAGCAAAATGCCAGTCACACTCAAGACTCCCATTTTTCTTCGAATTCTTCTCAAAGAAAGAAAAACTTTACTTCTTTTTCTAAAAATAAAAATGATGATAAAAATTATCATTTAAACAAGTAAGGGAGATTGGTCCAACTGACCACCATCTTATTTTGCATGAATCATTGCATTCTAAATCTTCAATTCAAAAAGATTTATTCTTAGTTGTATGTCAGAATATATCCGAAGTGGATGTTCATTTAAACAAACATACAATTCTTGGTGAGTGCATTAATGTAGATGAGAATGATATTGAAAAATATTCCTTTGATTTAGATTCAGAAAATGAATATTGTAATTTAATTTTACCATCTGAGGAAATTAAAAGAAAACGAATACAAGAAGTGTCACCAAATGATTTTGACTTGAAGCACTTGTCCCCACATGAAAGTGACTGTTTACTAAAATTGTTGTGCAATAAGGCTCAAGCATTTTCTAAATCCTTAGACACTTTGGGTCATACAGACCTAGTTAACCCTCAGTTTTCAATGATGAATTCTCATCCGGTGAAAACATTACCTTTTCCTGTGCCACAGGCACTAGAGCAAGACGCTCTTGACCAGATCAATCAAATGCTAAATGCTGGCATTATAGAAAGATCAAATTCTTCTTGGGCTTGCCCCATGCTGTTAGTTAAAAAGAAAAGAACTGACACGTCAAAACCTCAAAAATATCGTTTGGCTTTAGATCTACGATTATTAAATTCTATTATTATTCCTTCTTCATATCCTCTACCTCGCATTCAAAACCTATTAGTACAATTGTCAAAATTTAAATACTACAGTACACTGGACTTACCCTCTGCGTACTGGCAGATTGCGGTTCCTAAAGAGATGCAAGATAAGCTGAGTTTTACCACTCCATGGGGAATATTTACCTACCTTAGTCTTGTGTTTGGCTTGAAGACGGCTGCAAGTACTTTTAAACAGTTAATTGATTCAGTTATTCAATTATCCGAAATTGACTCTTGTTACGCATACCAGGACGACATAGTTGTTGCCGCTAATTCGTTTGAAGAAATGGTTGCAAAACTCACAAAACTCTTGGATACTCTTATTGCTAACAACGTTACTCTTTCAACTGAAAAATGTTCTTTTATGCAAACTAGCATTAACTTTTTAGGCTTCCACCTCACTGATCATAAAATCCTTCCAATTACAAGCAATATTTTGAAAATTACTTCTTTTCCAAAGCCAAAAACTAAGAGGCAGACAAAGAGTTTTATTGGCTTATGTTCATTTTACAGGTCAATCATAACTCATTTTGCTAAATTAATTACTCCTCTTATTGAAATCACCAAACCTAAAAATAAATTCTGTTGGAAATCTGAACAAGAAAATGCATTTAATAAATTGCAAGAATTTTTTTTCCATAAACAAATGCTCAATCTTCCAATTTGGAATGAGACCTTCCATGTTAATACAGATGCTTCAAAGACAGCAATCTCAGCTGTTCTTATGCAAAAAATTCAAGATGAACTTCGCCCAATTTCTTATTACTCCAAAACTTTATCTCAATCTGAAAAACAGTATCCAGCCATTAAACTGGAACTTTATGCTATTTATAAAGGTATAACGGCTTTTAAATATTACATTTTCGCAGACCTTTCATTCTTTTGTCTGATGCTAAACCTCTCAATAATTACAAAAAATCAACATCTCCTGTTGACATCACTACACGTTGGATGTTAGAACTATCTGAATAATCTTACACATTTCAGCATGTTCCAGGCAAAGATAATGTGTTAGCAGATTTTCTGAGTAGGACACCTCATATTCCTACTGAAGATCTCCATACTAAACCTGATCTCATTTTTGAACAAGAAGTACTGCCGATTGTTGATAATCAAAATGACCTACATAATGAAATTGCTCAGTATCCATGTGGTTTAATTGGTAAAACACATCATAACTGCCATCTTCAAAGTGACCCTCCATCTACAAATAATGTTAGTCATGAAGACCCATTGTTAGAAATTTTTGATCAAACCATCCTTTCTGAACAATAAAAAGATCCTCAAATTAAGAAAATTTATGAAGATATCAAATCAAGAAAATTTATGAAGATATCAAATCTAATAAAAAACCTAAAAGTTTAAATGGTTATTACATTAATCCAAGTAATGAGTTGCTTTGTTATAATGGACACACTTCTCTTCAGAAAACATTGAATTACATAGAGCTGTTTTACCATCTTCACTTAGAGCTAAAGCTTTAAGAATTGCTCATATTACTCATACTGGTATTCATAAAACCATTGTTAATTTAAAGAAAAGATTCACTTGGAAAACTCTAATTTCTGATACAATTAATTATGTCAATTCTTGTGAAATTTGTTTAGTAAATAAAAATCATAAGAAAAACACTGCTCCATATCTGCCAGCACCTATTCCTACAGCTCCCAATCAAAAAGTTTCGATGGACTTACTTGGTCCTTTGAGAAACCACCAGTTTGTTATGACTGTAATCGACCATTTTTCTCGTCATCTTGAATTATATGCCTTAAATAGCATTCATGCTGAGTCGGTGACTAAATCTCTGTTGAATTACATTTCCACTCATAGAAAACCCGAGTTAACTCTTACAGATCATGGTTCCCAGTTCACTAGTGATTTGTTTTCTTATTTCAACAAAAAACTTGGCATAAAGCTAGAGCACAGTACAGTAGCGCATCCACAGGCTAATGGATTGAGTGAGAGATGTAACACTCAAATAAAGTCATCTGTCAATACAATGGCTTCCCAAGGATTTGATGTTCCAACTGCTTTAAAAATTCACCAGTCCATATACAACGCTACACCTCATCCAGCCACAAAATTTACTCCAAATCTTCTTCATTTTGGAAGGGAGGTGAATGATATTTATGCCAATTATAAAACCCATTTTTCCTGGAAAATCCTTAACACTGCATATGAAATCCACAAATTAATCGATGTAATTGAAAAAGTATACTACCAAGCTTACAAAAATAACGAGTCTTCTAGACAAAAAGTGTATCAAAAATCAAGGGAAAAATTAAAATTTGCTAATATCAAAGTTGATGATATTGTTTATGTAAAATTTCCCAGTGTATTTAATAAAAAAAATACAAGCACCTTATATGGTAAAGAAAATAATTTCACTTGTACTTATTCAAATTCAAGATTGCAATAATAATCAAGCATCACCTGTGTTAATTCATACTAACAGAATCTTGAAACTCCAGAAAAAAAAATGAAGCATTGCTTCATCCTTCTGATTCATCTAGAAGTGCAACACATGATCAAACGACTGTTGATAGTGCATCTTCTTCTCCTGTGAAACGACATATGCCTACTCGTACTACTAATTGTGATTCTCCTCAAATTCACACCACTTCAAAGTGCCAACAAACAACTTCGCATTTACATAATTCAGTGCATTCTCAAACATCTGGTAGTAAAACTTCCACTACAGTTCTAAATAAATCTACTCAAAGTAAAAAAAATTATGATCTTCGTCCTCGCAGTCATAAACACTATAAAATATAAACTAATCGTGAGTTTTATTTAGGATGCCTTTACCATTGTAAAAAATCTCATCTATGCTAGCTAGATTGGATTGTCAAATACGAAGACTGACTGTTTATTTTATTTTTTTACCTCTACCAAAGCTGTAGGCAGCATTTGTGTATTTTTTTTTATATTTATTTTTTTTAAATCGCCTTCACCTTGACACTGTGGAATTGTCATCCTGCAAAAGTATGTAAAGTATGTAAATCTTATTTTTGTTTACTATGTTGCTCACTGAAATATTTTCTTCAAAACCTTATTCATTTTTTAGAATTTATATGTATTGTAAAAAAAAAAAAAATGTGCTGATAACTCAGACTTTTTAATTTCAGTATTTGATTTAAGTAATAAGAAAGATTTAAAAAAAAATCAAATCAAAATTTTTATAATTCATTATTTTAGTTGCAAATGAAATGTCATTGATTGCTTTATTTTGATATAGTATTTATCTTGAAAAGTAAATTGTTATTGATATAAAATATGAGTACATATATCATCACTTTCCCTATTGTGACTTCTAGAGTAATTCAAAAAGTTACTTTGTTCTTAGTTATAATTCATGCATGTTCTAAAAACTAACCTCTTTCTAACATCTAAAAATAATAATAATGATGAAAATTATGCATGTTAATATTTCTATTGTTATTATTGGTGTATTATGTAAAGTGGTTGGAAATACATTAAGCTTTTTTAAGTGTTTAAAAATTCACAAATTGAAAAAAAATATTTGTGTACATGAAAATTTTGTACTTTGGATCCAAAGATTATTTTAGGTCTTTACAAAAAAATACTTATGTATTTTACATGAAAAAATGTAGTAACATGTTTATACTTCCAAAGATTATTTTAAGTCTTTACAAAAAAAAAAAAAAAAAAAAAAAAAAAAAATACTTATGTATTTTACATGAAAAAAAGTAGTAACATGTTTATACTTACAAAGATTGTTTTAGGTCATTACGTAGAAGATACTTATGTATTTTACATGATAAAAAAATAATCACATATTTATTCATACAGATGTTTGAATTAAACATAGTTCAATAAGCATTTCAGAATATGTAGTATAAATATTTTGTATGACGATTTTTTTATAAGACAAATGTTATTAAAGTTATGTGGTAGTACATTTATGAGAGCTTAAAAATCCTCTCTTTGCATTTATTTTCTTTGAAAGTATTATTATTGTGGTTGTAGAATAACACGATATTAGTTATTCATCTAAGAAAAATTGATTTCTTAAAAAGTGCTATATTTATATATAAATATTTTTAATGAGAGTGTAAATATTCTCTCTTGACTATATACTTACATTTGGAATTTTTGTTATGGAAAATTCTCGGATGAGTAATTTATTGAAGAATTAATTAGAAGGAAAAAAAAAATTGAAATGTAGTTCATAGACTGTGACTTGAAATAGAATTGTGATTTAAAGGTACTACTTTAAATTATTGCTATTTTCTTTTTTTTTTTTTCAAAATAGAAATGTTTTATTGCTAATATTGTACTATATTGAATGATGCAAAGTCATCATTAATATGCATGTCAATTTGTATCATATAATATTATTTGTTTATGTGTACATTATTACAATTTTTCCCCCACTCTTTTAATATACACTGAGTTTACTTTACAATGTTGCATTTGCTATTTCACTTATCAGTGAATGAACTTTTAGCAACTTCATTTTGAAAGACTTTGTGTATCTTTTGTCAGAAGAATGTAACCGATTATTATTTTTCTCATTATTTGAAGTTATATGCATGTTGTATATGTATATAGTTTAGAAAATATTGGCTCAATGTCAAAATTATTAAATTTCTCCATCTTACCAATATTTTCTTTTGGGGAGGCCGGAGTAATATGTTGTGGTTACTTAGAACCACTGCCATATTTTATTTAATTTCATTTAGAAAATATTTTTATTAATCTTGTATTCATTTAATTTTAATATTCGCATTCCAAAATTATTTTAATTCCCTTTTTTTTTCAACCTTCCCCTGTAAGTTTTTCTTTCTGGCATAGCATTTCATTCATTTTAAAATCATAAACGTCGTTTTGAATTCTGTACTTCCGGTAAAAGAATTATCTGGAAAGTTCCATATCTTTCTATTTGTGAAGTCATATCCTTTTGTAGCTCCTCCCCTTAGCCAATAGTATTTAAATCAGTTTAATTCGTAACTCTTTACTACTGCTTGGCATCTTATCTCAGTGAAAGCTATCAAATTTCCTTTTTTTTAAAGCAGTTTTTTTATGTACTTTTGCATTGCATTTTATGCCAATGCAAGCCGCCTGTATGTTCGTTCAGCCAAAGTTGGCGTGTTTCAAGGATTATAGCAATCCTTTTTTACTCCTCTTTTTGGAGAGCTCGTGCGCATTCAGTGCAGTTGAGTTGGGACTTCAATGCAGAATGGCTGCCTTTTGCCGTTCTGCGAAGAAATTATGTCCGCACCTGCTTGAGTGCTCTGTCAACGAACGCAGAGAATGGGTGGATGCCTCTTTACCTTCTACAAAAAAAAAATAATAATAAATGGATTTTCGTATGTACAGTAAGAAATATTAAAAGGGCGAGAATACTTCTTTAAAATTGTGTAATCGGCTGCATAGTTTAGGCTTTTTTTTGTGGCGAAATTCTTTGATCAGTTACTTCTTATTCTCCAGTAAGATGTGGATAAAATTCTGTTGACCGCATTATTATTATTTTTATTCAAATGGTGCTTTTACTTCGAGTCGTAGAATTGTGATGCTAAAAAAATCATCTAAATGCCTGTGCCTCCACACTCCCCAAAGGAAAGAAATTATTTTATTTTATTTAGTAAGAACGTAGAATGAACGTAGATTGTATGTGTCCATCATAAAAAAAGTACATCTAAAAGAATAAGAGATGTACTCTATGATAATGCGCTATGTCCTGCAAGAAAAATTGCTTCATAAATAAAAAAATTTCAAGGAAGATTTGTCTTCTGTTTATTTCCTTTCTGCAAATGTCTCCATCATTTTCTGTTCTTTCGGGTCAATGCAGGTAATGCTTTTACCTTTTACTTTTTTATTACCAAATGTATGATAAGTAAATTCAGATTTTTTTTTAAATTAATGACTGTTATGTCAAAGTGGTCTTTTGTGGCCACAACAAAAATGTTATAACACTATAACGATCGATCCTAAAAAATGATTTGGAATTTCAATATCCAAAATAACTTTACAATATTATTCTATCACCTCCTGTCTTCCAAACACAACAATATATAAAACACAAATTTAACAGACATGTAATCGGACTACGGGCTTAAACTACTGAAATAACCAGAATAAGAAACGGTGCTGTAAATAACGAAATCTTTTCGGCTATTAAGGCTGTTCTACACTTTTCTGCTCAACAAGCGCAAAACGTTTTGACACATTTGCAAATTCACTTTTTAACGGAAAGATATAAAATTGGAAAGAATGACCATGGAAGCGATTTGGAATCGAACTGTGTTTTCCACTTTTTTATCAATCAATTACCTATTGAGTTATAAGCGATTTTGATCACGTGACACGACATTTTCTCCCCTTACTAACTGGATTTTCTTCTTTCGATCGGAAGGCAGTTAAAAATGCCAGCTTTGACAGTATTTTCTGAAAGATCTATTGCGTTTACAAGAAAACGGAAAAAAAAACAGTTCGATGACATAGCTTCTGAATATAACACCACTTTCTAGTTTCATGCGTTTCCGAACAAAAATGAATTCAAACTTACGTCAGAAAGTTGTCCCTTTGGATTTGAGAACAGCCTTAACTCCAGACATGTGGCTTATACTTATGTATCGCTTTTAATAAATGGCGAAATTTTATTTCAATGTGTAATTGATATTTTTCATATAAAAATGATTTTTCGCGTTGTTAGCGGGCAATCTAAACACAAATATTAAAACACAACTACATTAATTCCTAGCACTTTCAGCATAGTTATCCTTAGGGTTAAAATACGAAAATTACAAAAACCAATGTTAATAATGTCTTATTTTCGAAATATAAAAAATAAGACGTTAGTACCATCGGTTTTTGTATTTTTTGTATTTTGCCCCTGAGGATGACTACGTTTATAGTTGAAAGTGCTAGGAATTAATGCAATTTAACATCTTTCAATAATTTTTATCATCTTTCGAATAATAAAGCACATTATGTGTAATTTTAATTTTAACTTTTGAAAGATGAATTTTAGCATTCTAATTATTTATTCGCTTATTGAATGAAAATTATTAGTTTTCAGTAAAATAAAATGGTTTTCAAGTATGTTCTGTAATCCAGGAAGTCCGGGTTGGATTCCTTAGCATAATATAAAAAAATATGGAGATTTTATAGTTACTCTGTTGCATAGTCGTTTAAAGAAAAAATAAAATATATTAATAAAATATTTAAGGCCATATACTAGAAGTCTGGACGGACCGAATTTTTAGACTCGGTATACGGAGGAAAAATATCTTACACCTGCCTATCCCAATATAAAAATTAAAAAATTTCTGAAAAAATTCTACCAATTTTCTACAACAAATGTTCATACTTATAAGCTAACATTATTCTAAAAGTTAAATTCTTAAAAAAAAATATTGCAAACATACGTATGTGCAAAATTTTTAATACAACAAATTTCAGAATATTAATTCAGAAATGATGAAATGCGAAATCACAATATTAAAGATAATTTAGAAGGCAATTAATTACATTTAAGTGAAGACTCACTGAAAAATTTAATCTAGTTTAGAAGGAAAGAAGAAAAAAAAATGGTTACAAAATTAAGTTTTAAAAGCTCTGCGAAGAAGAAAACAAGAAATAAAAAATCATGCGCCAAGCATAAATTATGAAACATATTCAGAATGATGTGACAAAACTGCACCGTTTAAAAAAATTAAAATATTCAACCCTTATGGAAATGCAAAACACATTTCAAAACCCAATTTCAGTTGTTCCCATCCACAATCGGAAAATTATCCTAATTTTTCAGCTACGCTGTATAGGATATATAAATTTGTATCAATTAACTACATGCATGCGAAAATTTAAGTGAAGACTCACTGAAAAATTTAATCTAGTTTAGAAAGAAAGAAGAAAAAAAAAATGGTTACAAAATTAAGTTTTAAAAGTTCTGCGAAGAAGAAAACAAGAAATAAAAAATCATGCGCCAAGCATAAATTATGAAACATATTCAGAATGATGTGACAAAACTGCACCGTTTAAAAAATTAAAATATTCAACCCTTATGGAAATGCAAAACACATTTCAAAACCCAATTTCAGTTGTTCCCATCCACAATCGGAAAATTATCCTAATTTTTCAGCTACGCTGTATAGGATATATAAATTTGTATCAATTAACTACATGCATGCGAAAATTTAAGTGAAGACTCACTGAAAAATTTAATCTAGTTTAGAAAGAAAGAAGAAAAAAAAAATGGTTACAAAATTAAGTTTTAAAAGTTCTGCGAAGAAGAAAACAAGAAATAAAAAATCATGCGCCAAGCATAAATTATGAAACATATTCAGAATGATGTGACAAAACTGCACCGTTTAAAAAATTAAAATATTCAACCCTTATGGAAATGCAAAACACATTTCAAAACCCAATTTCAGTTGTTCCCATCCACAATCGGAAAATTATCCTAATTTTTCAGCTACGCTGTATAGGATATATAAATTTGTATCAATTAACTACACGCATGCGAAAATTTAGTTCACTTAAGAAATACATATACTTCAGTTGAAAATTCTCCTTCAGCCATTTCCTCTAATAAGAAGAATGGTATATGTGAATACTTTTGTGCCGTCCTGTATAAGAGCTATAGAATTTATATACAGAGTGTCCATAATTAAACGACACTACTTTAAAGTTGTCTACATACGAAACTATTGGTCAGAAAGTTGTGAAATTGTGTTACGGACATAATAAAAGAATTGAAATTTGTTTGAGCAAGAAAAAAAAAAAAAAAAAGTTCAAAATTCCGCCAACAGAGGGCGTTTTTAAATAACTTACACATTTAGCCATCGCCCACTGAATACAAGACCTGAGTTCTGAGAAAAAAATGGCGGCTGTCGTAGGAGGATTTTTTTTTTTTCAGAGTTTGTAAGGTCCGTTCAATTCGAACACCAATTTATTTTTTTTTAAGTTTTTACACTTTATTTTTTTCAGGGGGGCTTCTGTATATTTGTCTTATTTAATCTGATAAAAATAAACCGTAAAAACTTTTAAAAATGCGTAATTCGTTAATAAACACCCTCTGGTGGCGAAATTTTGAACTAAATCCCCCCCCCCCCCCCTCAAACAAATTCCCATTCCTTCACTATGACCGTCACAAAATTTCACAACTTTCTGACCAATAGTTTCGTCTGTAGACAACTCTAAAGTAGGATCGTTTAATTATTTGCATGAGGAGTAACATGCAAAAAATTAATTAATTTTAAAAGCGCATACCGAATTTTAAACCGTACACTCCAGCAATTATTACTCAAAGACAGTACTGTAACCAATTTCTTTTGTGTGTGTAAATGAATAAAAATGCTATGAATACCCTGTTTTAACGTGTGATCGTAGTGAAATTCAGTGATTTACTATATCAGTTTCAATACATTTGAAAAACCGTAATGTTATTAAATTACTTTGCAAACGAATTTTCCCCATATACCATAATGTAATGGAATACTTTTGGGGGGCCCTGTAAATGAACGATTAATCCTACATACTTCATATGCAATATCAAAGATGTTTTGGTGGCCCTAAATAATCTTTATCAATTGCATGAAAATTCTCGTATATTTACGGGAGTTAGGCCGTCGGAGTGGACAGACGGACAAACAAACCGAATGCACTTTTCAATTTTGTTGGAAAGTGTTAAAAAGTGTAGGTTTTTAAAAATGTTTATCTTTAAGGCTGTTCTCAACTGCTCTGCTCAACAAGTATAAAACGTTTTGACACATTTACAAATTCATTTTTTAACGGAAAGATATAAAATTGGAAAGCCTGACGATGGAAGCGATTTGGAATCGAAATGTGTTTTGATAAATAAATTACCTGTTGAGTTATAAGCGATTTTGATCACGCGACAAAGACGTTTTGCAACTTTTCTTGTGTGGTTATTCTTCTTTCGCGCGGAAATTTGGTTCAAAACGTCCACTTTGACACTATTTTCTGAAAAATCTATTACGTTTGCAAAAAAAAAAAAAAAAAAAAGTCTCGATTACATAGTTTCAGAACAACAACACCATCTAGTTTCATGCATTTTCGAACAAAATAAATTAAAACTTATGTTAGAAAGTTGCCTTTTTGGATTTGAGAACACCCTTAACGGAAAGATATAAAATAGGAAAGTCTGGCCATGGAAGCCAGTTAAAATTGAGCTGTGTTTTCCATTTTTTTATGCATAAATTACCTATTGAGTTATAAGCGATTTTGATCACGTTACAAATACGTTTTTCATCCTTTCTTGAGTGGGTTTTCTCCTTTCGTGCTGAAATTCGTTTCAAAACGCCCACTTTGACAATATTTTCCAAAATATCTATTGCGTTAGCAAAAAAAAAAAAAAAAAAAAAAAAGGAAAAAAACAGCTCGATTACATAGTTTCTAAACAACAACACCTACTAATTTCATGCATTTCCGAACAAAAAGAAATTAAAACTTATGTCAGAAAGTTGCCCTTTTGGATTTGAGAACAGCCTTAATAATATTTTGAAACATTTGACCAAGGAAAAAAACATCATGTCTTACATATCAGCATCCCAGTGGTCCACTGCTACCCATTCAAAATCCAGATCATGGTTGTTGTAGCATCCGCCTGCCATGTGACTGAGCTGCACCAATCGTCGCGCCTCTTCCTTTTAAGTTTGTTTCCTTACAGTATGTATTCGAAAATAATAATAGCAGTTAGGTTTTAATGGAAATAGATTTCCGACAACACGGATATGTAGTCCTAAAAGTTTCTTTAGTATTTTACAAAAAAATGAAACATACGGAATTTCGAAAACGGCGAGATGTTATTGAAGTATATATGTGCCATTCTGTTCAACAACCTTCTCTCACTTCTCTGGTAGTCTCGTAATGCCTTCTTTCTAAAACATTTGTGATTTGCTGGCAAAATGCTTTTGGATTAGTTTTTTAATGTCTATTAAAGAGTCAGTTCTTTTGGGGAGGAATGGGAGTTTTCGGTGAGGAAAAAAAACAAAAACAAATACCAGTCGGACGGAGCAATGTCCGGGGAGTAAGGAGGGTGGAGCATGACATCAATCGAATGCAACGAGTTTTGTTCCTGACAGCCAAAAATACGTGTGGCCTGATGTTGCCATGGTGGAAGACAATGCCTCGTCTGTTTGCTAATTCGGGGGGCGTTTCCAGGCCGTTGCCGCCTCTAGTTCGTCGAGTTGCAAGCAGTACTTTTCAGAGTTGATAGCCTGGTTTGGTGGAAGTAGCTCGTAGTAGATAATAACATTCTTCCAATCCCACTAAATAGCCAGTAAAACTTTCTTTGGGTGGAGGCCGACTTTAGCGACAGGAATGGGACTATTGTCTCGGTTGTGCTAAGTTGTATAGAACCTTGTCATAAATTATCCAACTTTCGTCCCCGGTGACTAGTCTTTTCAAAAATTGATAATTTTTGCGGCTGGAAATGCGGTCTAATCTAGACTGTTGCACTCCGTCACGTCATGGACAGGGCTGTCACTGGCGACTCTTTTTAGGTGCGTTCGTAATTATATAAATACGTAGCACCTATAGTCGTCGTTCAGTCCGTCCGTCCGTCTGTCCGTCCGTCTGTCCGTCCGTCTGTCTGTCCGCATGTAACAGAGCAAAAACTACCCAACCGAATGGTCTGAAATTTCAAATATATGATTGTTGCAAAATTTTGTCGAGCCATTTCAAATTTTATGAAAATCGGATGTATAGTTTAATTACAGGGACAGTCAAAAGTTTTTCTTTACATTACGGCCAATGGGAAAAATTATTGCAAGTGGATTTTAATGATATTAGAGCCTTCCGAATGATCTGAAATTTTAAAGATATAACTGTTGCAAAATTTTGTCGAGCCCTTTCAAATTTTAGGAAAATCGGATGTATAGTTTAATTACAGGGACAGTCAAAAGTTTTTTCTTTACATTACGGCCAATGTTAAAAATTATTGCAAGTGCATTTTAATGATATTAGATCCTTCCGAATGATCTGAAATTTTAAAGATATAACTGTTGCAAAATTTTGTCGAGCCCTTTCAAATTTTAGGAAAATCGGATGTATAGTTTAATTACAGGGACAGTCAAAAGTTTTTCTTTACATTACGACCAATGGGAAAAATTATTGCAAATGCATTTTAATGATATTAGAGCCTTCCGAATGATCTGAAATTTTAAAGATATAACTGTTGCAAAATTTTGACGAGCCCTTTCAAATTTTAGGAAAATCGGATGTATAGTTTAATTACAGGGACAGTCAAAAGTTTTTCTTTACATTACGGACAATGGGAAAAATTATTGCAAGTGCATTTTAATGATATTAGAGCCTTCCGAATGATCTGAAATTTTAAAGATATAATTGTTGCAAAATTTTGTAGAGCCCTTTCAAATTTTAGAAAAATTGGATGTATAGTTTAATTACAGGGACAGTCAAAAGTTTTTCTTTGCATTACTTCCAATGGGAAAAATTATTGCAAGTGGATTTTAATGATATTAGAGCCTTCCGAATGATCTGAAATTTTAAAGATATAACTGTTGCAAATTTTTTGTCGAGCCCTTTCAAATTTTAGGAAAATCGGATGTATGTTTAATTACAGGGACAGTCAAAAGTTTTTCTTTACATTACGGCCAATGGGAAAAATTATTGCAAGTGCATTTTAATGATATTACAGCCTTCCGAATGGTCTGAAATTTTAAAGATATAATTGTTGTAAAATTTTGTTGAGCTTTCAAATTTTAGGAAAATCGGATGTATAGTTTAATTACAGGGACAGTCAAAAGTGTTCCGTTACATTACGGGGAATGGGAAAAAAATGTTGGAAGTGCATTTTAATGATGTATCAGACTATGCGCTTTATGAAGTGCAAAAAATTATACATTCAGTACAATATGGGGTGCAAAAAATAATTATAAAACTAGTACGAACGCACCCCGTTTGCCACGTTTGACGAGCAATTTCCAACTTGTTATATTCTATTAGCACCACTATTTTTTCAGATGTTGTCAAAGTATATCAGAAATATTTTTGTTTTCAGAAAGTGGTGCTAGATGAATTAAAAATAATCAAGTTAATTGCGAAAGAAGCAACCCAATATTAAGGCTGTTCTTAACTGCTCTGCTTGATAAGAGCAAAACATTTTGACACATTTACAAATTCATTTTTTAAGGGAAAGATATAAAACTGGAAAGCCTGGCCATGGAAACGATTTGGAATTGAGCTGTGTGTTCCCATTTTTTGATCAATAAATTACCTACTGAATTATAAGCGATTTTGATCACGTAACAAACACCTTTTTCACCCGCTCTTGAGTGGTTATTCTACTTTCGCGCGGAAATTCGGTTCAAAACGTCCACTTTGACATTATTTTCTGAAAGATCTGTTGCGTTTGCAAAAAAATGAAAAAAAAACCAGCTCGATTACACAGTTTCTGAACAACAACGCCAGCTAGTTTCATGCATTTTCGAACAAAAATAAATTAAAACTTATGTCAGAAAGTTGCCCTTTTGGATTTGAGAACAGCCTTAAAGCCATTCTCAAATCCAAACTCTCTATTCTTAACCCAAACACGAAGAATTTTTTTCTGCTCATCATAAAAAATGCAGGAAATTTCATTCCGATTCCCAGAAATCGAACAATGTTTTTCATTTACAGGCAATGAGAAATCCCCTTGTAATTCCTCCATGTCTCCCCCCGGGATTGCACTTGTACTCTAAAGCGAAAGCTGGGTTCCCGGGGCGGTCATGCCTGTCATCCCTGTAATTCCTCCATAAATTAACATGGGATTTTACGATCGGCGAGGTTCTCTGAAGCATTCCCTTAAGGTTCTTCTCAACTGCTCTGCTCAACAAGCGCAAAACGTTTTGACACAATTACAAATTCATTTTTTAACGGACAGATATAAAATTGGAAGGCTGACTATGGAAGCGATATGGAATCGAACTGTGTCTTGCATTTTTTGATCAATCAATTACCTATTGAGCTATAAGCGATTTTGATCACGTGACAAAAGCTTCTTTCGCCCTTCCTTCAGTGGTTATTCTTCTTTCGCGCGGAAATGATGTTTAAAATGCTCAGTTTGACACTATTTTCTGATAAATGTATTGCGTTTGCAAAAAAACAGAAACGGAAAAAACAATTCGATTACATAGCTTCCGAACAACAACACCTGCCAGTTGCATACTAAAATCATTAAAACTTATGTCTAAAGTTGCCCTTTTGGATTTGAGAACATCCTTAAATCTTTTATGTTGCATAAACACTGAAGGAGTAAACCCTCTTAAAGAAACCGTTTAATATCATTCAAAATAACAGGAAAAAGGAATTGTCGGAATTACGCAAGTCTCACTCTATGCATTGAATAATGATTCTGAAAACGCATTACCATGCTCTATTCAAAATTTCCCACATCCCTCATACGTCTTTCTTATTCCGTAAGTTTCCGAATAACTGAAGAGGAAAATGTTCGGAACACGGAAAGTAGTAATATTTCTCCAAGCACGAGAAAACGTTTTATTTCACTCCGATACATTCCAGAAATCGCGTACTTCCTAACAACTGGAAATCAAGAGGAAAATGGCAACTTCAAGTAATTTTTCAATTATGCCGTATTTTTTTTTTCTTTCAATTGCATTAATATTCTTTTTTTTTCTCATTTAGTAATAAATATGTCTAATTGCCTCACCTCGTGGACTTGATCACTGCTTAGACCCTTAGGCCAGAGCTTACAACCACTCATACTACAGGCTGCGCACATCATTTTTAATTGAATCTTTAATTCTTTGAAAATTTATTTTCTTTATGCTTTAGTACTCAACTTATTTTCGATTAAAAATTCGAAGTTGTTTGAATGTTTTTTCTGTTTCAATCTGTGTTGTTTCTCAAGTCCAAAGGTGCTACTTTCTGACACATTTTTAATTCATTTTCGTTCGAAAACGCATGAAATTGGCAGGTCTTGTTATTTAGAAACTATGCAATTGAAAGACGTTTTCCTGCTTTGATAAACTCAAAAGATCTTTCAGAAAATACTCCGAAAGTAGTAGTTTTGAACCGAATTTCAAGACATGACAGCGAGAGAAATGAGAAAAACCTGCACTGTAAAAAAAAACGGACTAAAAAACGGAAATACTACTGGCAATCTAGACGCCATACTATTTCCGTTTTTTACGGGAATTTTTACCCATAAATTACAGATAAATTTCCGTTTTTAATCAGAAAACGGAAAATATTCTGTAATTTATGGGTAAAAATTATCGTGAAAAAACGGAAATAGTACTGGCGTCTAGATTGCCAGTAGTATTTCCATTTTTTAGTCCGTTTTTCTTTTACGGTGTGAGGTCACGTGACAAAAATTGCTGATAACTCTATAAGTAATTTATTTATCAAAAAGTAGAAAACTCATTCCGATTCTAAATCGCTTTGCCTGCCAGTTTAGTGCCTAAGTTTTGAAATGAGTTAGTAAATGTGTTAGAAAGTTTCGCGTTTGCTGAGCAGTGCATTTGGGTACCGCCTTAAAGGCCTTTATGGCAAACGCTGGGTTATAGCACACTGCTGCTGTCTATTTTTATTCTATTCGTACAACTTTTTTTTTTAAAGTTTAGAGATTAAATAAATCCGAAAATTTTTGCACCCAACAAACGCTCTTTAAAGGGAACGCCGGTAAGACTACAATATTTCTCTTTGTCTTATTTTTCTTCTAGGATTCGCTGGATTAATGACATTCGAAGATTTGACACATCTATCCGCCCCCTGTTCTTTATCAAACGAAAATGGCATTGAACAAAACGGTCAGTGGCATTAATCAAAATGACATTCCCTTCCTCCCGCCCAGATATGACTGATCGAGCGATCCTTTTAGGATTCGTTCGGTCAGTGGCATGAAGCGGAATGACTCATCCCTCCGTCCAGTTTCTGTCATTCATCGAACCTATCTTTTTAGGATCCCTTCGGCCAATTGAATTCGGAGGCATGTCTCAGCCCTCCGTCATGCTCTCTGCCATTGATCGAACGGATACTTTTAGGATTATTCGGTCAATGGCATTCGAAAGTTTGACACATCCCGTACTCTGTCATTTATAAACGAAAATGGAATTGATCAAAACGGTCAATGATATTGATCAAAATGGCATTCCATCCGTCCCGTTTTCTATCACAGATCGAACTGATACTTTTAGGATTTATTCGGTCAATGGCATTCGGAGACATGACTCATCGCTCCGTAGCGTCCATTGTCATTGATCGAAAGTATCGTTCTAGGGTTCGTTTGATCAATGGCATTTTGAGACAAGACAACCCTTCGTACCGTCCTCTGTCATTCATCGAACAGACTGTCATAGGATTCGTTCGTTCAGTGACTGGTGGAGGCATTATTCATCCCTTCGTCGCGCCTTCTTTCATTCATCGAGCGTATCCTTTTAAGATTTATTCGGTCAATAGCATTCAAAGATATGACACATTCCTCCGCCCCGTCTTTTCGATCAAACGATCAATGGCTGCGACCAAAATGGTCAATGGCATTCGAAGGCTCATACCTCAGCCACGTCCTTTGCCGTTGATCGAACGAATCCTTTAGAATTCGTTCGGTGAATGTCCTCCAAAAGTATGGCAAATCCCCCCGTCCCGTCTTCGGTCATAGATCAAACAATTAATGTCGGTGATCAACGAACAACGGCGTTCAGCAAAACAGCCATTTGCATTGACCGAAACAATCAGTGACGTTTGGAGGCATTACTTATCTCGTTCTCTCTCATTAATCGAACATATTCTTTTAGTATTCCTGCTGGCAGTGGCATTTGGAAGCATTATTTATACGCCCGTCTTTTCCACTATTTTTCGAAGACATAACACATTCTTCCGTCTCCTCCTCTGTCACTAATCTAACGGATGATTTTAGGATATGTTCAGTCATTTAACGAAAGGAAAATTTGGGCAAAAGATTTTCTGTGCTCATGGTCTTCTGTCACTGTGTCATTCTTATCTCAACTCTCTCTTCTGTCAACTGATTTTGCCATCATCACTGACCTTCTCCTTCTGTGTTACTGTTCGAAAGGATTATTTTAAGATTGCTCGGTCAATGGCATTCGGATGCATAACTCATCCATCCGTACCGTCTGCTGTCATTCGGAGTCATGTCATCGGACTCATCCTTCCTTCTCGTCCTCTGTCACTAATCGAACAGATTATTTTAGAATATGTTTCATCAATTAACTAGAGGAAATTTTGACAAAAAATGGGACAAAAGTTTTTCTGTGCTCATCGTCCTCTGTCACTGTATAATTCTTTATCACTCTGCCAACTTACCTGACCTCGTCGTTCTATGTCACTGTTCGAAAAGATCGTTTCAGGATGCGTTTAGTCAGTAGCATTTGGAGGCATGAGCTATCCCTCGCTCCTGTCCCTTTTCAATGGTCGAACAAATACTTTCAGGCTTATTCGGTAAACGGAATTCAATACACATTCCGTATTCTGTCCTTTGTAAAAGAAAAAGGAATTGATCAAAACGATTAATAGCATTGATCAAAATGGTATTCCATTTGTTCCGTCCTATATCACAGATCAAACATATCCTTTTAGCATTCGTTCGGTCAATGGAATTTGCAGAGATGACTTGTTAGTTTGTCCTTTCATCTGCCATTCTATCGTGCTCATTGCCACTGCGACCACAAACGAGAAAGAAAGATGACAAAACATTTTCTATCCTCAACGTTTCCTGTCACAGTGTCACCTAACTTTATAACATCAGTCTGTCAGTTCATCTTCTCTTCGTACTGATCACGTCATCATCTATCACAGTTCGAACGGATCATTTTAGGATTCGTTCGTCAAATGGCACTTGGAGGCAAGACACAATAGTCCGTCCCATACAATCTCACTCGGAGGGACGACTTATCCCTCGATCATATACTCTGTTGCTAATCGAACGCATCCTTTTTCTATTTGTGCGATTAGTGACACTCAGAAGAATGGCTCATGCCTCCGTCATGTGATTCGTTCGTAAAATTGCACTTGGAGGCATGACAAAATACTCCGTCCCATACATTCTCACTCGGAAGGATGACTCATCCTATAGTTACATACTCTTTTGTTAATCGAACGCATCCTTTTTCGATTTGTGCGATTAGTGGCACTCAGAAGAATGACTCATGTCTCAGACACATAATATGACACTGGTCGAACGGTTCCATTCAGAAGTCCTCCAACCACTTGATCGAACGAATTCTTTTTGGATTCTCACGGTCAATGGCATTCGGAGGCACCATCCTTCCGTCCATCCATCCGTACCGTCCACGCTCATTCGCAGGCATGACTCATCGCTCCGTTCTGCCCTCTGTCATTGATCGAACGAATTCTTTTAGGATTCGTTCGGTCAATGGCATTTGGAGGCATGTCTCATCTCTCCGTCACGTAATATGACATTTCATCACATATATAAACGGTTCTGTTTAGGAGTCGTTAGTTCATGGCATTTGAATGCATAACTCATCCAACCCTCCTGAACTCTGTCACTGATTGAAAAGATCCTTTTAGGATTTGTTCAGTGAGTGACATTCTGAGGCGTGACTCATGCATCCATCCCGTCTTGTCTCACTGTGTCAATGGCATACAGAGGATTGATCTGTCCTTCTTTGCCATCCTCAGTTATTGATCGAACGGACGTTTAGAATTAATTCGTTATATGGTTGTTGTTGTCATATGGTTGTTGTTGTAGAAGGCTCATGCCTTCGTTCCGTACTCTGTCACAGATTGAACGGAATCTTTTAGAATTCTTCCGATCAATGGCTTTGGAGATATTATTCGGACGCACGACTCATACCTCCATACAGTACTCTCACTGATTTAAAGAATCCTCTAAGGATTGGTTCAATCAATAGCATTCGGAGGCATAACTCATTTATCCGTTCCGCCCACTGTCGTTCGGATACATGACTGATATTTCCGCCCTGTCCTGTGTCATTGATCGAACGGATCTTTTAGTATTCGTGCTTCGATGGCATTCGGACCAATCCCTCCATCCCATCCTTAGTCATTGATCGAATGGATCCGTATAGGATTTGTTCGGTCAATGACATTCAGAAACACGACTGATCAGTCCGTTTCGTCCACTGTCACTCGAATGCAAGACTTACATCCCTTCGCTCTTCTGTCATTATTCAAAAAGATACTTTTAGTATTAATGATGTCAATGGCATTTGTATGAAAAAGCTATTCAGATCCACCCCTCTGTCCCGTCCTTTGTCATTAATCGAACGGACCAGTTTAGGATTCGTTCGTTCAATTCTGGTGAAGAAATAATTCATTCCTCCGTCCGTAATCTGTCAGTGATTGAATGGAACCTTTTAAATTTGTTCGTTCATTCGCATTCAGAGTTATGACTCATTTCTCCGTCCGTGTAATGGCCTTCGGATGCATGACTCTAACCTCAGTCCCATCCTATGTCAGTGATGGAACGGATTTTTTTAGGATTTGTTCCATCAATAACATTCGGAGTCTGTACCGTCTACTGCCATTTCGATACATGACCTCTGTAGTGTCTTTTATCATTGATCGAACGACTACTTTTAGGATTCGTGTCGTCTACTGGATTCGGAAGCATGACACCATCCTTTAGTCGTTTCCTCTGCCATCTGCCCTCATCGTCTTTTGTCAGTGTGTCACCTTACTATGCCGCTGCACTTTGTCACTGTGTCGTCATCTCTCACACTTTCAGCTCATTTTGTCGTCATTATGACCTGGTCGTTTTCTACCATTGTTCGAACGGATCATTTTAGGATTCGTTTTGTCAGTGGCATTCCGATTCATTACTCATCTCTCCGTCGACAGCACTTACTTTCGGATGCATGATTCAAACCTCCGTCCCGTTCTTTAGCAGTGATGGAACGGAACCCTTTTTGTTTCGCTCCGTGAATGGCATTTGGAGGCACGACTCACCCGTCCGTTCCGTCCACTGTCATTAGGAAGTATGACTCCTACCTACGTTCTGTTCTCAGTCATTGATCGAGTGAATCAGTTTAGGATTCGTTCTGTGAATGGCAGATCTCTCTCCCGTGCTAAGTCATTGATCGAACGGGATCTCTTAGAATACTTTCGGTCATTCGTATTCGGAGACATGACTCATCCATCCGTCCCTTGCAATGTCGTTAACATGCATAGCTCGTACCTCTGTCACATCTCCTCTCAGTTTTAAAATTCATCTATTTTGGATTGATTCCGTGAATAGCATTTGGGAGCGTTTCTCGTCTGTACCGCCTACTTTTATTCAGATGCATGACTCATACCTCCGTTCTATCCTGTGTCATTTTTGAAATGGGTCATTTTACGAATTTTTCCATCAGTGGCGTTCGGAGGCATTAGTTATCCGTCCCTTCCGACTAGTGCCGTTCGGATGCATGACTGTTACCTCTGTCCTATCTTGTGCCACTGTTGGAACGGGTCATTTTGCAGTTTTTTTCCATCCATTTCATGCATGGCATTCGGAGGCAAGTCTCATTCGTCTCTTCCATCTACTGTCGTTCGGATTCATGACTCATACTTCCATCCTATCCTGTGCCAGGAATGATACAGATCATTTTACGATTTGTTTAGTCAATGTCATTCTGAGGCATGACTCATCCGTCCCTTCCATCCGCTGTCATTCGGATGCATATCCTCCCTCCTGTCCTCTGTCATTCTTTGAAAGTATCCTTTCAGAAATCTTTCCGTCAATAGCATTCGTAAGGCAATGGCATTCGGACCCACTCACCTTTAACGTTATCAGTCATTGATCGAGAGAATCCGTTTAGGATTTGTTCGTTCAATGGCTGGTCTCTGTCCGTACTCAAGCATTGATTGAACAGAGTCTTTTAAAATTGTTTCGGTAATTCGTATTGGGGAACATGACTCATCCATCCGTCCCTTGCAGTCATTTAGATGCATGACTCATACCTCTGTCCCATCCTCTCTGTGTTATGAAATGGATCCTTTTAGGATTCGTTATGTCAGCAGTTGCTCGCGTTTCATTTTCCGGCGACTTGAGTCTACAGATGTAACCCTTTTTTTTGAAGACCTTAATAAAGGTGTCCGGGGAGAACATCTATGCTCTACAGACGTGGTCCCACGTCTGAGCAGTTCCCGTTAGGTAGTCAAGTGTTTGAAGAAGTGACTCATCCGCCCGTTCCGTCCAATTTCATTGGGATGAATGACTCATGCTTCCGCCCTATCCTGTGCGAGTGATGGAACGGTTCTATTTAAGATTTTTTCAGCTAATGGCATTCCAAGGCATATGACTCATCCGTCCCCTCCGCCTGCTGCCATTCTGATGCATGACCTCCGTCCTATCCTCTCTCATTCTTCGTAAGGATTATTTTAGGATTCGTGTCGTCAATGGCATTCAGACTCACCCACCTTTAACGTTATCAGTCATTGATCGAGCGAATCCTTTTAGAATTCGTTCGGTCAATGGCTGATCTCTGTTCGTACTCAAGCATTCATTGAACAGGATCTTTTATAAATCATTCGGTGTATTCGGACACATGCCTCATCTATCCGTCACTTGCGCTGTCATTAAGATGCATGACTCATACCTCTGTCCCATCCTCTCTCTGTTATGAAATGGTTTCTTTTAGGATTCGTTTCGCCAGTAGCTTTCAGAGGCGTGACTCATTCGTCCGTTTCGTCCACTTTCATTTGGATGCATGACTCATACCTCCGTCCTATCCTGTGCCAGTGATGGAACGGATCTATTTGCGATTTTCTCTGTCAATGGCATTCCGATGCATGAGTTATCCGTCCCTTCCATCTACTGTCATTCGGATGCATGATCTCCGTCCAGTTCTCTGTCATATTTTGAAAGGATTCTTTCAAGATTCGTGTCGTCAATGGCATTTGTAAACCAACGGCATTCGGACTCATCCATCTTTTCTGTTGTTAGTCATTGATCGAGCGAATCTGTTTAGGATTCGTTCGGTTAGTGGCTGGTCTCTGTAATGTACCAAGTCACTGATTGATCGGGATCTTTGGAATTTTTTCGGTCATTCGTATTTGGAGGCATGACTCATACATCCGTCTCTTGCAATGTCATTAAGATGCATGACTCATACCTCTGTCCCATCCTCTCTCAGTTATGAAACAGATCCTATTAGGATCCGTCAATGGCATTCGAGAGCATGGGTCATCCGTTCCGGCAAGCCACTTTCGTTCGGATAAATGATGTCCACTCCTGTGCCAGTGTTGAATTGGGGCATATTAAGATTTATTTCTATCAGTATCATTCGGAGGCATAACTCATCAGTCCTTTCTGTTTACTGTCGTTTGGATGCATACAGTGGTGTAGTCATAAAAAAAACAGAGGGTATACTCTCTAAGCACAGGGTATACGCTCAAGGCAGAGCGTATACCCTGGAGTGTATATACTATAGCTTTCTTGAGAAACAGAGGGTATACGGTGTTCCTTAAAAAAATCCAGAGGGTATACGGCGTATACCCCCGTATACCCTCCACTACATCCCTGGATGCATAACTCACACCTTCGTCCTATCCTGTGGCAGTTTTGGAACGGCTGATTTTACGATTGTTTAGTTATTGGTATTCGGAGGCATGACTTATCCGTCCCTTCCGTCTACTGTCATTAAAACGCATGACTGATACCTTAGTCCTATTATGTGCCAATGATGATACGGATCATTTTATGATTGGTTCAGTCAATGGCATTCGGATGCATGACTCATCCGTCCCTTCCGTCTACTGTCATTCGGATGCATAACTTCCGTCCTATCCTCTGTCAGTCTTTGAATGGAATCTTTCAGGATTCGTGTCGTCAATGGCATTCAGACCCATCTATGCTTTCCGTTCTCAGTCATTGATCGAGCTAATACGATTAGGATTCGTTCGGTCAATGGCAGGTCTTTGTCCTGTACTAAGTCACTAATTGAACGGGATGTTTTAGAATTCCTTTGGTCATTCGTTTTTGGAGACAAGACTCATCAATCCGTCTTCTGCAACATCGTTAAGATGCATGGCTCATACATCTGCCTAATCCTCTCTCAGTTATGAAACGGATCCTCTTAGGAGTCTTTCCGTCAATAGCATTCGGGAGCATGACTCAATCGTCCGACCAACCCACATTCGTTCGGATAAATGAATCATACCTCCGTCCTATCCTGTGTCAGTGTTGAAATGGGTCATTTTACGATTTTCCATTAATGGCATTAGGAGGCACGACTCATCCGTCCATTCCGCCTACTGTCGTTCGGATGCATGACTCATACCTTCGTACTATCCTTTGCCAGTGTTGGAAAGGTACATTTTACGATTTTTTTCCATCAGAGGCATTCGGAGGCATGACTCATGAGTCCCTTTCGTCTATTTTCGTTCGCATGCATGACTCTAGCCTCCATCCTATTCTGTACCAGTGATGATACGGACCATTTTACGTTTTTTTCAGTCAAAGGCATTGGGAGGCATGAGGCAGCCAACTCTTGCGTCGACTGTCATTCGTATGCATGGCCTGTCCTCTGTCATTCTTTGAAAGGATCCTTTCAGGATTCGTGCCGCCAATAGCATTTGTAAGGCAATGGCATTCGGAGCCATCCATCTTTTCAGTTCTCAGTCCTTGATCGAGCGAATCCGTTTACGATTCGTTCGGTCAATGGCTGGTCTCTGTCCCATACTAAGTCATTGATTGAACGGGATGTTTTCGAATTCTTTTGGTCATTCGTTTTTGGAGACATGACTCATCCATCCGTCTTCTACAACGTCGTTAAGATGCATGGCTCATACATCTGTCTAATCCTTTCTCAGTTATGAAACGGATCCTTTTAGGATTCATTCCGTCAAAAGCATTCGGGCGCATGATTCAATAGTCCGGCCAGCCCACTTTTGTTCGGATAAATGAATCATACATCCGTCCTCTCCTGTGTCAGTGTTGAAATGTGTCATTTTACGATTTTTTCGGTCAATGGCATTCGGAGGCACGACTCATCCGTCCATTCCGTCTACTGTCGTCCGGATGCATGACTCGCGTCCTATCAGTACAGGTCGTACAGGATGACATTCGTCCTATCCTGTGCCAGTGTTGGGAAGGTACATTTTACGATTTTTTCCGTCAGAGGCATTCGGAGGCATGACTCATGAGTCCCTTCCGTCTATTTTCGTTCGCTTGCATGACTCACACTTCCATCCTATTCTGTGCCAGTGATAGAACGAATCATTTTACGATTTGTTCAGTCAGTGGCAGTCGGAGACATGATTCATTCGTCCCTTCCTTCTTCTTTCATTCGGATGCATGATTTCCGTCCTGTCTTCTGTCAGTCTTTGAAAGGATCCTTTCAGGATTCGTGTTGTCAAGGCATTCGGGCCCATCTATCTTTTCCGTTCTGAGTCATTGATCGAGCGAATCCGTTTAGAATTCGTTCGGTCATTGCCTGGTCTCTGTCCTGTACTAAGTCATTGATTGAACGGGATGCTTTAAAATTCTTTTGGTCATTCATTTTTGGAGACTCATTTACCCGTCTCTTGCTATGTCGTTAAGGTGCATGACGCGTACCTCTGTCCCATTCCCTCTCAGTTATAAAATTCATCTCTTTTGGATTGACTCCGTCAATAGCATTCGGGGGCGTGTCTCGTCTGTTCCGCCTACTTTCATTCGGATGCATGACTCATACCTCCGATCTATCCTGTGTCATTTTTGGAATGGGTTATTTTACAAATTTTTCCGTCAATGGCATTCTGAGGCATGAGTTATCCGTCCTTTCAGTCTACTGCTGTTCGGATGCATGACTACCACCTCCATCTTATCCTGTGCTACTGTTGGAACGGGTCATTTTGCTGTTTTTTTTCCTCCATTTCATCCACGGCATCGGAGGCAAGTCTCATTCGTCCCTTCCATCTACTGTCGTTCGGATGCATGACTCATACCTCCAACATATCCTGTGCCAGAAGTGATACGGATCATTTTACGATTTTTTCCGTCAATGGCATTTCGAGGCATGACTCATCCGTCCCTTCCCTCTGCTATCATTCGGATGCATATCCTCCTTCCTGTCCTCTGCCATTCTTTGAAAGTACCCTTTCCGGAATCTTGCCGTCAATAGCATTCGTAATGCTATGGCATTCGGACCCACCCACCTTTAACGTTATCAGTCATTGATCAAGCGAATCCCTTCAGGATTCGTTCGGTCAATAGCTGGTCTCTGTCCGTACTCAAGCATTCATTGAACAGGACCTTTTATAAATCATTTGGTGTATTCGGACACATGCCTCATCTATCCGTCCCTTGCACTGTCATTAAGATGCATGACTCATACCTTTGTTCCATCCTCTCTCTGTTATGAAATGGTTTCTTTTAGGATACGTTCCGCCAGCAGCTTTCGGAGATGTGACTCATCCGTCCGTTCCGCCCACTTTCATTCGGATGTATGACTCATACCTCTGTCCTATCCTGTGCGAGTGATGGAACGAATCTCTTTGCGATTTTCTCTGTCAATGGCATTCCGATGCATGAGTTGTCCGTCCCTTCCGTCTACTGTCATTCGGATGCATGACCTCCGTCTAATTTTCTGTCATATTTTGAAAGGATCCTTTCAAGATTCGTGTCGTCAATGGCATTTGTAAGCCAACGGCATTCGGACCCATCCATCTTTTCCGTTATCTGTCATTGATCGAGCGAAACTGTTTAGGATTCGTTCGGTTAGTGACTGGTCTCAGTAATGTACCAAGTCACTGATTGATCGGGATCTTTTGGATTTTTTTCGGTCATTCGTATTTGGAGGCATGACTCATCCATCCGTCTCTTGCAATGTCATTAAGATGCATGACTCATACCTCTGTCCCATCCTCTCTCAGTTATGAAACGGATCCTTTTACGATTCATTCGGCCAATAGCATTCGAGAGCATGACTCATCCGTTCCGGCAAGCAACTTTCGATCGGATAAATGACTCATACGTCCGTCTTCTTCTGTGCCAGTTTTGAATTGGGGCATATTAAGATTTTTTTCGGTCAGTAGCATTCGGAGGCATAACTCATCAGTCCTTTCCTTTATCTGTCGTATGGCTGCATAACTCACACCTTCGTCCTATCCTGTGCCAGTTTTGGAACGGGTCATTTTACAATTTTTCAGTTATTGGCATTCGGAGGCATGAATTATCCGTCCCTTACGTCTACTGTCATTAAAACGCATGACTGATACCTAAGTCCTATCATGTTGCAGTGATGAAACGAATCATTTTATGATTGGTTCAGTCAATAGCATTCGGATGCGCGACTCATCCGTCCCTTCCGTCTATTGTCATTCGGATGCATAACCTCTGTCCTCTCCTCTGTCAGTCTTTGAATTGATGCTTCCAGGATTCGTGTCGTCAATGGCATTCGGAGGAATGACGCATGAGTCCCTTCCGTCTATTTTCGTTCGCATGCATGACTCTTACCTTCATCCTATCCTGTACCAGTGATGATACGGACCATTTTACGATTTTTTCAATCAAAGGCATTCGGCGGCATCAGACAACCATCCCTTGCGTCTACTGTCATTCGTATGCATGACCTGTCCTGTGTCATTCGTTGAAAGGATTCTTTCAGGATTCGTGCCACCAAAAGAATTTCTAAGGCAATGGCATTCGAACCCATCCATCTTTTCCGTTCTCAGACCTTGATTGAGCGAATCCGTTTAGAATTCGTTCGGTCAATGGCTGTTCTCTTTCCCGTACTATGTCATTGATTGAACGGCATGTTTTAGAATTCTTTTAATCATTCGTTTTCGGAGAGATGACTCCATCCATCTGTCTCCTGCAACGTCGTTAAGATGCAAGGCTCATACAATTGTCTAATCCTTTCTCAGTTATGAAACGGATCCTTTTAGGATTCATTCCGTCAATAGCATTCTGGAACGTGACTCAATGGTCCGGCCAGCCCACTTTTGTTCGGATAAATGAATCATATCTCCGTCCTCTCCTGTGTCAATGTTGAAATGGGTCAATTTACGATTTTTTCCGTCAATGGCATTCAGAGGTACGACTCATCCCTCCATTCCGTCTACTGTCGTTCGGATGCATGACTCATACCTTCGTCCTATCCTATGTCAGTGTTGAAAACGTACATTTTACGATTTTTTCCGTCAGAGGCATTCGGAGGCATGACTCATGAGTCCTTCCGTCTATTCTCGTTCGCATGCTTGACTCATACATCCATTCTATTCTGTGCCAGTGTTACTACGAAACATTTTACGATTTGTTCAGTCAGTGGCAGTCGTAGGCGTGATTCATCCATCCCTTCCGTCTACTGTCATTCGGATGCATGACTTCCGTCCTGTCTTCTGTCAGTCTTTGAAAGGATCCTTTCAGGATTCGTGTCGTCAATGGCATTCGGGCCCATCTATCTTTTCCGTTCTGAGTCATTGATCGAGCGAATCCGTTTAGAATTCGTTCGGTCAATGGCTGGTCCCTGTCCTGTACTAAATCATTGATTGAACGGGATGTTTTAAAATTCTTTTGGTCATTCATTTTTGGAGGCATGACTCATCCACCCGTCTCTTGCAATGTCGTTAAGATGCATGACTCGTACCTCTGTCCCATCTCCTCTCAGTTTTAAAATTCACCTCTTTTGGACTGAACCTGTCAATAGCATTCGGGGGCGTGTCTCGTCTGTTCCGCCTACTTTCATTCGGATGCATGATACCGCCGTTCTATCTTGTGTCATTTTTGGAATGGGTCATTTTACGAATTTTTCCATCAATGGCATTCTGAGGCATGAGTTATACGTCCCTTCCGTCAACTGCCGTTCGGATGCATGACTCCCACCTCCATCCTATCCTGTGTTACTGTTGGAACGAGTCATTTTGGGGTTTTTTTCATTCATTTCATTGATCGCATTCGGTGGCAAGTCTCATTATGTCCCTTCCATCTACTGTCGTTCGGATGCATGACTCATACCTCCATCCTATCCTGTGTCAGAGATGATACGGATCCTTTTACAATTTATTCAGTCAATGGCGTTTCGAGGTATGACTCATCCGTCCCTTCCGTCTGTGTTCATTCGGATGCATATCCTCCTTCCTGTCCTCTGCCATTCATTGAAAGTATCCTTTCAGGAATCTTGCCGTCAATAGCATTCGTAATGCTATGTCATTCGGACCCACCCACGTTTAACGTTATCAGTAATTGATCGAGCGAATCCGTTTAGGATTCGTTCGGTCAATGGCTGGTCTCATTCCTGTACTAAGTCATTGATTGAACGGGATGTTTCAGAATTCTTTTGGTCATTCGTTTTTGGAGACATGACTCATCCACCCGTCTCCTGCAACGTCGTTAAGATGCATGGCTCATACATCTGTCTAATCCTCTATCAGTTATGAAACGCATCCTTTTAGGATTCATTCCGTCAATAGCATTCGGGAGCATGACTCAATCATCCGGACTTTCGTTCGGTTAAATGAATCATACCTCCGTCCTCTTCTGTGTCATTGTTGAAATGGGCCATTTTATGATTTTTCCGTCAATGGCATTCGGAGGCACGACTCATCCGTCCTTCCGTCCACTGTCTTTCGTATGCATGACTCATACCTTCGTCCTATCCTGTGCCAGTGTTGGAAAGGTACATTTTACGATTTTTGTCCGGCAGAGGCATTCGGAGGCATGACTCATCAGTCACCTTCCGTCTATTTTCGTTCGCATGCATGACTCATACTTCCATCCTATCCTGAACCAGTAATGATACGGACCATTTTTCGATTTTTTCAGTCAAAGATATTCGGAGGCATGGCACATCCAACCCTTGCGTCTTTTGTCATTCGTATGCATGACCTGTCTGCTGTCATTCTTTGAAAGGATCCTTTCAGGATTCGTGCCACCAATAGCATTTGTAAGTCAATGGCATTTGGACTCATCCATCTTTTCCGTTCTCAGTCCTTGATCGAAAGAATCCGTTTAGAATTCGTTCGGTCAATGGCTGTCTCTGACCCGTACTAAGTCATTGATTGAACGGGATCTTTTAGAATTCTTTTGGTCATTCGTTTTCGGAGACATGTCTCATCCATCCTTTCCTTGTAATGTCGTTAAGATGCATGACTCATACCTCCGTCCCATCCTCTCACAGTTATTAAACATATCGTTTTAGGATTCGTTCCGTCAATAGCATTCGGAGGCCTGACTCGTCCGTCTGTTCCGTCCACTTTCATTCGCATGCATGACTCATACTTCCATCCTATTCTGTGCCAGTGATAGAACGAATCATTTTACGATTTGTTCAGTCAGTGGCAGTCGGAGTCATGATTCATCCGTCCCTTCCGTCTACTTTCATTCGGTCTTTTGTCAGTCTTTGAAAGTATCCTTTCAGGATTCGTGTCGTCAATGGCATTCGTGCCCATCTATCTTTTCCGTCCTGAGTCATTGATCGAGCGAATCCGTTTAGAATTCGTTCGGTCAATGGCTGGTCTCTATCCTGTACTATGTCATTGATTAAACGGGATGTTTTAAAATTCTTTTGGTCATTCATTTTTGGAGGCATGACTCATCCACCCGTCTATTGCAATGTCTTTAAGATGCATGACTCATACCTCCGTCCCATCCTTTCACAATTATTAAACAGATCCTTTTAGGATTCGTTCCGTCAATAGCATTCGTTGGCCTGACTCGTCCGCCTGTTCCGCCCACTTTCATTCGGATGCATGACTCATACTTCCATTCTATTCTGTGCCAGTGATAGAACGGATCATTTTACGATTTGATCAGTCAATGGCAGTCGGAGGCATGACTCATCTGTCCTGTCCTTTGCCATTTTTTGAAAGGGATCGAGCGGATCTATTTAGGATTCGTTCGGTCAATGGCTGTTGAAGATATATCCCATCTCTCCATCCCGTACCTTGTCAGTGATTCAACGGAATATTTTAGAATTGATTTCGTCATTCACATTCGGAGTTATGACTTATCTCACCGTCATGTGTACTGTCATTCGAATGCATGATTCAAACTTTCCACCCCATCCCCTCTCAGTCCGGATCCTGAGCGGATCCTTTTACGATTATTTCTGTGTTCTGATTCGTGTCGTCAATGGCATTCGGATGACAATGGCATTCGGACCCACCCATGTTTTCCGTTTTCAGTCATTGACCGAATGGTTCTGTATGAGATTCGTTTGGTCAATGGCTGGTGTAGAAATAACTCATTTCTTTGTCCAGTACTTGGTTATTGATTTTACAGGATATTTTAGAATTTTTTCCGTCATTCGTATTCGGAGACATGACTCATCCATCCGTCCCTAGTACTGTCATTAAGGTGCATAACTCATAGTTATACCTCCGTCTCACCCTCTCTTTATGGTTACGGATCCTTTTTGGATTCGTTCCGTTAATAGTATTCGGAGGCGCGATTCTTTCATCCGTTCCGTCCACTTCCATTCGAATGCATGATTCATATTTCCGCCCTACCTTGTACCACTCTGCCACTTTTTGAGATCATATTGCTGCCATCACTAACCTCGTCGTCTTCTAACACTGTTGTAAAACTATGAAGAAAAAAGAGGAAATCATACCATAGCCCATCTTTTACTCATTTGAAGGATCTTAAACAGTTGCAAAATTACGTATAAGAGGCTATGGAGTCCAAATCGTACGACTCGAGTGCAAATGAGCATACTGTTTTTGAAGAATTTGTGCCCGATTAATTTTACCCTCTTTTTACTTCTCTGTGATTTTTAAACTTATCTTTATGTAGTATTTGTACAACATCTCATACATAATTTATATTTTAACTTTTATAGTTTTATAATTTTTAATTATAATATTTTTGTGTCTTTTAACTAAGATTTTTGAACTCTTTTAATTGGTTTTAATTATATCTATCATTACTGATTTTATTTAATTACATTGTTTTTCTCATCTTATTACTTGTCACTTTCTACTCAAACTTCTTTCTCATTTCGACTTTGGCTTGGAGCAGCATGTCCCTAAAGGGACATTGCGCCATAAAACCACATTCAACCAATCATTTATCTAACACTGTTCAAACACTCATTTTAGGATTCGTTCTGTCACTGGACTACGACTACTTGTTATAAAATGTAGCGACTACAAACTTCAAAAGTAGTCAATCATTCGCTATTTTCTGATTTTTTTCAAAGGATTCAGTTAACACAGAAGACACGGATTAAATAATATAGCGGCCCCTCGTTATATCGCGTCTGTCGGGATTTAATCAAATAAGTGCGATATAAACGAGACCATTAAAAATTAAGAAGGATGGTAATAACAAAATTGTTTGTGTTGTTAGTTTATACACATATTACAAATTTCTTAGCGAAACTAAGAGATATATATACTATAAACAATACTTAAATACAGCTATTTAAAAAGATCTGGGATAAATCCACTCAACTTTCCGAACACTTTACAGATACAAAATCAATAATAATATAACAATAAATCAAAATTTATATCCTTATTTTACACAAATGAGCTCTAGGGACCTGAATTGCGAGGAAATTTTAATATATACAAACGTACGTTACACATACATATGAAATAATTGTAAAAATAGCTAAAACGAATTCAGAGCACCTCAAAATTTAGAAATACACCAATGTTTCCATAATCGAGTTTTTATCGTGATTGTATTGCTTTCTTTACACTGTATGTGTGAAAAAAGTTAAAGTTCGATTAAACTACAGCTTCTTTTGGGGAAGGGGAAGGTATAAAAACAGAGCTATATATATGAACGAGCGATATAACGAGGGGCTATTCTTGTGTATAAAATTTATTTAATCATACTACTGAATAAATTTTATTTACTATTCTTACAGTAATTATTGCATTGGAATACCGTACGCTGACATGTATTTACCATAGATTTATTTATTTAATTATCTATTACACGTTTTATATGCTAATTCTTTTGAATTTTTTGAGAGTTGATTATATTCAGTTGTCTGATTTTATAATCTAGGAAATTACAGATAAACTAAAATAATTTTGTAAAAACGAAAAAAAAATCCAAATATTAAGAAAATCGGCATTAAAACATAAAGATTTAACAACAAGTAAAACAGAAATATTGCCAGCAAGAAAATTAATTAATTTCTTTGGTGGGTTAGTACTTGATATTAACAGCAAGAGTAAATGCACTGTTAAAAATTTGTAGAAAAATTGTCTAGTCATCCCACCGTTTTTATAGAAACCAGTTAGATAATCGTAATTTAACTCTATTACGACCATAATATGGACATTGATATGGTCACAAATAGAGTTAAATTACGGTTATGTAACCGTTTTCTGTGAAAACGCTGAAATGACTGGACAGTTTGTTCCAAATTTTAACAGTGTGGAGAAAATCTATGACTTCATGCAAGTCATTGCTATACCCTGCAGCTGATGTTTGCCGCTGAGATCCACAGATTGTAGAGTAGAGCAAATTTTGCGCAAAAGAAGCACAAGTTAACAGCCGCATGATTTGTAGAATGGCACATTCCACCCCTCCCGCCCCTGAAGTACAGTTAAAACTAGCGTCGGTTCTCGATACAAACTACTGATTTTTAGCATCGCGCTACTCGCTACAGTACAGTGTTCAAAATATAGTGCGCTTCATTACATTGTTCAAAATATAGCGCGCTACACTACAAACTGGGTTGTTGGTTGGTTGGTTGTATTTATGTCGGCCAATTATCTGCACGTGGGATATAGGCCCTAAGGGGGAGGAGTGCCTTCCGTGGAGGTCTTTCTAAGGGAACCTAACCCGTATTAACGCTTGGAGAACCAAGATTCGAAGAAAACCACGAAAACTCCGAACGATTAGGCCGACGGGCGCGATTGGGATCGAACCCAGCACCTCCCGTCTACCAGCTTCGAGAGCAGAACCTCTCGGCCACTGGTGGGGCCTACAAACTGGGAGTAACTGCTGTAGTCTCGCTAACTGCAAGGCACTATTTCGGACCTTTGCACAAGTGAAACCCTTACATTGTATTGAAAAGTCGGCGCAAGTACATGGCAAAATAATAGTTGAATATCGATGTTAAGCCAGAATGGGCTTCGAATTATCATGTATTACCCTGGCAGTAAGATATTGAAAGATTAATTATATTGCGTGAGATTAGATCATATTATGAACTATAAATCATATTTCTTGCATATCAACTTGAATAGAAGAAGTAAAGAGATATTAACGTACTTTTATAAAACAAACGCTAGTACTTACTATTTTATGACAAATAGATACATTATATTGATGTTGAAACGCTGAATGAGAAATCCTACTTTATTCTTAACACTCGAAATCCCTAACCTTCAATCTTGAATTATTCTATCTGAAATGTCGAATTTTACAAAATCTCATTGTCCTTGTTCGAAATTACTAAGAAACATATTTGCGTCATTGTTGAAACAATTTTTATTTTTATTATACATTGTTGAAAATAACAAAATTTCATTGTTACATTATCATTCACTATTCGAGATTGTCAAGTTTGTCACGAGCATCGCCAAACGTGTAAGAAAACTGGTAGAAAAAAGTAATTTTTATTTGGAACTTATGAAATTATTAACTATACTACTATTTAATAAAAAAAAAAATGCTTTTAGTTTCACGAAATCAGATTAAGGATTTAAAAAGTTATTAACAATATTCTGTATACATACGTAAGTGTAACATTCTATATATATACGTAAGTAATAACATTCTATATATATACGTAAGTGTAACATTCTATATATATACGTAAGTCTACATTCTATAAAAATGTTTGCGTAACTACAAGGCACAATAATGACTGTCTATCAAAGTTAAGTCAGAATGGGCTTCGAATTATCACCCTGGCAATATGGGATGGAACGATATATTGCATTCGTAACTGTAAATCACAGTAACGAATTTTTATGTGTAACCGTGTTTTCTATTTTTTGATAAATAAATTACCTATTGAGTTATAAGCGATTTTGATGTTTGATCACGTGACAAAGACGTTTTTCATCTTTTCTCGAGTGGTTATTATTCTTTCGCACGGAAATTCGGTTCAAAACGCCCACTTTGATACTATTTCCGAAAGATCTATTGCGTTTGCAAAAGAAAAAGAAAACGGGAAACACAGTTCGATTACATAGTTTCTGAACAACAACACGAGCTAGTTTCACGCATGTCCGAACAAGAATAAACTAAAACTTACGTCATAAAGTTTCCCTTTTGGATTTGAGAACAACCTTAAGGATTTGAGTGTTATTAACAATATTCTTTAGGGTAGGGATGCACAACCTGTGGCCCGCGAATTTCGTGAATTTATAACTGGAAAAAATTACAATTTTTGTCCATAGGTCACAGGAAAAAATCATGAATTTTATCAGTCAGTTAAGAATCGCGAATTTCATTTATCGGACGCGAAAAAAAACGTAAATTTTGTCGATGAGGTACGGAAAAATCGCAAATTACGTTGATCATACACGGAAAAAATCGCAAATTTTGCCGATCGGGCTTGGAAAAATCGCGAATTTCGTTGATGATGCGCGGAAAATTCCAAACTTTGTTGATCGGTTTCGAAAAAATCGTGAGTTTCGGCAGTCATGAGAAAAAATCCCGAATTTCGTCAATTTGCTTCGGGAAAAAATTGCAAATTTTGCCGATCGGATGCGGAGAAATCGTGAATTTTGTCGATTAGGAGTGGGAAAATCTCAAATTTTGATGATAGGCTGCGAAAAAAAATCACGTGTTTCGTCTGTTTATCACGAATTTCGTCTATTTGCCGCGGAAAAAAATTGCAAATGTCGTCCGAGTCAATTAAAAATTGCGAATTTCGTTGATCGGGCGCGGAAAAATTGTAAATTTCGTCGACCAGGAGTGGAAAATGGCAAATTTCGTCGATCGGGTACGGAAAATCGCGAATGTTGTCGATCAAGCTCCGAAAAATCGCGAATTTCGTTGGTCGGACTCGAGAAAGAAACCGCGAATTTTGTCGATCAGGCGTGGAAGAATCCATTTCGTTGATCAGGCACGGTAAAATCGCGAATTTTCTAGATGATGCGCTCAAAGATTGAAAATTTCGTTGATCGGTTGCGAAAAAAATCTCGAGTTTCGTCAGTTTATCGCGAGAAAAAATCTCGAATTTCTTCAATTTGCCATGGCAAAAAATTGCAAATTTCGCCAGTCCCTTAAGAATCACGAATTTCGTCGATCAGGGACAGAAAAATCGCAAATTTCTTCGACCGGGCACGGAAAAATTGCAAATTTCTTCGACCGGGCACGGAAAAATCGCGAATTTCGTTGGTCGGGCATGAAAAAAATCGCGAATTTTGTTGATCAGGCGCGGGAAAATAACAAATTACGTCGATCAGGGAAGGAAAGATAGCGAATTTCGTCGATTATGTGTGAAAAAATCGCGAATTTTGTTGATCAGGCGCGGAAAATTCGCGAATTTGATTGATCAGGTGCAGAAAAATCTCAAATTTCGTTGATTGGTTCCTCCCCCCCCCCCCTTCGTTCATTAAGTTCACATTTTTTTCGACACTAGCCAATTTCATGCCTTTGTTTGCTTTTTAGCCCTTTTAATAAAACAAAATTTACTCCCCGAATAAAGTCAGGGTTATTACTTCTTCAAAATATTTTTTGCTATATCTCTGTAATTGGAAACTGTTAATATATCCTTTCAGCCGAATTGGATATGTTGACTGGGTAGGGGAACCTAGAGGGGTTAATCTCACCCCCCCCCCCCCCCCCCCACTCCCAAAAAAAAAAGAAAACAAAAAAAAAAAGAATTGTCTCTGTGTTACTGTAGTGTCCCTCGACAACCCAGACTTTTTTGCAAGTGGCCCTTCTCTTAAAAAGGTTGTGCACCCCTACTTTAGTGAGTTAATACTTAAATATATACTCGTATATATATGAGCTTATCTACTACATCATATTGAAAAGTTGGTAAAAGTACAAGTCAAAATAATGATTGCTACTTTCACAATAACAATCTTCAAAGAACTTAAAAAGTACAGTCATAAATTATCGAAACAGCACTGTGATTGGAAGTGTTTTTTCTGTGATTTAAAGAAAGTTCCATATTTTTAGAGGAGAATTTCAGGAAATTTTGAGCTAAAGCTTGCGAATTTTTCATGTTTTGAGAAGAAAGGACAAACGTAAAAAATCCGTATCTAATACGAAAAAATAAGGAGCACAGTAGCCGGAATAATCCTGCGATTTGACAAAAATGCAGCTTTAGATTGAAAGATTTCATGTAATTTTTTTTCGTTATAATGGGGAATTTTCTGTATTTTGTGGGGAAATGGCCAAAATAAAGTGGAAATTTTCATGTTTTAACAAAATAAAACCAACGGAAAAATTCGTTCAGTTTTTTACAGAGTTTGTTTAGACTTTATATCAAAATTAAGCCAGAATAGGCTTACTAATCATGTATCCCTGTCAATAAGAGATGGGTAGATATATTACATTCCTAACTATAAATCACATTTTCTATCGTTACAACGACAAGAAGTAAAGATAGATTCAAATACTTTTCTAAAAAAAATGCCAGTACTTAGAATTTGGCGACGAATGGATGTAGTACTTTGACGATGTTACGCTGGATGACAAATCCTCCTTTATTCTTAGCACTCGGAGCTCTTTTTTTTAGGGGAGTTCGTACTTATATAAATACGTAGCACCTATAGTCGTCGTTCGGTTCGTCTGTCTGTCTGTCTGCCCGTCTGTCCGTCTGTCTATCCGTCTGTCCGTCCGCATATAACAGAGCAAAAACTACTCAATCGAATGTTCTGAAATTTTAAATATATAATTGTTGCAAAACTTTGTCGAGCCATTTCAAATTTTATGAAAATCGGATGTATAGTTTAATTGCAGGAACAGTCAAAAGTTTTCCGTTACATTACGGTCAATGGGAAAAAAATATTTCAAGTGCATTTTAATGATGTTTCTTTCGAACAGAATGAAATTGGTATGTACTTATGAAGAGCACTAAAATATATATTCAGTACAATATGTGGTGCAAAAAATACAAAATATTATTGTTCGAAACAACTAAGGGTCATGTTTGCTGCATTGTTGAGACTTTTTATTTGTTATTTTACATTGTTGAAATTAACAAAATTTCATTATTTTCTCAGCATTCATCATGAAAGAATCTAGAGTTTATCACAAATATCCCCAACTTTTGAAGAAAACGTAAATAAAAGTAGTTTTTATCTTTAATTTTCGCTTCTATTATAGTGAAACAATGCTTTTAGTTTATCAAAATTAATTAAGGCTGTTCTCAAGTGCTCTACTCAACAAGCTCAAGACGTTTTGACACATTTACAAATTCATTTTTTAACGGAAAGATATTGAATTGGAAAGTCTGCCATGGAAGCGAATATTCGTCGCTAAAATGTTATATAATCCCGTGGCCGCCATCTTGGATTTCTCGGCGATGTTTTGTTGGCGTTTATCGATAAGGTAACCCCGACGAGTGCGTGTTCTGACAACTCCGTTAAGCCTAACATGCTCATAAACCTGCTTGGCGACATTTACTTGATGGAAAAGGGGCTTTTCACGTTAAGAAAAAATCCAAGATGGCAGCCGCGGGAATATATAACATCTGTTCCAAATTCGTTTTTAATCCGAAAAATTACTGCCATATGATATACTCATATGATTTGAGGTAAATGCATAGAAAATATCAGGTAATTCTTTTTCGTTAGAGTGGGGGGTTGTCTGTATCTTGTGGGGAAACAGGAAAAATAAAGGGTAAATTTTCGTGTTTTAACAAAATCTAATCAATATATTTTTTTTTTTTTTTTTTTTTTTTTTGAGATTGTATATCAAAGTTAAGCCAGAATAGTCTTAGAACCATCATGTATTATCTTAGCTATAAGAAATGGAATTATATTACATTCGTAACTGTAAATCCTGTTTTCTTGCATTACAACTTGAAGAGAAGCAATAAAGAGAAATTCACGCACATTTTCTAAAAAAAATGTCAGACTTACCATTTGATGATGAATGGATACACTATATTGACGATGCAACAGAGGATGACAAATTCTTAGCACTCGGAGTCCCCCCCCCCCCTTTTTTTTTTATCAAACCTACTACCTTGAATTATTCTATCGTAACGGTCGAATTTCACAAAATCTCATTGTTCGAAACAACTAAGGGACTTGATTACTTCATTGTTGAGACAATTTTTAATTGTTACTTTACATTGTTGAAATTAACAGAATTTCATTATTGCATCATCATTCGATCTGCAAAAATACCAACAACTTGGTATTTTTGCAGAACGAATGATGATGAAATAATGAAATTCGCAATAATGAAATCGCAAACACCCCCAACCGCTGAAGAAAACTGGTTGAGAGAAGTGGTTTTTATCTGAATTTAGCAACAAATTCACAACCGAACTTTTTTTATAAAAGGGAAAAAAATGAAGAGTTTTATTTCAAAATTATTCTGATTTCATTCCTTTTTAATTACGCTGAAATGCCAAAAATGTGTGTATTAATTTTGATCTACGTGGAGTTTCTATATGATAGGATAAATTCTTAAGATCGGCGAAAAAGGTTGTAAAACAAGATGAAAAACTGAGAGAAATAAATTGAAAAGGTGGGACCATGAGGTTTGTTAAAAAATATATTTAGGAAACCAATATATATTCACCAAATGTACAAAAGCACCACATGCATAATAATAATAATTAATGCTGTACAAAAAGAAGACAAATTATAAATTTAAAAAAAATAGAGCCGTAAAAAATTTTGCACACAGCCGGCTCTTTTTATAGAGAACCCCGGTAAGAAAAAAAGTTTTTTTTAGTCCTATTCTTATTAGAGTCTCTTTAGAGCCGATCAGAAGTCTGGATGTGGCGGGTTCATTGAACCCGGTTCCCGCGTTTATAAAGACAATCAAAAATATTTTTTAAATGTTTTTTCTACCATTTTGAAAAAATAAATTTTTATCTCCAAGATATTTCGCACCCGGTCCCGTACTTGTACTGCCGCTTAATCCTCTCAGCGACTTCCATCTGTCTATGCTGGCTTTTTTAAATTCAAACTGGCCACGTCTATTTTACCTTAGTGTCTTCAGGAGATTAATAAATTCTAAATTTTTCTTTTATTAGGAATACAGATTTTCCAGAAAACAAATTTTGACCCCCCCCCCCCCAAAAAAAAAAAAAAAAAAAAAAAAAAATTTTTTTTCACGATGTCCATGTGACATAGTATATGCGGAATATATGTATTCATAAACGGACGTTAATTATTATTATTATTATTTGTAGACTTTACACTTTTCCCATCATTATATCTATATTAAATATATAAAGACGTCGGATTTTTTTGATCGGAAAAAAAAAGAAAGAAAGAGACTACACAGAAATTTTTTTAAAAGCCCGTAAAATTTTTTTTCCAGTGATAGGACTATCACAGCAATAATAATTAAAAAAAAATTGTGATATTTTTCAACAATTTTCTTTTCTTCTTTCTTCTCTTCTCCCTCTCCTTTTCTTTTCAGATGATTGATAGATGGTTAAATTATAACCTATTAAAAAATATACATACTATTTATAATGTCAGCCTGATAATATAAAAAATATCCGAGTTGTTTTCATGTTTTATAATTTAATGTGCAATTAGTATCAATAGAATGTCGTGTATATTTTGTAATTTATTTGGAAACGAATTTATTTTGCCTTTTAACTCAAACTCTCTATTATATTAAAATCTGTCTATCTATTGTATTTCACAACTCCTTCTCCTAGAACAGGGTCGGCGAACCTATGGCACGCGTGCCACTTTTGGCACGCGAAAGAATAATTTTGGCACGGCACGGCATTGATTATGTCTCTAAATCAGGATACAGTGATTTTACACAAAATACACGAATTTAGACAACCTGATTTAATTCTAAATTCGATTAATTGGGAAATTGAAGAATATTAATCTTGTTCAATATAGTTCGAAAATTTATCAAACAAAGAAAATATTTGAAAACTACCAAAAAGGAAAGATTATTATACGTATTAACAAAAATACCGGTGATAAATTGTGGCAACTTGAAAATTAGTTTGAGAACTATTTAAATATAAACTGCCTTTTTTTTTTCATTTTAATAATTTTTTCTGCTATTTATACCTGTGAGTCATTATTTTTTCAAAGGAATAATATAAAAAATCAAATAGAGAGCAGTTGCCAGATAAATCCATTTTAGTTTGCATTCTGTTAAAATTAACTGAGCATTAAACTGATGTTAAATATTTTTTATCCAAGATACAACACAATCACATAACCCTTTTTTAAATTAATTTCTAAAATATAAGTGTTTCTATAATTATTTCAGTGTAATACTTACATGTATGTTACCCATATTAGTAAAAATCTTAATAAGTATTTTCAAGTAGTTTTGATTAATTATTTTTCAATCCACTAAATTTGTTTTCTAGTTGGCACGTCAAGTTCATGTAAAAACATGTTTTGAAAAAAATTGGCACGGGACTATAAAAAGGTTCGCCAACCCTGTCCTAGAATATGCAACGTTAGATGATGAAATTAACGCAACTTATCCGCATGGATCCGACTCGAGGACGTTACATGAGAGTTCTTAGACTTTTAAAATTTGAATTAGTTTCTGAGATAGCATTATTTTGTAACTTTTCGCGGAGGTAAGAAAGAGATAGATAGAAATGAATTGTGGCGGCTGGGAGTGATGCCGAAAATGCAAAAATACAACCCTGAAACCGGTTAAGACTGTTCTTAACTGCTCTGCTCAACAAGCGCAAAACGTTTTGGCGCATTTACAAATTCATTTTTTGACGGAAATATATAAAATTAAAAAGGCTGGCCATGGAAGCGATTTAGAATCGAACTGTGTTTTCCATTTTTTTGATCAATAAATTACCTATTGACTTATAAGCGATTTTTATCACGTGACAACACGTTTTTCGCTTGCTCTTGAGTGGTTTTTCTACTTTTGCGCGAAAATTCGGTTCAAAACGTTCCCTTTGACACTATTTTATGAAAGATCTATTGCGTTTGCAAAAAAAAAAAGGGAAAAACCAGCTCGATTATGTAGTTTTTGAACAACAACACAAACTAGTTTCATAGATTTTCGAACAAAAATAAATGAAAAGTTATGTCAGAAAGTTGGCCTTTTCGATTTGAGAACACCCTTAAAACCGGTCAAAATTAAGTCCAAATACCTGCGACTACACCGAGTCTGTGTGCGACTGGCGATAACCGTCATATTGCAAACCGTTTTTCCCACCATACTGCATCATCAACATCTATCTCTTTCCTCCGCGGTAACTTCTAACCAATTCAAGGGCTTTGCTTTTAACAAAGTTTCTCTAAAGATGGCAACTAAATTATTCCATATTTTTGGATAAAAGAAAGAAAAGGCGAAATCACATAGATTATTATATTTTTACTGATATCATTCCCTCAAATAATTGAAAAGATAAAACATTCTTCCTTTTGAATGGATGTTGAACAAAATATTTTGATTAAATTACTTTAAAAAGAATTGGAGAAGTAAATTTTTATATATTTAAGCTTCACGAATTAGTTTATTTTACAGAATCCAAAATCGTCTGTCGACAAATTGTCATTTGAAAATTAATATAATACAAGCCTTTTTTACTTTCTTCTATCTTTAGAAGAAGAAAGTATTAGATTCAGGAAAATTTTCTATTCCGGTTTTCGACGGATTTGCACGTTTTACGGGTCAGATATCCCAAAAAACATGTTTTTACAAAATGTATATGTGAGTCTGTCTATCTGTTTGTATGTGACACAAATTTTGTGGGCGCTCTATCTCAAGAACTAATGAACGGAATTTAATAAAACTTTAGATTCAGTTAGTACCTGATATAAATTGGCACTGATTACTTTTTGGTATAAATCGCCCAACAGGTGGCGCTGCTATGCTGCATTTTTCACGATTTCAGCAATGACTATATCTCAAGAACTAATGCACGGATTTTCACGAAACTTCAGATTCAGTTAGTCTTTGATATATTTGCTGCTATGATTACTTTTTGGTGTAAATCTTCCAACAGGTGGCGCTGCTATGATGCAGTATTCATGATTATTGCAATAGCTCTAACTCAAAAACTAATGCACGAATTTTCATCAAACTTAAGATTCAGTTAGTCCCTGATATAAATTGATCCTGATTAGTTTTTGGTGTAAATTTCCCAGCAGGTGGTGCTGCTATGCAGAATTTTTTACGATTTTCGCAATAGCTCGATCTCAAATACTAATGCGCGGATTTTCATCAAACAGTTTGATTCAGTGAGAAGTTGACATAAGTTGTTGCTGATTAGATTTTGGTGGTTTTTATAATGAAATAGGATAACAGGATTTTTTCAACAATCCAAATAATATTCGTTAAACTGAAAAATTCGTTAAACTGACATTCGTTATAACCAAGACTCGAAATGTACCGGAGCAAACCGGAACGACGGTTCGTGAAATTGTGACAAATATTGTTCCGGTTCGTGAAAGTATTGAAAATATTGTTCCGATTCGTGGAATATTTAAAAAAATATTACTGTAGTTTACTATGTAATGTTTTTTTTTTTTTTAATTATTTAGAATCTTGAATGGATTTTTTTAAATTGGTTTTTCTACCGTTAAATATAAATTTGCTATACAGCAAAGTCCCGATTATCCGAGTTAGTATGGATCAGACTCACTTCGGATAAGCAAAAACTCGTATAAACCAGATATACACAAAGGTCACCCACTAAGGAGATTAAATATAATTTTTCACTTAATTCATTCACTTTTATGGTACTAGGAACATTTCTTTGATGTACAGTCGAGGAAAAAAAAAAAGTAAACACCCCCTTACCAACTCCTCAACAAATTATCGTAGAAGAAAGTCACTGGTACCGAAAGATTGGAAATAAAGTGTACTTTTAAATGACGTATATAAAATTTTCTTAGGGGGTCGTCTACATATTAAAACGAACCATAACTTTGTTTTTTTTTCAATAGCAGTACACAATTCTGATAGCAGTGTGAACTATACACCCTTCAATTAGTCTAAAAACAAATTTTTATGCAATTCGTACCATAAGTTTCCGAGAAATTAATTATTTTAAAACGAGCATATTTTAAGGGCTGTATCCAAATTGAAGTTCGGTACTCGATTGTTATCCGAGAGAGCTCCCTTCTTGATCAAGGTACCTTAAGCAGTCAATTAAGCCTGTTAGATTACAGGATAGCATAAGAAATTTCAAAATATTTAGTCACTTCTATCCTAGACGGTCCCTTAAACCATCATTTTGCCGTTTTTTAAGCATAATTTGAAAACTACTTGGAAGAAAAATGTGAAATTTTGGATTTCCATAAAGCAGGACTTAAAAAATCTGAACCCATCAAAAAAATTGTAGGTTGCAATTCATAATTTTTTTAATATTAATTTCATAATTCATATTAGAAAATTATAAAAATTGCAAATTCAACGTATTTATGTTTGGGTATATTAGTATGATTTCTACACAAAAAATTAAAACATTAGAATCATAATTTCAAAAGTTATAAATAAAAATAGGAAAATGTAATTTAACATTAGAAGCACTAAATTTTGAATGTTTATAATTCAAAAACTTATCATTCAAATGACTTGAAATTTCGTGTCTAGGCATAGTTTGAAACAAAGATTTGAAACATCTGGTTAAAATTGGGTATTGCCATTGAAAAAATGGAGTTTGGATTCGTTTTAATATGCAGATGGTTCCCTAAGCAAATTTCATATACGTCATTTAAAAGTAGACTTTATTTCCAATCGCTCGGTACCAGTAACTTTTGTCTACGATAATTTGTTGAGGAGTTAGTAGGGGGTGTTTACTTTTTTTTTTCTTTTCCACGACTGTACATTTCCGTTACTTTTAAGAAATACGGGGAATGAAATGGTTTATTTGAGAAAGCTCTTGAAAGTTTTGTGTTTGTTGAATGTCAATTTTGCTGCAGTATTATGCTTCTGCATAGCTACCAATTTCTAATATTTTTTTCTTACCTCTAAAACTTTCCAGTAAATTTTTCGCAATTAAATCGCCGAAATCTAACAATTGTAAACGATTAAATATGGGAAAAATTTGGTTTTAATTTTAGAGGTAACAAAACCGGACAAATTGGCAGCAATTAGTGTCATGAAAATTGCAGGTATAGCCTCTTCTTTCTGCTCAAAGTATCTAATAGATTTTTTCAATCGAACTTATACCTTTGGAATGGATAATTTTTTTCTGATTGACTGATGGCTTCCATTATTATGAAACAGACATTATAAGTGAAGTTGAAAGAGCAGTCGTAAAAAGTTAGAACTCTGATTTTCTGGTCAGAATGGGGGGGGGGGGGGATGGCTATATATCTACTTTATATATATAAAATCCTAATGAAACGAATTTATGAAACGGAAGTATGAAACGGAAGTATGAATCGACTGATTAAACAACTGATTGTCTTTCACGGCGATTTCTCTCCTAAAATATGGAATACTTTGCGATGAAATTAACACCAAAAATCAATATTGATCCGCAGATTTCAAAACTGGTATTAGAATTTTTAAATTCGAATTAGTTTTCGAAATATTAATTTTTTTCTAATTTTATATACATTTTTCGTTACTTCTTAGTTATCCCGTCGACCAAATTACTGTCGCCAAATTGTAAGATTAAATGCCAATAATGGTTGCCATTAATTAATTAATTGTAAGATTAAATGCCAATAATGGCCAATAAAACCATTAATTCGACGTTTTATTTGTTTTTTTATTAATATTTTACTCATTTATTCGTTCTTTCGTTATTTAAAATAAAAATTATGTCAATGTGTATAATTTGGCGAATGGTTTGGCGATTTATATAATTTGACGAAATTGGTCGGCAGGTTAACTAAGAAGTACCCATTTTTCTAATGATGACAATTCAAATTTTAATCAAACATATATATTTTTTTTTTATATTTCAGAAAAGGTTGAGATGGTAACCCGGCTATTGTTGTTTATTTGATAATAAATGTTTATTTACTTTTATTTCTTTTTACAAATTATATAAATTATTTTGTTCTATGATTATTAATTATTTTTTTTTATTTCCTTTAGAAAATAATAGAAAATAATTAAGAAATACAGTACTACTTAGTTATTCCGTCGACCAATTTCGCCAAATTATATAAATCGCCAAAACACTCGCCAAATTATACAAATTGACATAATTTTTATTTTAAATAACGAAAGAACAAATAAATTATTATAACATTAAAAAATATACGAATAAAACGTCGAAATAAAAATCACTTGATGACGTAAACACGTGTAACTTGCTTAAAGTCAAGTGAATGTGACATTTACGATCAACCATTATTGGCATTTAATCTTATAGTTTGGCGATAGATTTTTGGTCGTCGGGATATCTAAGGAATACCAAAAATGCATATGTAACTGGCATATGAAAACGAGGTTTTCGCCAAATTTTCGTAAAAAATAAATAAAAATCACGCCAAACCTGCGTATCTGGCCAAATAAAAATATTACCACTCGAAGAAAAAAAAAATGCTAACTGGCGAGTTGAAAAAAAGCTATTGGCGAGATTTGCATCCTGCTAGCGTAACAGTACCTAGAATTATTTGCGACCATGGCAACTTTTATGTAGTTTTATTCGAAAAAAAATTTTGATTTTTTAATCAAAATGGAAAACTTACGGTCCCATATTGGCGCGATTTTTTTCTGACGCTAATGTCATATACGGAACGGGCACATAACTGGCGCCAAAGTATCGTTATTTTGCTTGATATGGCAAGCCGGATGTTGCTGTTTATGCTGTTGATGCGTTCCCCAAATTGGCGTCGTTAAAAAATCACGCCAATATGGGACGTATATGACATCTTTGCCAAACTTTCATATGAACGGCAAAGGGATCAGACCGTATTTGTTTATGGAAGTTGACGACTTGAACTATTACAATATAGATGAAATGATGGCGATAGAATAATATTTGACGACTTATCACCTGTGCCTGGCTAACATTAAAGTACCAAAATGGCACCTAGAGTATAAAAAGCGAAGTGGTCCGCCTGGAACTGTTGATGATAGTCACATGACTTAGGCTATTGTTATAGAGATTGTTTTAAAATACCTGGAGACAAAGACTCTTATACTTAATTTATTTTATTTTAGCTTCTTTTCAAATGTTTAACTGATCCTCTTTAATCAAAAACGAAAACAACCATTGGATGTCTTAACAGCAACTGATTCGCCCTTAAATTTTTGCAATCAAAGGGAATTGAATAGAAACCCGTTTACAGGGAGATGTGCACAGCTTTTTTCAGTATAATTCAATCTTCTCTAATATTTTTAAAACCCATCAGATTAGCGTGTTTTTAGATTCTGCGGTGTCTGAACGGGGGTTGGCGAGCGTAGCTTGCAGGGGGCAGAGCCACCTAGTATATATATATATATATTTTTTAATATGATCAGTCATTCAGAAGAAAATAACTCGATTAAAGTGGAAACTTGGTTAAACGAGACTCGGATAATCGGGACTTTACTGTTGTTTCAAAAAAAAAAAAAAAAATAGTCAACAATAATTTTGAAATTCCGATTCGTGGATTTTTCCATTTCGATCCCTGGTTGTAACGAGATTCTACTGCAACTGCTTGTTTTTGGAAACAAACATTTTCCCTTAAAGATGCATTTAAAGTTATTGAAAGGAACGGGGAGTGGGGGATAAAAATTCAATGAGGTGTCAGCGATCTGTCAATCACCGTAAACCATATGTTCAGGGTATTTTTTACATGTATGAAACTTGTTTCTTTAAAGCAATAAATCTTATGTAAGGTTTAGAAAAACGATAATGCATCATTTATTCATATTTTTCTGCTACACAGAATTGTAGCCGATCCGAAAGAGGTATGTGAATGCTGAACCTAAATTTATTTTATAATAACTGAACAGAAACTATTTACCCTGAAATTGAATAGAAAAAAAATATTTTAAGAAATTAAGCACACTGAAAGTAAATAAACTGCTAAAGAGGAAAATACTTAAAGTATGAGAATGAACAGTGCCAACTTAAGGCTGTTCTTAACTGCTCTACTCAACAAGCGGAAAAAGTTTTGACACATTTACAAATTCATTTTTTAACGGAAAGGTGTAAAATTGGAAAGCCTGGCCATGGAAGCGATTTGAAATTGAACTGTTTTTTCCCTTTTTTGATCAATAAATTACCTATTGAATTATGAGCGATTTTGATAACGTGACAAACATGTTTTATGCCCGCTTTTGAGTGATTATTCTACTTTCGCGCGGAAATACTGTTCAAAACTTCCACTTTGACACTATTTTCTGAAAGATCTATTGCGTTTAGAAAAAAAGGGGGGGGGGGGAAACAGCTCAATTACATAGTTTCTGGACAACAACACCAGCTAGTTCCATGCATTTTCGAACAAAAATAAATTAAAACTTGCGTCAAGAAAGTTGACCTTTTGGATTTGAGAACACCCTTAAGGTATTTGCCCAAAGTACAAACTCGATAACGACAGCGATGATAGCTTCAGAGAAATTCTTTATTTTAAAATGAGCCTAGTTTAAGGGCTGTATCCAAACTGATGTTCGGTACTCGATTATTGAAATGCTAAAGAATGACTACGTCACTTCTATTAATGTATTATTTCTTACCAATAGGACCATTTCATGCACTTAATATGCAGCGAGCTCAAATGTTTCAATAAAATGAGTAAAATAGTATATATATATTTTTTTAATTTTACTTTTCTACACATAATAGACGGCCCCTTAAACCAGCCTCTTGACGTTTTTAAAGCATCATAATTTGAAAACTACACGGAAGGAAAATTTGAAATTTTGGATTCGCGTAAAGTAGGACATTGTAAATATAATTTCATAAAAAATCGTAGACTTCAATTCTTAATTTTTTCGAACATTAATTTTATAAATCAGAATTCAGAATTCATATTATAAAGTTATAAGAATTACAAGTTCAATGTATTAAGTTGAGCAAAAAGTTCTGGGAAATTTTTAATCTAATAGTTCCCAGAATTTGTATCGTATATAGGAGTACTAGTGGTATATTTATTAGGAGTTCAGGAACTTTGGCTCCAAAATGCCTATTGAACAGTATGATTTGCGTGTGTTGACCCGGCATTATTAGAGAAAAGGCCTAACGATTCTGAAAGCCGTCGATTGAGATTAATGAGGATGAAGGTGCTGGTAACGGCGACAAACTTAGTCAGTAAATCCGGAATCTGGCAGAACGGTGGCAAAAAGTCGTGGACTATGATGATCTCTACTTTAAAGAATAGCCCTTGTTGCTTTTGTTATTAATTTGCACATAACAACGCAACTTTCACAAATTTCCCAGAACTTTTTGCTCAACCTAGTTTTTATGTTTGGGTTTTTAAATATTATAACCACACAAAAAATTAGCACATTAGAATCATAATTTCAGGAGATATAATTTAACATTAGAAGCTCTAAATTTTGAATGTTTATAATTCAAAAACTTATCATCCAAATGACTAGAAATTTCGTTTCTAGGCATAGCTTGAATTTCATAATTCATAATTTCATATTATAAAATTTTTAAAATTACAATTTCAATGTATGTTTGGGTATTTTACTATTAGAGTCCACACAAAAATGATCACAGTAGGATTATAATTTCAGGAGATATTAATAAAAATATGAAAATTTAACATTAGAAGCTCTCAATTTTGAATGTTTATAATTCAAAAACTTATCATTCAAATGGCTTGAAATTTCGTGTATAGTTTGAACCGAAGATTTAAAATATATTGTCAAAAGTGGGCGTTACCAATGAGGAAACAATATTTGGGCTGGTTTTTATTTGTACATAGTCCCCTAAGCAAATTTGATATACATCATTTAAAAGTAGACTTTATTTCCAATGTAGAGTTAATAGGCGGTATTTACAAAAAGTGCTGAGGCAACAAATAAACATCTCTGTGCCTGTAGACTTCATTACACAAAAAAGTTCTTGAGAGAATCCACTCAGAAAATTCGTAATATAATATTGTTGACTTTAAATTCTTTCCTAACTAGTAAAATAACCAAATAAAAAATAAAACACCTCTTTCAAAAGAAAACCATTGAGTTATGTTAATTTACTCAGAAACAAAGATGAAAAGTCTCTAGGTTCTGAGAACCACTATAAAGAACTTTAAGAATGACGAATTGGTTAATTACATTTCTAAACAAGTTTCGTTAAAGCTGTCGAATGTTTGTCTGGTATCTGTATTTCTAATAGATTATTAGGTAATATATATATAGATTATGATTTGTAATTTCAATAACAGGAAAATAATTTTTATCATTTTAACTTCCATACTGTTTAAAAAGTAACAATAAGATTATCAATAAGTATAGCTAAAGAAATTATATTAACTCATTCATCACCTGTCTTAATGCTTTAAAAGAAAATATAATGAAAATTCTAAGCATTTTCAAGAGAAAGCTGCTGTATTCATTCGGAACAACAGATCCGGAATCGAATAATAGAATCGGGAACTGTTATTTTTTAAAGAATCCAATCGGGAACCCAAATGAAATCTTTTATTTTAATCAAGCTGGAAAAAAGTAATAATAATACAATCCATGGCCTTATTTCAGTACAAAAATTTCTTCTCGGACAGATAATCGAGCACTAAAAAACATTTAAGTCTTTGAAATTCAGACTTCGAAAAGTTACAAAGTTACCACTTTTTGTTTGACCTAAAAGCTACAAATTTTTTTCTGTAGAGAAGTGTTTAACGCTATTGAATAGAAGCGAAAAGAAAAGAAAAATTCCTCTGGAAAAATTCACTGAGCTGTCACGGAACTGTCAATCATTACAAGTTATACATAGGAATCGTTTTGTTTTTAATTTTTTCCGCGTATGAAACTTGTTTTTAAAGCAATAAATCATGTGTAAGTTTAGGAAAGTGCTAATACATCATTCAAAAGATTTATTCATTATTATCTTTCTCAATAATCGTTTTTTTAAATTCTATAACGCTGTGTTAACGTAAAAGGATTGGATTAAATGGATAATACGGTTAACAAAAACTATGTAAAAGCAATTCGTAAATACAATAAAACCTGTGAAAATGTAACCTGTCTATCTAACGTTATCCTGTCATTAAGGCTGTTCTCAACTGCTCTGCTCAACAAGCAGAAAACGTTTTGACACATTTACAAATTCATTTTTTAACGGAAAGATATAAAATTGGAAGGCCTGACTGTGGAAGTGATTTGTAATCGAACTGTGTTTTCCATTTTTGGATCAATAAATTACCTATTGAGTTATAAGCAGTTTTGATCACGTGACATACCACGTTTTTCGCCCAATCTTGAGTGGGTTTTTCCGCTTTCTTCGGGAACTTCGGTTCAAAACGTCCACTTTGACACTCTTTTTTGAAAGATCTATTGGGTTTGCAAAAAAAAAAAAAACGGGAAAAACAGCTGGATGACATAGTTTCTGAAAAACAACAACTGCTACTTTCATGCATTTCCAAACAAGAATAAATTTAAACTTATGTCAGAAAGTTGCCCTTTTGGATTTGAGAACAGCCTTATCGATAAAAAAATTCATGGTCTCAGCGTAAAGAATACATATACCCATAACACGGAAACCTGTCTAAGACAGATTTTTTCGGTTTATTGTGATTTCATCTTAGCAGGTTTTACTGTACAGTAGATCACTGTTCATATACTTCTTATCTACACATGGTGTCCACAAAATCTCTTTACAATTTCAAGCTTTTTTTGCAAACGCAAATAAACAAATACATGGAAAGTATTACAGTTTTAGGAGTATAAAGAAAGATTTTTTTTTAAATAAATTATTAAATATGTGGTATAAATTGGATGCACGAAACACGTGAAGGCGATAATTGTTAGCGTTTTCTTCTTATACTCTAAAGTAGGGGTCGGCAAGTAAATTTAAGTGGGGGTCCGAATGCTTTTGAAAATTTTTATCGAGGTCTAGAGAAAAAAACACATAAGTAATATTAATATTTATTTACTTTAAAATATTTATTTTTCCATAGACTTACATATAATATAAAATAGAAAAGTCAGATATTCGTTCTGAAAAATTATTACATACACAGGTATACACTATGAATTTTTTTTTTTTTTTTTTTTTTACATACTTATAATAAAATAGAAAAGGCAGGTATTCGTTGAAAAATTAATACGAAAAATTACACTTTGCGGACTTGAGCCAGTTTTTTATAGTTTGTTTCACGTGGTGAACATTTAATACGAAGAGTGTCTTCGAGGTGGCCGTTTGTTAATCTCGAACGATATTTGTTCTCCAAAAAATTTATTTTGGAGATAGTCGTTTCACATATATAAAAGTATGTGGAATGAATGCAGTGTTTTGCGTTTCACATTGTAGCAACTGTGCATCACTATTAAAAAATCAAATTAACCGTGTTATTACTTGTAAAATATAAGAAACATTGATAAAGATATCGCTCAAACGACGTATCTATTATATGTTAATATTAATAAATTATTTATTAAAATTGAAACTTTTTGGCGGTACAGGTTTCAACCTTCCGCGGTCCGCCTGTTGCCGACCCTTGCTCTAAAGAGAGAGATTTCCCGTCTATTTCAAAATTTTTCTCAATAATCATTTTTTAAAAATTCTGCAATGCTGTACGATCCTAAAAGGGTCGGATTAAATACTCAATAACAGTCAACGAAAACAGAAAAGAAAAAAAAAACAATTTAACAAATTACAACGACCATTTGGAAAATGATTTTTTCAAAGACTAAAATTTAAGACATCGCACGGAGTTGATTATACATTACGTGCGCCATGAATTAAACATTAATAGTGTTATTACACGTAAAATTCCAAGCGACAAAAATCGCCTGCGACTCGTACGTATTATCCACCTGAAACTTATGTATTATCCAAGCATTTCATTGGCTGTTCGGGAAAAGGCTTTTCCATCGTCAGATTTCCAAGAAATCTGACGACCCATTTTAAATGAAATTTCGTTCTTAAACTTCTAAACATCCCACAATATTACTTTTTACACCGTCGTATAGAGAAAAGAAAAATGTACTTTTAAATGCAACTTGTTTAGCTGTATCTCAATTTGTTTCTGAGTTATTAATTTTGTTTGTAGTTTTTATTACTTTTTTGTCATAGTGGCAACAGAAGGTATCCATCTCTGTTGAAAGTAAAGGGAAATCAATGCAAAAACCCTTGACGGGTTAAAAGTTTCTGACGCAGCACTTTATCTTATGCTCTAAGAATTTTAAATATGGAACTTAAAAATACTTATATCAAATTTTGAGTGACGTTATGCTATTTCTTAAAAAATATATTTGTATTTATTTCACCATTTTATTTTTGTTTTATTTATAATCGCATGTGCAAAAGTTATGTTCAACATGAAAAGCTGCATAAAATTTTATTCGCTGTTGCTTTATCATTTACATCTCTCATAAATTCAAAATATGTGTTTTAAAAGATATGATATAAAATTTAAGTGACGCCTTGATGTGACTTTAAAAGGTTTGTTTTTTAAAATTCAATTTAAATTATTTTTGACTTGGTTAAAATATTTTTTTTACATCTACACAATACTTTTAATTTTCCAATTCACTGTTAAATATATCACTTTCATTGAATCTATACTATGCAATGAAATGTATTTATTTCAATAAATTGATTTATCTTTTGTGTCACGCTATTCAAAATTGTGAGTAAGATTTATGTAAATGGTTTCTTTGCGTCATTGTGTCCAAACTACATGAAATGTATGAAAAAGGATAGTTTGACGCAAATAAACCATTTACATAAATCTTACTCACAATTTTGAATAGCGTGACACAAAAGATAAATCAATTTATTGAAATAAATACATTTCAATGCATAGTATAGATTCAATGAAAGTGATATATTTAACAGTGAATTGGAAAATTAAAAGTATTGTGTAGATGTAAAAAAAATATTTTAACCAAGTCAAAAATAATTTAAATTGAATTTTAAAAAACAAACCTTTTAAAGTCACATCAAGGCGTCACTTAAATTTTATATCATATCTTTTAAAACACATATTTTGAATTTATGAGAGATGTAAATGATAAAGCAACAGCGAATAAAATTTTATGCAGCTTTTCATGTTGAACATAACTTTTGCACATGCGATTATAAATAAAACAAAAATAAAATGGTGAAATAAATACAAATATATTTTTTAAGAAATAGCATAACGTCACTCAAAATTTGATATCAGTATTTTTAAGTTCCATATTTAAAATTCTTAGAGCATAAGATAAAGTGCTGCGTCAGAAACTTTTAACCCGTCAAGGGTTTTTGCATTGATATCATTACTTTTTTGAGGTTAGTGATAAAATGATTAAAAAAAAGATACTTATGGAATTTAATGCAGATTTAATTTTTACTATTTTATTACAATTTTCCTTATAGCAGTTTGTATATAAAAACAAGTGGGTAAGTATAATCGCAGATCGCACAGAGGGTTTCATTTGATATTCCTTTAAAAACACTTTATCCTTAAATTAATAAATCCAAAATGTTAATTTATAATTATTAAATCCTTACATAGATGTAGCACCAATAGTTCCAATTTTCATGGGGCAGGGAACGCACTCTTTTCAACAAACCACCTTCCAATTGAAGTCATCAAAAACCAAGTTGAATAAGCCAGATCCCGTTGTGTTGTTTGACAAACAGCAGTCTCATGTCCCCTCCTTCCCCCCTTTTTCAAAATTTTTCAGACCAGTACCTAAGAATGGAACCGAAATAATTTTTTCTCTTCAGAAATTACGATAAAAAAATAGTATGCAGTACTCATAAATTTACTTTAATGCTATATAGGGTGATTATTAAGTTAATTATAACGTTTGGAATCTGTTGCATTGATGTCCGAAAGGTAGTTTCTGAGTTATGGAAGCTGGACCCATAAGGCGCCATAGAGGGGCGAAGCCCGCTAGTGTATATCATAATTATATCTGCCATGTAGACTAATTGCGATATTTAATCAAAATAGCCCCCCCCCCACCCCTCCTCATCCCCGGAAATATAACAAATACAAAATGTGTCTTTATAAACCTATCGTCAAATAGGTTTTTATTTCTTTTTCCCTAAAAAAAAACATGATTTTTATATCCGTAACGTAAATAGCGGACGAAGCCCGCTAGTTCCTATCATAATATATATTTTTAATAATTTTATATAGTCTATAATAAAAATCAGACTTAAAATAGTCTAGTTCCATGAGTACTTGTAGTGTCAGTTACATGCTACGATTTTTGGATACCAGTATTTTAGAACGGGAAAATGTGACTTATTTTATCGGAGATATCTCATTAATTGAATAAGGTGAAGCAAACTTTTTGAAAAAAAGGTGGCCAACAAGCATGGCAGTTATCAGCTATGTGACTTTGTGCTAAAGTCCATTAATTTGATCTGCTTTAAAAAGATTACGGAAGATTGAATTATAGTAGAACCTGGATTAACCGAGCTTCGATTAATCGAGGTTTCTGTTAACCGAGCCGATAACAAAGTCTGATTTTTTTTTTCCCTTTTGAATGAGTCTTAAAAATAACCACACTCTTTAGCTCACTGTCCGTGCTATACAGGCCCTTCTGCCCCCAAAAGCCCTCAACTCCAAAGAAACATTGGACCCTGAGAAGTCAATAGCGAACAATGCTTTGTTTCCAGTGGCTGTGTGAACTTTCGTAAATTTTTCAATTTGCATTTTAAAATTTACTACTGGTAGTTGATTTTCTTTTTAAATTTGTTAAGCTGTGAAACAGAACTTTACATATATTTACTTTTATTATTTAAAAAACGTTCTATATATTTTTTAAAAAGAGATGTTAAATTCGCAAGCACGGCGAGTTTTTACACACAGTTTCTATTAACCGAGATTTCCGATTCCGATTTACTAACAGTCCCAATTAGCTCGGATAATCGAGGCTGCTCTGTATAATTAAAAAATCAATGGCGATCTTACTGTAAACGGGTTTCCCTTTTACTGAGGGATTTCAAAACCGAATCAGCTGATGTTAGTTGCTGTTTCCCTGCTTGATTAAATAAGATTAGTTAAACATTTGAAAATTACCAAATATAAAAGGAACTAAGTCAACAGAGTCTTTGCTTTATGGTATTTTTTAACAACGCTATAAGAAAATGATTTTAAATAAGAGATTTTAAATGTAACGTTTTAAATCTGACATAATTTTCACCAAACTTTCCTTTCTCTTTGTAACATTCAACTGAAAATATTTTTATTATTAGAAAGATAATATTATTATTTGCGCTACCTTAAAATTAGCAACTATAGTTAAAAATATCATCTCGAAATTTGAAATAAATCTCTCATATAAATATATTTTTTAATTTACACTGTTTTGCAATATGTTTTGCAATGTGTTTTGTAAACTGTTTTGGCCACTTTGGCCAATATGACGTAATTTCCTCCATTTACGACTTTTAACACATATCAATGAATTTATTATTTAAAAATTTTCTTTTTCTTTTAATATTCACGTGTAAATATAATTTTTATGACGTAATTTTCAATGTTTTCCTTCTTTTAATGCGTAATCATTTAATTCTAATTTGAAAATAATTGATTATTTTATAATTTTCTTTCATTTTAAGTAAGCATGTGTAAAAACAATTTTTATGACGTAATGTTTAATATTTTCCTGCTTTTAACACGTTATCATTTAATTCTAATTTAAAAGGATTTTTTTCTGTTTATAATAGTCACGTGTGAATAAATTTTTAATTTAAAGGATATATTATTCTTTGCGCTGTTTTAACATTTGGCAACAATTTAAAAGAACCTTTTCTAAAATATGTAAAAAATATCTCTGGAAATTCTGAAAATTTTAATTTAAAATTGAAATAAACCGTCAAAAAATTAGGCAAGTTTAGAATAATAAATGCACTCTGCAAACTTCGAGTTTCTATTGAATGATTAAATTGAATGAAAATGATTAAATTCCCATGTATATTTTTTTTTCCTATGAGACTTTTTTAATGAGACAATTTTATCCAGATTTAACATTAAATATCTCTTAAAATAATTCTTCAATTTAAAAACTGTCTACTTCAAAATTTTTATCAAACATTTCTCTATAATACTACGCAATTGCGTCAAAAGATGGCGACACCAGAATTCTGATATGCTTATTATGTAAACTGTAAATATTGCAAAGAATTGTCTCGGGGTTATCAAACTTCATTGATATTTATAAATAAAACATTTCAACTAAATTATTTATTATAAAAGAATTATTACATCACAATAGCTTTTATGCAAGGAAAATAATAATTATAATAATAATATTATTATGGATGTCAGTGATTATATATTGATTGACCGTCATAATAATAAAAAATGATATTATAAAAAGAAGAGCTGAAATGAATTATTTTTTTACGTTTCTGATCGTGTGATTTATATTCAAATAATAATTATTAATGTATATTTTTTGTAAAGTGATTGAAATTAAATATATTTATAAAATTTATGGTAATATTTTTATTGTTGAAAAATTGCCAAGAAATAATCATCATCAAATTGGCGTCATTATAATTGTAATTTTATTTAACTTAATAGCAATTAAAAAAATTACAAAGGAACTGAGAATAATGGTCAACTAGCAGACTTTAAAAAAAAAAAAAAAAAACATTCACATGTAAAAACACGTACCAGCGAGTATCGAACTGCTTATCTTAAGGTCAGTAAACGATGGCCCTTAGCCACTCAGCCAGTGGGAAGACAAAATTTTTCTCCCAAAAAGTGGTTAAAAAGAAAGCGTGTGTATGAATACAGTGTCATGCATTTTCGGTGAAATTTCCATAGAATGGCGAAGAAATATAGTCCGATTTTTCATGCGCATTATAAAACGAGCAAGAGTCTTGCTGGAAACAAGTAAATTGTTATTTGGTTCATCTGAAACATATTTATTTGATTTTTAAAAAATCGCCCGTGTCATTTTCGAGAGAAAAAAAAATCGAATTATTTAACGAACGAGAGTTTTCCCAGAAAAAAGAAAAGTGTTATTCACCTCTCCTTAATCACATTTATATTATGTATCAATTTAAAAATAATCGTTAGAACCGTTTTCGAGATTTTCAAATTAGGAACTTCCTCGATATTATACCAACGTTTTCACTTTAAAAATGGCTATTTAGATCTCAAAATATACTGCACGTAGAAATGCAAAAATTTCAGTATACGATTAGACTGCAGATATAAGACTGTTCTAGAAAATTCAGAACAATAAGACATATATCTGCTGAGTTATTAAAAGGCGGCTTTTCGCGTTTTCTATGATGTCGAGTTAGCTGTATATATGAGTTCCGCCATCTACGAATTCTATGATACGATACGATACGATTTTAACGATATGATACGATACGATTTTAGGCTTAAGGCTGCGTCACTCGAAATACTACCGTCTTCCATGATACATATTACTGTATTAGACCAATCAGAAAACGAATAAAATGATGATTAAACCAATAAAAACCTTCAGATATGCTTTTGATTTCCTACCCTGACGAGGACAATAACCATTTTTCCAAATGGTAAAAAAAAAAAAAAAAAAAAGCAATTTAACAAATTACAACGACCATTTGGAAAATGATTTTTTCAAAGGTTAAAACTTAAGACATAAAAAATCGCACGGAGTTGATCATACATTACGTACGCATGGATTAAACATTAATATTCCTGGACCAATTTTAAATGAAATTTCGTTCTTAAACTTCTAAACATCCCACAATATTACTTTTTACACCGTCGTATAGAGAAAAAAATGTACTTTTAAATGCAATTTGTTTGAAAGCTGTATATCAATTTGCTTCTGAGTTATTATTTTTTTTTGTAATTTTTATTACATTTTTGTCATAGTGGCAACAGAAGTATCCATCTCTGTTGAAAGTAAAGGGAAAATACAGATTACTGTATAGACCAATCAGAAAACGAATAAAATGCGGGATTCAACTAATAAAACGCTTCAGATATGTTTTTGATTTCCTACCCTGACGGAGGACAATAACCGTTTTTCCAAATGGTTAAAAACTGATCTTAAATAGAATAAAATCTGTAAAAATGAAACCTGCCTATAAGGGAACCTTATCCATTAAGGTTGTTCTCAAATCCAAAGGGGCGATTTTATGACACAAGTTTTAATTCATTTTTGTTTGGAAACGCATGAAATTGGCAGGTATTATTATTCAGAAAATATGTCATCGAAAGATGCTTTTCATTTTTTGGTAAACGTAAAAGATCCTTCAGAAAGTACCTCAAAGTGAGCGTTTTGAACCGAATTTCCGGAGGAAAGGAGAAAAACCAGTCAGAAAGAGGGGAGAAAAACCGGTTGTCACGTAATCAAAATTGCTGATAACTCAATAACTATTTTAATTATCAAAAACGAAAAACTCATCTCGATTCCAAATCGCAAATCGGCACTGCCAATTTTGTGCCTTTATGCCCTTTGTGCAAAAATGAGTTAGTAAATGTGTCAAAAAGTTTAGCGCTTGTTGAGTAGTGCACTTGAGAATCGTCTTAAAGGTGTCCTCGAATCCGAAAGGGCAACTTTCTGACATAAGTTTTAACTTATTTTTGTTCGAAAATGCATGAAACTAGCTGGTGTTGTTCAGAAACTGCGCAATCGAGCTGTTTTTTTCCATTTTTTTCCCAAACGCAATAGATCTTTCAGAAAATAGTGTCAAAGTGGACGTTTTGAACCGAATTTCCGCGCGAAAGTGAAATAATCACGCAAGAGCGGGCGAAAAACGAGTTTGTCACGTGATCAAAATCGCTTATAACTCAATAGTTAATTGATGGATCGAAAATGGAAAACACAGTTCAATTCCAAATCGCTTCCATTAGTCAGGCTTTTCAATTTTATATCTTTCCGTAAAAAAATGAATTTGTAAATGTGTCAGAGCGTTTTGCGCTTCTTGAGCAAGCAGTTAAGAACAGTTTTAACAAAAACAATGAAAACGGAAAATCTGTTCCCTTTTTCGTCCACTCCTTGTTTTATCCAATACTGAGCCGGTCTCCATGAATTTTATGTGCCATTCGGACGTGGACACAAGAAATTCATAGAGACAAAAAAAAAAAAAAAAAAAAAAAAAAAAAAAAAAATATGGCCATTTTTTTTTCTATTCTGACCAGAAAATCAGACAAAAAAAATTATGGCCATTTTTTTTTTCCATTCTGACCAGAAAATCAGAGTTCTAACTTTTTACGGCTGCTCTTTCATCTTCACCTAACGCTTCATTTATAATGGCTGTTTCATAATAATAGAAACCACCAGTCCACCAGAAGGAAATAACTCGGTTAAGCGGGACTCGGATAATCGGGACTCTACTGCAAAACATATTTCAATTTTAAGACTTAAAGCACACGCTTTTATTTTATGTAAAATGATCTCATTTGCATTAATATAGATACTTAAAATTAAATATAGTTTATAATAGCTCCATGTTTTATCACAAATCATTCATTTATATTTTTCTCAAAATAGCACGTATTTTAATTAATTTTTTTCTTCAATTTTTATGAGAAAATTGCAACAAAAAGATATAATTGCTATTTTTCAACAATTTTTTCTTTACTCTCTACAGAAATGGAGTACTTGAGTTGCCAAAATGAAACAAATGTCGCTGAAAACTACAAAAAAAAAAAAAAAAAAAAAAAAAAATAATATTTCAAAAACAAATGGAGATGCAGTTTTCAAACAAATTGCATTAAAAAGGACTTTTTTTCCCAATACGACGGTATAAACATTGAAAATGTGCGATGCTTAGAAGTTTTAAAAAATGCTGTAGAGTATTTAATCGCACAATGAAACATCGGCTTTTGTTTTACGGCTGGCGTATACAAGATAACGTTATTTATTGGAGGCAAAATAAGCTGGGAGAAAGAAATACATGCCGGAGGGCTAAAAAAGAGCATCAGAGGAAAATGTCGACAGTTATCACCTTGAAGTTGTAACATCGTGTTTTCCATACACAAAGGCCTGGAGGCAATCAACAAATATTTCCGGGCAGTACAATAGCCTTTTGATAAAAGGAATTCAGGGAGAGGATAACGGAGTTTATCTATCTCCTTGAGAAATGTCCAAGGGTGTGTGAAAGTGTAAATTTCTATATCTTGGAGAAATTGCGGAGGACTGACCAACGGGAGAAGATCTCGTCAGGCCCCTAGTTGGGGCAAGAGGAAAAAAAAGGGGAGAGAAGGGGTCAGTGAGTTTCAGCGAAGAAGAGTGGACAGTTAAACTCGGATTTTGGAGAATGATGTTGTAACGTCTTAATGGTGTATATAGAGTACCATAGTGTACATTCATGTGGAGTGTTTTTTGTTACAACAGAACTTGCTAAGCAAAGTGAGAGTGTCTCACACTTCATTGTAATTTTCATTTATATTTTACCTTAACTTAATTGTTCTAATAAAGAACTTAGAAAAGATATCATGTGTATATTTGAACTTTATTTATGTACGAGCTGTGAAGGGTATGAAAGCATCGGCCAATTCACCACAACGTGCTTCGTGCAACCAATGGAGCACGTGCAGAAGTTCATTGATTGATGCCAAAGAAAAAAAACTTCAATGTGTATATGTTCTCCTAATATTTTACAATTTTCCATATGTGTATCTATTCATTCGTGTTTGTAATAAAAGCATGAAATTGTAAACAGACTTCGTGGACACTCCGTGTATATTTTTTTCATTTATGTGTTTTCAGATGCGTTCGTAATTATATAAATACGTAGCACCTATAGTCGTCGTTCGACCCGCCTGTCTGTCTGTCAGCATATAACACAGCAAAAACTACCAAATCGAATGGTCTGAAATTTTAAATATATAATTGTTGCAAAATTTTGTCGAGTCATTTCAAATTTTATGAAAATCGGATGTATAGTTTAAGACTGTTCTTAACTGCCCCGCTGAACAAGCGCAAAACGTTCTGACACATTTACAAATTCCTTTTTTAACGGAAAGCTATAAAATTGGAAAGCCTGGCCATGGAAGCGATTTGGAATTGAACTGTTTTTTTCATTTTGTCATCAATCAACTACCCACTGAGTTACAAGTGATATCGATCACGTGACAAACCCGTTTTCCACACGCTCTTGAGTGATTTTTCTACTTTCGCGCGGAAATTCGTTTCAAAAAGGACCATTTTGGCATTATTTTCTGAAAGATCTATTGCATTTGCAAAAAAAAAAAAAAAAAAAAAAAAAAGGAAAAAAACAGCTTGATTACATAGTTTCTGAACAACAACACCAGCTAGTTTCATGCATTTTCGAACAAAAATAAATTAAAACTTGTGTCAGGAAGTTGCCCTTTTGGATTTGAGAACAGCCTTAATTACAGGGACAGTCAAAAGTTTTCCTTTACATTACGGCCAATGGGGAAAAAATATTTCAAGTGCATTTTAATGATGCTACAGCCTTTCGAATAGAATGAAATGCATATGCACTTATGAAGTGCACTAAAATATACTTTCAGTACAATCTACTGTGCAAAAAAATATTTATAAAACTGTTTATAGTACGAATGCACCTCAATTGCCACGTTTGACGTGCAATTTCCAACTTGTTGATCAGTACTATATGTTTTTGATCTTAGGTCCCATTTCCTTCTTATGCATTCTAATAATGACGAAATGATTTCTTTATACGTTTTCTTACTTAGATTCAATTTATTTCCTAGTATCTAATGACAAAATGTTGAGACTATACAGGTTTTGCCTTCTTACCTTCTGATAAATGGCTAATTCCTAAAGCATTAGTTGTGGGAGTATACTTCCAATTTCAAAAATGTTTCAAATTTTCTTCAGCATATGAAATTCCACTTACGTCAAAGTAGATTTTTTTAAAAATTACGTAATTTAAGTGTTTATAAGGCCCTTGGATTCTATAAGATATATTTAGAAAAACTTTCTCCATCCTCTAACAAGTAAAATAGTAAATATTCCATTTTTGCACTATCAAAACTTACCGAGTTGTTTTGTTTTGAATTTCAGGCCTTTTTTGGTACTAAAAAGGAAAAAAAGCCGTTTTTAATGCGAGAGAATGCTGAAAATTCATATGGCTAAAATAATATTTTTTTTATTTGTAAGTATTAATTTTTATTATTATTATTATTATTTATTTGAGATTTTAACTGTTAACAAGGAATATACATAAATATACATTTAGAGGGGGAAAAAGGGAATAAAAGATATTTATAAATAAAAAAAAAATACATAATTCTGTATCCCGGACCACCTTAAATCCATTAATTCTCAACTTGCGAAACAAACCAACATCTTATAACGTTTAAGATTATTCATTTCGAAATTTCCATAGCTTATATTTGGCAAAACGATTTCTTTGAAAATTGTGTATTAATACTGATATTAAACAAAAACATAATTTGAAGAACAAATTAAAAAAAAAAAAAAAATTTATTTCCTACATTGTTTAAGCCCGAGAAGGGACAGATATTAAGTTATTTCATTGAATTAGTTCTACATTTAATGTTAAATTTTTGTAACAAATTAGTTAAGCCAATTGAAGATTAAAAAATAAAAATAAAATTCATACAATATGATACTTAAAACACCCTAAAAAATTCGATTCCGTTCAAATGAAATCGAAATAAATCTTAGACTTCTTCCATTTTTAATTGAAAATATTTGTATTTCAGATTTTGTATTATGTTTATGACAATTATGCATAAAATGATAAGATGCATGCAAAATACAAAACTTAAAAAGAAGTCTAAGATTTATTTCGATTTCATTTGAACGGAATCTAATTTTTTAGGGTGTTTTAAGTATCATATTGTATGAATTTTATTTTTATTTTTTAATCGTCAATTGGCTTAACTAATTTGTTACAAAAATTTAACATTAAATGTAGAACTAATTGAGTGAAATAACTTAATCTCTGTCCCTTATTGGGCTTAAACAATGTAGGAAATAAATTTTGTTTTTTTAATTTGTTCTTCAAATTATGTTTTTGTTTAATATGTCAAGTTTTTTAATAACTAATGCACTCAGACGAACGCATTTTAAAATTAATAGAAAGTATCATCATCAGGCTTTGATGCATGCGATATTGCATAACAATGTGGGATGCAGTTTACCAATGTGTAATTCAAAATGTTTCACCACTGTAGTAATGCAGGTTGCGGTAGTTTGGACAAAAACTTCTAATCTGAACGTAAAAAATCTATAATCAAAACAAAAAATTATCTTCACTTAAATTTAGATACCCTATTTCCCACTCAGGAACGCTATGAATATAAACGTAAATTGTGTTGAATCCTTACTGCTAATATTTAACAATATTATAGCTGTGATACAGTAAAAAATAAAAAATAAAAGTTTTACTTAATTTTTTAAATCTTATTCTCTCCCAAGGGGTGATGTAAACACATCAGAAAATTATTACCTAAGTTTCACTTGGGGTATAAATAGTTCTCATCTCGGGGGGAAAAAAATACATTTTAAAATTTAAGTTATTAAGTTTCTATCCACTAGAAACTTTTTACTAAAATATAAACTTGACCAAAGCAAAAACTTATTCTGAAAATATCCTTTTTATTTCCACTATGACCCCATATTCACCTTTTTAATTTTTGAAAAAACAAAACAAAAAAACTAGCTCAATTTAATATTTCACGTGAAAATCTTTCAACTAAAAAGAAATAAATTATTATTACGGCTTTTGAAATTTTTGCAACAATGAAGTAAAAATGTTACATTTTCAATGAAAAAAGCGAAAATTGGAATTATTAAGAAAAATATTTGAATAATCTAAAAAAAAATTGGCTCATGTTTCTCTCTGGGTTATAATTCACCCATATGCAAAGGCATTTTACCATTCGTTTTGACCCTGATGTCAGGCAAACGTTTTTACACTTTAAATTTATAACATCATTAGAATTAGTAAAGAATAAAAAATGAGTGGCATCAGGGACAAAAAAGTGGGAAGAAAAAATGAAAAAGTTATGATCAGGCTTTTTTCTATGTTAAATTAACATTGAGAAGTGACACTGGAAATAAATAAGTATTGCGCGGCAATACTTAACCTTCCGTCTACCAGACGGGTCCATTGGACCCGACATGTACATTCAAAATATTTATTTAAACCAGAAATTTCTTCAAAACAAACTAAATGTATAAATCAGACAATAATAAGTTAAATAAACAAATTAAATAGTTTTAAGTAAAAATTCTGGTGTAGAATGTTTTTATAAAACTTGAGTAAAATTTCCGGTAGTTCTAGGGTTAAATTACACACATCTACTAATAAAAGTCAAATGCATGTACTGCATACAATAGAACGATTTTTAAGGGTTTTTTATTCTGTGAAATCTAGAACTTCCAGAAGGAGAAAATGAATTGTCAGTTATAATTTCGCCATCGACTCAATAGAATCAGCGAATCAAATACCTGTTACTGTTAATAATGCTTTTCTCCTCGTTTATTAAGAAACTCTGGAACAATACCAAAAGCCATTTACGCCTTTCCATCACTTTCCTCTATTGTAATTTCGTGTTTTTATTGTTGTATTGCAGTTTTTGAAAGATGGTCCTTTTGGCATCATGCCAAACGGAAAGATCAGAATTCTTAATGTTGAGTCATTTTTCATTTTTTTTACTTTTGTTTTTGTTTTTCGGCTTCTAGATGATTGTTCCAAGTAGAACTTATTTTTCGGTAACACAGACGCTTCTAGGAAATTAAAGAACTGATAAAATGATATTTTCTTTTATTCATTTTTTAAAAAGAACTGGAGAAGTTTCGTGGAAACGTTTTATGCTGAAATATGAAGGATATATATTCATCATATCTATAGTATTTACATAATATTTTACATGGCTGTGTTTAGTAATACAAATTTATGGGCTATGTTTCTTGCATTCTGATTTTATTTTCCTTGCATTTTATATGTCTTCTGTAATTCTTAATATAAATATGGATTTGTTTTTTTATTTTATTTATTTATTTTTTTTAATCCCCACCCCCTTTCCCGTTGCAGTTATTTCAACCCGTTTACTGCTAAATATCAGTCTATTTTTTATTTTTTTACAATTTTTCACACAGTCAGCCAGACACGCATTTAATATATCTAAATCTTTAAGCATTTGGACAAGGTTGTGAAATTTATTATATAGGGTAAGGTGCCCTATTATCGTCCCCCAGTCACTTTTAGGCCCTTGGAAGTTGTAATTTTCAGTGAAAATCTACCAAATTTGGATTTTAGATAGACTAACTACCCACGCACATAGAAACATAGGCAAATATCGTACAAAAAAAAATGTTAACAATGCGAAAAATTGTTTTTTCAAAAGTATCTAAAAAATGCAAAGGAAAAAAAAATGGTCCCAATTTCGTCCTCCCCAAAAATCCAATACGCCGAGGCTTAACTTATAACTAAATCAAAATTTATTTCTAAATAAGTAAGTAATTTAATTTACATTAAAATCAGGCACAAAGAAATGTACTAATTATCAGTGGAAGAGTAACATAACGAAACATTAGCCATCCAAACATGAGGATTTTTGTTTTTTTAAATGTCATGAAAAAGCATCCCTAATTTCGTCCCAGGGACGAAAATAAGGACTGTATGGGGGACGAAATTGGGACCACACTACTTCCCAATAAGACAGAGCTTTAGTTCCCGTAAGATGAACTGAGTGTTCTAAAACTCACTGTATGCTACTGTCAGCAAATTACCAACGTAAAATGCGTGCAATGAATAAGAAATAAATACTTACAGTACAGTAAATAACGTTCTACAAACGACATAATAAGAACTTAGGTCTTCTAAAAATAGGAAATTTGTCGTCTTTAATTTATGTATGCGTCTTGGCGAACGAAACTTTCAATACAGACCCCTTTTACCTTCCGTCCCTTGTGCCTTGCGTCATAAGTGACGCCACTTTCGCAGAAGCGGAGAAGTTAAGTGGAATGAAATTTGGAGAGGGGACGAAATATGGGCACTTTACCCTACTATATAATATATATACAGGGTGATTCAGCTCGTCGGTGACAAACTTTAAGGATCGATAGAGCACACCTAGACGAACATTTTTTAATAGGGAATGTAGGGTCCCTGACGCGATGGTAAGGCGCTAGGCGCTTTCGAAAATTTGGGTGCCGAAATTCGAAACGTCATAAAAACTAGGGAAATGGTTAGATTTTCTTGCTTGTTGCGTCGAAATGATTCTGTTTGTTTAGACTTTCTTCAGTACCACTTTGATAAGCGTATCTCTTAAAACATGGATAGGGGGCGCTGCAGACTTTGGAGAGCTAGACAACAACTTTAAGCCCGTTATTTTGATAATTTAACACATGCTCGCCAAAGTTTATACTCTAACTTAAAGTTTGAACCCAAAAGTAGAGCCCTGCAAAAAGCATAAGAGCAGGAATAAAATGTCAAAGTACAGGGTGGTCGAAACTCGAAGGCTCCTAAGAGATAAACAAACAGATTTCTTGACTTATGGCATGCATTTTCATGATTCTGTTTGCTGGGGCTCTCTGAAACTCAGTTGAACGGTACAAAAAGAAACATCGATAGGGGGCGCTTTGGGCAAAAAACATAATTCGTTGACATTTCGGACGCTAACTGGAAACGGGGCGCTACGATCAGTTAGTAATAATGAAAACACATTTTCTACCTCTGCTCAACACTTCTGAATAAATTTAGACCAAAAACATCAATGATACTGGAAATTTATTTACAAAAAATAACACTACAGAAGATGCTTGAAATTTCGACCTTGGGCCATGATGCAGGCTTCGCACCTCCGTCGCATTGAGGAGTGTGTGTTTCCAACAATGCCAGGAGTATCTCTGATCTGCCCTGCAGCTGCCACAATGCGCGCCACAAGTTCTTCAGCACTGCTGACAGGTGTATGGTATACCTCGGCCTTCAGGTAACCCCAAAGGAAGAAATCCAAGCAGGTGAGGTCTGGTGATCGGGCAGGCCAGTGAACTGGACCCCCACGCCCGATCCACCGCTGGCCATACCTTGCGTTTAGATGGAGACGCACGTCGTTCGTGTAATGGGCCGGAGCTCCATCGTGCTGGAACCACATCTGGCGACGCGAACCTTCGGGTACGTGCGCCTCATCCAGAAGCTGCGGCAGCACTTGATCCAGGAAAATCAGGTAATTTCCACCTGTCAGCCGTTCAGGTAACAAATAAGGGCCAATGAGGCAATCCCCCAGAATGCCGGCCCACACATTTACTGAGAAACGCTCCTGGGCTGCTCGGCTTCTGGTTTCATGTGGATTTTCATCACACCACACATGACTGTTGTGGGCGTTCCACATTCCCTCCCGGCTGAAGGTGGACTCGTCCGTAAACAAAATGCTGTTTACAAAACGGGGATCCCTGGATCTCATCGCCAAGTACCATCTTGAGAATTCCACTCGAGGGCCAAAATCCTGCTCTCTGAGCAACTGCACCCGCTGGATGTGGTAGGGGTGCAGATTCCGGGAACGTAAGATGCGCCACGCAGTTGCTTGCGAAATGCCAACATGTCTGGCGATATCTCTCGTGCTAAGACCTGGGTTGTCCTCAACCAGGTTAAGCACAGCCTCTTCGTTGTCGGGGGTGCTCACTGATCGCTCCCGTTCAGGCCTGCCTCCGTCGAAAGATCCCGTTGTGGACAACCTCTGGTGTACTCGAGCGAAGAAGGCATGGCAGGGGATTTGCCTGTTGGGGTAACGCTCGGCGTACAACCGCTGAGCGGCTCGTCCATTACAACCAGCAGCGCCATACGCCAAATGCATGTCAGCCAATTCAGAGTTTGTGTACCGTTCCATCCTACTACCGATCTGCAGACAAGTAACCCGAAGCTTAAGTAGGTACCGCACGTTCAAAAGACGTGTCTGCGCATACAACTACGTCATCTCGCGTTGTCGTCTACGCATTACGTATCTTTTGCATATCGATATGGTACGATATCTTTTGCATAAATCAGCAAAAAGCACCTTATGTAAATTTTATTGCGCGCATTGTGCATGATTGAAACCAGCTATGTTTGTTAAAAAAAACAAACAAACTGCAGTTTTAATAGCTTCTTATGATAAGTAAATTACTCTCTTGTTTTGTTTCTAACTGATCGTAGCGCCCCATTTCCAGTTAGCGTCCGAAATGTCAACGAATTATGTTTTTTGCCCAAAGCGCCCCCTATCGATGTTTCTTTTTGTACCGTTCAACTGAGTTTCAGAGAGCCCCAGCAAACAGAATCATGAAAATGCATGCCATAAGTCAAGAAATCTGTTTGTTTATCTCCTAGGAGCCTTCGAGTTTCGACCACCCTGTACTTTGACATTTTATTCCGGCTCTTACGCTTTTTGCAGGGCTCTACTTTTGGGTTCAAACTTTAAGTTAGAGTATAAACTTTGGCGAGCATGTGTTAAATTATCAAAATAACGGGCTTAAAGTTGTTGTCTAGCTCTCCAAAGTCTGCAGCGCCCCCTATCCATGTTTTCAGAGATACGCTTATCAAACTGGTACTGAAGAAAGTCTAAACAAACAGAATCATTTCGACGCAACAAGCAAGAAAATCTAACCATTTCCCTAGTTTTTATGACGTTTCGAATTTCGGCACCCAAATTTTCGAAAGCGCCTAGCGCCTTACCATCGCGTCAGGGACCCTACATTCCCTATTCAAAAATGTTCGTCTAGGTGTGCTCTATCGATCCTTAAAGTTTGTCACCGACGAGCTGAATCACCCTGTATATATATTTGTGTGTGTGTGTGAAAAATAACATTTTGTAAGGAAATATGAAATCTTGTTACTCAAATGAAAATGCTTTCTTACGAACGCTTTTACCACTAAAAATAAATATTTTCTTCGTGATTTTTTCATTTAAAAATATAAATTCAGACAAAATCGAGTTAAAGATATAAAATCATAGAAAT